>VZRN01004549.1:660880-713093 GCA_013397935.1 Dasyornis broadbenti | reverse complement strand
GCGGGGCCGGGCGGAGCGAGAGGCCGAGCGGCGGCGCGGGCACGGGCGCCCCCTCCTGGGCGGAGGCCGCCGCCGCCGGGCCGACGGTGACCATCCGCCCCCTCACAGCCGCCCCCGGGCCTGCTCACAGGGACGGGGCCGTGATGCGGTGCTGGCCCGCCGAGAGGCAGGAATCAGGAATAGTGTGGCCGGCAGGACCAGGGCAGTGATTGTCCCCCCGTACTCGGCACTGATGAGGCCACACCTCAAGTCTTGGGCTCAGTCCTGGGCCCCTCAATTCAGGAAGGACATCGAGATGCTGGAGCGCGTCCAGAGAACGGCAACCGAGCTGGTAAAGAGTCTAGAGCACGAGTCCTCTGAGGAGCAGCTGAGGGAGCGGGGGGTGTTTAGCTTAGAAAAGAAGGCTCAGGGGTGACCTTACCACTCTCTACAGCTGCCTGAGAGGAGGCTGTAGCCAGGTGGGGGTTGGGCTCTTTTCCCAGCCAACCAGTGACAGGACGCGAAAACATGGCTCCAAGCTGTGCCAGGGGTGGTTGGGGTTAGAATTAGGAGGAATTTGTTCACAAAAAGGTTGATTAGACATTGGAATGGGCTGCCCGGGGAGGCGCGGAAGTCACCAGCCCTGGCGGTGTTTAAGGA
Source organism: Dasyornis broadbenti (assembly GCA_013397935.1). Lineage (NCBI taxonomy): Eukaryota > Metazoa > Chordata > Aves > Passeriformes > Dasyornithidae > Dasyornis > Dasyornis broadbenti. The sequence continues at coordinate 712,454 of VZRN01004549.1, read as the reverse complement.
AAGACTGGACCATGGTGTGGTTCATAGGGTAGTGTTCAGGCAGAGGTTGGACTCGATCTCAGAGGTCTTTTCTAACCTAATTGATTCTGTGATTCTGCAATTTTGACTCTGCTGTGTGTGCTAGCCCTATAACACCACAAAAATCAACAAAGTCAAAAATCAGGCAAACGTACAGTTCTCTCCCCACATCTTTTTAGCACCCAGGTTCTCTGAGTATAAGTGAATGGAGGTGAGAGGGGAGAAAGGGTGGAGCCTGAAGTTATTTGACTTTCCCCAAAATATTAGTATAGCTTCTTTTTTTGGATGGATGATACCTCAGCAGGTCAAGAAGCAAACCACAATAGTCTGATCTGCTTGGAAGGAGCAGAAGAAATGCATGCCTTTCCCAGAAAATGCCTAGGTGGCAATAGCCTGCTCAACCATCACACTAATTACAGGCACTCAGAGGAATATTGTAGATACTTCTTGCTTTCTAATAGAGTAGCAGCTTTTCCCGTCAACTCTGCCTTTTCTTTCTACCCGACTGCGACAGCGTCTGGGAAAATAAAAAACAATAAAACAGAGTCTCAGCATCCATTCACACTGGTAACTAGAATTGTAAAAACTCTAAAGAACACTGCACAGGCAAGGGATTACACTGAAGGTTTTTTTTTTTTTTCCTTATAATTCAAGACTTCAACAATATGTTTACAATTTTCAATTTATTTTGAAAGACAGTATCAAAAATAAATTATCAAGCTCCTCTTCTCTTATTTTCTCAAATACAGTCGTCTGCATTTGGCCTAACCAAAAATCTTTTCCTTGATGTAAAACCCAAATGAACTACCTGCAGTGGAACAAATAAACAGTTAGAAGGGCATATGCATTTCAATAATTAGAGGTAGATACAAACATAAGCTAGAAAATCTCACATAATACTGTTCAGGTTGACCTCTTTGAGATGTTTCAGGGAGAACAGATTTTTTTTTTTTTCCTACTGGAATAGAACACAAGAACAGTTGTTTCTGCTCTGAGGCTTATTACAATATACTATGTGTGGATTGAACAGCAGTTCCAAATGTGCCAACATCAGTGTTATTTGGCACTATAGTGACCACAAGGACATATGTGCAGGTACTTTAATTGCCTAATAGGCCTTTTGAATTGGATTGACTACTGTTAATTACACATTCTTTACCATAACAACTGCATAAATGTTACCTTTCAATTCTACTTTTCCTAAAGGGTAACAAGTACTGTCTGAAGCTTCTGAATTGTGTATCATCTGGCAGGCATAGGCAGGCAAATTATACCATTTTGTTGCCTGTATCTGCAGTTTTCTGTTGTACTAGGAAAATCTATGGCACCGATTTTTCTTCTTGATATATGTTTGTAAAGTAAATGTCCTGAAAATCTAATAAAAATGTCTATCATGAAGCTATGGTAACCATGCTGCAATAACTAACATGGAGGCAATAGGAAGCTCGAACCAGGTTTTGCATACATTATCTCTGTAGAAGTTATTTCATGCCTGTTTCAAGATTTCTAAAAGACGTAACAGCAGAATTGCTTAGGTGCAGGCACTCCTACATCACAGCCTCACTATCTGCAAAGTCCACCTATGCTTCTTCATTTTCCCACTAAATCTTACTGCTGCACTAGACTATGTATCCAGACAAGAATTTTCAGGTTGTTATGCTAATCTAGTGGTATCAGTGTACTCCTACACGACCAGAAACAAAATTAAAGTTACGTTTTTCTTCTCATGACTCAGCAGGAAATATTTGGTGTAAGTTTTCAGAGTCTTTTGACAGCATCAGTTAAACTTTTGTCCAACTCAGAGCAAAGAATTGTAAGACTCTTGGTGATGCTAATGCCAAAATTATAAAGACCTAACTCAAACAACACTTCTTCAAATGAGAATGTACAAAATATAAACTTTTAATACATTTTTCATGAATCTTGCAAAGAAAAATAGAGAAATTGCAGAGGAAAGCCTTAAGACCCCTAACATTGTGATGACAGCATTTAGAAGCTAGCTCAATATGGCTTAAGATTTTATATTAATTCTCTAAAAACACAGCTCCGTGTATGAAGACCTAAACCACTTCAAATTTGCTATATAAAATGAGATATAGCATTCTATATTATCACTGTTTAACGCAAGAGCACACATTGACTTGCTTTAACAGCTTTATTCTAATAATCAGCTTTAATTTTCTTAGCTCACTGAGTTTTGGATCAGCAGCCAGACACAGCTGATAAGCTCAGTGGTTTTCTGTTGCCCTGTCCAAGGCTGCTCTTCTCACAAAAAAAAAAAATTATTTTAAATATGTTCAGGTCAGAGCAATGGCCTTAAGCTCAGAGTGGCACACAACTTAGTCCTTGCTAAAGCTTTGCCACAGCAAAGCCATTGAACCACATCCTTCAGTCTCCAGCACAGGTGCAATTCCAGTCAGAAAATAATGTCTCCCTTAACATTATTTGCAAGTTATGTGTGAATGCTGAAGGCCACACCTAACCTAGAATCTCATCTCCAGCAGTAACAATTACAGAGTACTTCAAAGAAAGGAGCAAGGGAACCCACCGCACAGTTTAATCAGTTTGCTTGTTAAAGCGCAGTTAGTGATTAGTTTTATGGTTTCTAAAGGTACAGCAACATCACTTTTTTTTCTGAATTCAGATTAAGTTTGGGATTTCTGTCTTAGAAATATTTTTCTTTGGCCAGTCACACACTGTAATAGAGGTATTTATTTTAATTTGCTTTATATTATTCCCTTTCATTCAACAAATTACTTGAAAGAGCAACATCTTTTAGTCATTTAACTGTTCAGGAACTATCAGCAATGGATACTGATTCCTGCAAATGAACTTGGGATTGCATATTTTGTGTGATGGGAGTGCCTGTGTGTGGATATGTAATGTGTCAAAGTTTCCAAATGAATATGATTCCCAACTAGAGGAAAAAACAAATGCATAGACAATCCTAGTGTAAAATCTAAGTACGAGTCTGTAAAATACATCAGCAGCTGCATGTGAATATACATACTTGTTCTCCATATACATTCTGTCTGTAAATTTCAAATGTGTCATTCAGAAATACTTGCAATGAGCAAATAAAATGAAGCAAGTTGTGGAACCCATCAAGCTAAAATAATTTTTTTTATTCAGACCTTTTTTTTTGCCCTCTTCTTCCTCCCAAAATTCAAGTTTTCCTCCTTTTCCTACCCAAAGAAATTCTCATTAAATTTTTTAGGAGTTTACCTGACCAGAAAAACAGAGGTTGGGCTAAACAACACAAGCAAGAACACGCTGTATTTAGATTATTTCTCACTCACTAACCTGTCTCTGTTGAACCCTGGATTTCTTACTATTTTTCATCTATTCAGGCATCGTGATCTCCAGAACAGATTGACAAATGTAAATGTAGAATAAGCTGAAATGTTCTCCTAAGTACTGTAACAAAATATGCTGAGCAAATCAGCATTCAGTTACACCCAGCAGCAACAATGTAAGAAATGAACTGGCATAGTGGCCCTTCTCTCATAATTCTCTCTTTTAGTACAAGCTACTGTCAACAGCTGATTATTTACATAATGAATGCTAATCTTCATAATTAGAAGTTTACTTCCATTACAAATGAACTTAGAAATATAGAGCTACAGTATTTCCAGAGATTAAAACTTGTCTTTTCTTCTGAATCAGTTACAGTTTAAAGCTATGAAAAAACATGCTGTTCATTGCATCACTGCTCACTCTAGTCAGCATTGGCCTAGAAGGTCACACATGGCCCTTTCTTATTTCCTTGTCAGACATTTTCACTTGGCAGACAAAGTCTTTAGATATCACAAGGTTAAACAAAGATATTACTAATGCTGGAAATTATTTTTAAAAATATCAAATATCTAAACATACTTCCATTCTGAAAGGCCCACACAAAAGACAGAAGTATTTTAGCTACAAATCAGATTTTTGGTTTATTAACATTTCTAAAATTTTCTCAGTGTGAATGTCACAGATCTCAATTTGGTCTAACATTGCAGCAGATGGAGCAAGTAAGTAAAGTGGGGAAAAATTGAAAGCCAGAAATGGATATAACAGGGTAGTGCAGAACATACAAAAATTATACCATCTATATCCTTTAAGTCAAGGAGAGAGAGTGTAAAACTTATTATTAAAACTGTGATGGTAAGTAATCTCTAACATTCAGAATATTATTTCAGTAAACTGAGCAAAGATGTGCTTTTAAAGTCAATTAATTCTGAACTGAAATTTTGGAATGTGCAAGGTATTTTCAATGGTACTTCTCTCAGCACAGTTGTAAGCGTGATAGGGTAGCAGGCTTGTCTCAAATAAAAATTCGTATGCCAACACACATGCTCACCATTTCATGGTCTTTGGCCGCCTTCATCATCTGTTCTGATAATATTTTCTTCAAGCAGCTACTGAGCACAAAGGTCTGAAGTGGATAAACAAGATAGCTTTCCCATTTCTTCTATTAAAAGATGTAGTTGACTCTTCCATTCTTTCTCCAGGAGAAAATTACAGTCCCTAACTACTGAATTCTCATTTTCCTGACCCAGTTAATTTTACTCTGTTCCTAACATCCTTATAGTGCACCAAACGAAACGCAGTTTCTTATGGCCCAGCCTCAGCATGACTAACCCTGTAAGATTACATTTTACTGTAAGATTACCATTACATAGGAAAGGATCATCCTTTCCTAAAAGGATTGAGAAATAACCTGTTCTGTGTACAGAATTATCCACTTCCATGTGCCTGAGTCAAGTACTCAAACTGGAGCTCCAGTGTGTCTTCTTTGCAATCCTTTGTAGCACCCTGGAAAAACAAACAAACAAGAAAAATCAAACAAAAAACCCCCAGCCAATGAACAGAAGGAGCAGCTAAAAACAGCATTAAATCAGAATCAGTCAATTAGGTTCATTTTATACAGTATACAAATAAAACAGCTGATATCTCTACCAGAACACTTTCCCAGTGGGAGGGAGCAAGTGGGAGGTAGGAAGGGGGAGTCTTTGCAAGCATAAAGCTGGCTAAAGCAGTAATTTTGCTCCCACACAAAACTCTGGCAACTCTACCTCCAAACGGAAAGGAAAGGGGCAGGTAAAGTATGACATGGAGTGCTAGGAAAGGAAGAAAACAGCAGAGTAAAGATAGATTTACTGCTGTAAAGGCTGCCAAGAGAATATATTTCAGACTAGGTCTGGAGGAGAATATGGGTAAGTGGAAGAGATTAAAACACATCATCCCCTTCTCCCTAGACCTTCCAACCTCATTTTTCATGAAGAGGGAGTGAATTTAGATACAAAGTCAATTAAGTATTTACAAGAAAAGTAACCTGCCAAATTCTTAACCTGTTGATTTTAAAGCTGACCTCTTTGATTTGGTTACTAGGCAGTGTTATGCAGCAGCTAATCTCATCATTGCCAACGTATATGTCAGCTGAGCAGCTTTTTTCTGGATAGTCACAAATAAAAGACTCAAACATCAAGCTGTACATACCATAGAACTGCATTTCTCGAATCTGCATTGGGAACTGCACCAAAAAGACAGAACTAATGCAATTTGCTGTAAAGGCATGTAAGTCTAGTGATTTGGAGGAAAAAATAAAGGAGCAAAGAAAATTAAAAGGGCTATAAGACAAATGTTTAAAATTCCTAATACTCTCTCTTCTGGAAAGACACAGATTCACCACAATAGGTCAGTGCTTGATTCAGAGAATAGTGCTCATAATCCAGAGTTAGAAACTTGATTTTTTTTTTTTTTTTAACAGCATATGATGAGGTAGGTCTTTTGGGTGATTGTCAGATAGGATGATAGTAAGAGATAAAACTAACAAGTAAGCAATACTGCGAAGAGCAGTCCCAGCAGGCTGAATTTTCATCTGGTTGCCTAAGCTGGAAGACAAACTTTTGCACCTGAGTTTTTCAGAGAATAATAGCGCTCAGTCAAAAACTTCTTGCTAGTCCTCAAGATCCAGCTCATTCTGTTGGGATTTTTAAAAAATATTAACAGAGATAAGAATCTTCTTTTCTATTTGGTAGTTTAGTATCTGACCAGGATATGGGAGACCTGCGTCTCTAGTTCAAACCACTCCGCAAAACCATGCTCTGTTTTTGAAGTCATAGCCTCTAATATAATTTCTTAAAAAAACCAACTCCTTTGATCTGTTTAAATTGGTTTTTAATGCTGTTTTACCTTTGCTTTGTTTACATTTTTTGTAGAAATTAAACTTCCTGCATCTGCTCTTCTGTTGGTTTAACCCAATTCCTCTTAACTTCCTGGATTGCCTTAAAAGAATTTTTAAAAATAGCAGAAAAAGTCAGCAAAAACATATTTCCTTTCACACAAACATTCAGAAATACACATAGAAATAGAAAGCTTGTGGTTTGTTTTGGTTTTTTAAACAAAGCCTTTGATTTTACTCTACATGAATTAATAGTTTCCAAAGCTGAGTGTAGGTGCACAACTCAACACACCTACAGTTCACCTATATGCTCTCATATTAGGGCAGAGTGTCTACATATTAGGAACATACAGATACATGTGTGTCGTGGTTTAGCTTGGCCCAGGTTTGTCTAGTGGGGGGGGGGGGGCAAAAAGGGGNAATTAGAGATGTTGGTTACGCCTCTGTGAAAAACATATTTAAGAAGAAATCAAAACAATGGCTGCACACACTTCCTTTTAGCCAGAGGAGGAGGAGGAGTAGGTGAGAACATGTGAGGGAAAACAACATGGAGAGACTAAGGTCAGTGGAGAAGGAGGGGGAGGGGGAGCTCCAGGTGCCGGAGCTCTGCAGGCCGTGGTGAGGCCCATGGTGAAGCAGGGGTGCCCCTGCAGCCCATGGGGGCCCACGGGAAATGCTGAGATCCACTCGCCCATGCCGAAGCGAGAGGATGCCTGGAGGAGGCCGTGGTCCAGAGAGAGTCCCAGTGGAGAAACAGGCCTTGACTTGCACCCTGAGACTGAACTGACTGCCCTACACGGGAGTGGGTGGGTGCCTGAGGGAGAGAGAGATACAGCAGAAGTCCGGTAAAGAGAAGCCTTGCTCCTGAGATCGAAATAGCCTGGCCTCGGAGATCTGTACCTTGTGGAAGAGGGACCCCATGCCGTAGCAGTTTTGGGGAGACTGCTTGCCTGTGTGGGGGCCAGCATCACCTGCAGCAGTGTCGGGCGGGCTGCTGCAAGTGAGACCCATGGCTACGCAGAGGAAAAGAGCCTCTCCCCAGGCAGGGGAAGAAGATTTGGGTGATGAACTGACCTACCCACCCCCATGCCTGGGGGAGGGGGGTGAGTGGAGAAAGGGTGGCTTTGAAGGGTTTATTTTACTTCTCATTTACTCCTCTGACTCAGGTTGCAAAGTGATCTAATTTATTGCTAACAAAGTTAGTCCTGTTTTGCCTATTTGAGTGCATCTTCTCCCAGGCTTCCTTATCTCAACTCATGAGCCCTGGGTGTGGGTGTGTAAATTTGTGGGTACCCAGCATTTGGCCAGGGTCAAACCACAACAATGTATCACCATGAAAATACAGTGGATGGATACCTAAATATGCCCTTTTAGTGTAATATTTTTCCCATGAACAAAACATAGATTAGTTAGAATGTCTAATACAAGAGTTTGAAGGAGAAAAAAAACCCAAAACACCGACAAGCCCACTATCAACAACAGCTATATCCAGCACTCAGAAAAGTGCCACAAAGCAGTGCAAACAAGAACCATCTATAAAAATGTCAAGAATTTGTATAAAAGATTAAATTAATATAGGAAAGGTAACCTTTAAAATTACAAAATCCTTTCAGTTTTACCTGTGTATGTTGCAAATTCAGTAAAGCTCTACAATCCATCAGCAGTGTATCAAGAGAAGGATTCATATAACTTTCCCAAACCAAGGGAAAAGAATAATAAAACATGAAGAAATGCTTCTATTGTATGGTGTTTGAATTTTTCAGTTAAATAAAATGGGAGCACAATCCAGAAAGATTCCATTACTTACCAGATTTAAAAACACCAAACTAAACAACATATGTAATCTTGAAGTGTGTACTGTACTCATTCCTTATACCTTGTGGCAGAATGGAAATAAACTAGAGTCAGGTCATCCAATCTCTCCGCTTTGATTCTGGTGTTACTAAATATAAACGTTACAATATAGAACTAATATTTTTTCCTCCTTTCCTCATACAATTCTGGGTTTCTCTACACAGCAGTTGGTAAGGGTCCTAGAGCAGCCACTGCCATGCTGCAGTGCTGGCATACAAGACCTAGCCTGAAGCCAGCTAGCTGCAGCACCAACCGCTGTGGAGCTGCGGCAGGCTGAGATCAGTGCAGCAGCAAAGCAAATTGAACACTCAGTTATCCACGTGCCAGGGGGCACAGCTGGCCTGAGCCCTTTGGTTTAAAGCAGCATGGATAAATCTCCACAGCCATACAACTGGAGCAGCGCAGGCTCCATGGGCAGTACGAGCGTGTCACTCGCACTGCGCTGGGACACGGGTCCTATAGAAAGCCCCATTTCCTACCTCTGGGCTTGGAGCAGTGCTAGATGAAGAAGTGTCTACTCAGACAGTTTGTCATAGCTGAGAACCATGCAGTTCTTTCACTGAACTGCTAGTTCTGCAGTTCATAACGGCACTTACAGGGAAACGGAGAAAGCTTTGTAGAGGCCAAGCTCTAATGCAGTAGATTTAAACCAGACAAGTTACCAGCATCAAACAACAGGTTTCTGTGTACCTTCATGCCAAGTAATCTTCCTTGCTGCCACCAAAAGACATAGTCTGTTGTTCCTCTTCTGCTCCAATCATTCATCTGCTGCAATCAATACAACTCACTAAGCAAGCAAAAATAGATTTATTTTTTTCCTTTTTCGTTGTAGGGAGAAGTAGACCAGAGCACAACTGCAACAGGGAGCCATTAGACTGGCCCTGCTATACTGCCTAACTGCCCCTTCAGGGCACTCTGACAAATGGGACCTTGGCACCAGGCTCCCAATCCCCTCAGTTTATCCTCACCCACAAGTCAGCATTACCATTTGCTGCACAGCAAACAGAACCAGGGGACTGACTCAGGCCAAAAATAGGCCATCAAAACCAAATAAAAAATAAAGAGCCAGTATTTTTAAACCAGGTTAGCTTGCCAGTCCAGTTCACCACTGTCTGCCCACACAATTCCACCAGCATAACTGAGGAGTAGCCCAAGGAACAAGCAAATGAGAGGGGAAGAGTGCTCTTCTGTTTAAGCCAGGCCACTTACTAAAAGAAATGCTCAAGCTATGCCCCCAGGTACTGTGTATATTAGTGTTGAGAAATGGGCACTTCAGATAAAAAAATAATCCGTCTCTGCCCAGAGGGTCAGCTTGCCACTCACAACTCAAAAGTTGTCTTCTATATTTTCTTCTATGTATGTTTACAGATATATTCTTATTTGCGGTCACTGCATTGTGCAGGTATAAATATTAGGAGGCAAGGAGCTGCAAAACACCTCTCCATAGATTCTGAAATAGAGAGGGAATAAGTAACTAGCTACAGTAAAGGATCTTTCAGGCACACTACAGTGCTAAAATTTAAAACATGCAGGGCCACAGAAACCAGTCAATTCCAATTTAAAATTGGCCTCAGAAAAAAATCAAATAGTCAAGCTGCCGAAGCTTCAAGGCTTTGTAACAAAGTTATTCAACAGATTTCTTTCTCTGCTCATAGTAGTCGTCACACATCTTAGTAGTTTCACTTAAGCTTCTTGCTCACCACTTTCTGATCCCAAGCTTACAATGCAACTCCTTCATGCTCTGAAGACTCACATAAGGAAATTCAAGTTCTGCCACTTTTTTTGCCACTGGGGAAAGAAGAAAAACCACAGAGACATTTGGTGAAATCTAGTGTAATAGCCCAACCACTTTTGTGTATCAGTTATTGCTGGTTAGCAATGTGCTTTCAGAGAAGAAAAACAAGAAATACAAATTCTGGGGTAAAGTAAGGTGACAAACTAGTTATCTTCCTTCCTCTTCTCTGAGCCTAAACTTACACAGCTCTATTACTTACAGAACATCTCTACCCCTGAGACTATGGTCTTATACAAAAGCCTTCACTTAAAACACAGCTAAACATGATAGATTTTACAGGACACATGGATGTAAACTTCCAGAACCGGTGCTTTTTTGGAACAGAACACCAGACAAGATGTATGCACTGTCAATGTACAGCAAGAAAAGCATGTCACTTTTAAGGGATAACTACTTTTCTGCTTGTTTTTTCCAAAAAATGTAAGTCTAAAGGCTCAAACCTGTAAACATTTAATTCTAAGCTGATAATAGGATTCAGCAGAACACTTAAACATACCTTTTTAAGCCTGTGATCATCTAAACATTTTTTGGCAGTGGAATGTACCTTACATTTGGACTTGATGTATTTGTGAGGGTTATCAAAGATGCATAGAAATGTAATCAACTGAAAAACTTTTTTGTTCTCTTGTGTCTGATCATATCACAATACAAGGCAAAAATAAATCCATCTGTAACTGCAGAGGAAGATACATTTGAGATGTAGTAACTGCCAACTGTGTACTCAGAGATCTCTTTCACAGCCAGAATGAAGAGGGCAAGGGAATAATAAATAATAGACACAGACTGTAAAGTTCCTACCTCACTAAGTAAGCCTGAGTTGCTTTCTAAGTCCAGTAGTAACTGGACCTTCATTTTAAAACATTCAGAAGAGCACTAACATCTCTATGCCAATGAAAAGACCGCAAAAAGCTAAATGACTGCAATGCTTAACTTAACTCCAGTCAATAGCAAAGACTGTTCACCATCCTGATGTTGCCTGAGCCTATCCCAGCCACAGGCCTGGATCCCACCTCATGCATGTACCTGCCCACATGGGAAACAGGTCGTCAGCAGATCCATGAGGATGCAAAAGCCTCTTCACATTTTATGATCACAAAGAGACTCACAATCCTGACTTACAGCGTGCTTAATAACACTGCGGTCAAATTTCAGTAACTGGTAGTTAAGAAAAGAAACATGTAACGATATAAAAGAAAGTAAGCTAGAGACATTGTTTATAAATATAACAAGAGAGCTTCGTGTCCCATTGTCAAACTCAGCATGTGATCTGTAAATTAAGAACTGTTTTATGTAGGTATGGCCATCTGATTAAATGCCTACTGAGAATACACACCCAATAGTTCCCATGTGGTAAAGTTGCTACGTGACTTGTAAACTCAAAGGGATGATATTATATGTGAAAGTCTTACCCCTACACACCACTCTCTCTTGCCATACTTTTTTCCTCACTACCAGACTTTCCAAGATGTATTTATCAGAATTGATTTAATATTAATTTAAATTAGTATTAATTTAAATATTTTAAAATATTTTAATATATAATTAATTTGTATTTAAACATAATTTATCAGACCAGATAGGTCTTTTAACCTGAGCAGGCTCCTGCAAGCCTTGTTCAGATTTCAGGTTCAGTCACTGCAGACAACAACAACAACAGAAACAACAACAACATCCAAGGGAAGGTTAAGCATCTTGTAAAACCTACCAGAGAGAGCTTCAACATCACAATCTTGAAAGAAAAATAGGCTAAAATATTTTATAAATTCTCTTGACAGACCCACCTCACTCAATGTAACCTTTAAAAACAAAGCTGGTCAGAGGTTTTGCTATATATTAGCATGAATAAGGAAGAAGTGTTCGATACCTATTAATGTAACGTAACATAACATAACAGTTTTTAAATTTTCCCTTATGTCTCATTTAACTGCACAATTAAAAGCAAATATAACAACTCCCAGCATGTGAATTTGTGATGAGTTTTGTAAGTTTCAAAGCAATGTAAAAATGTAATACAATAGACTGTATTTACTATTGTCATGCATTTAAGTATTCTCTAATTCAAGGCATCTGCCATGTTATTCCAGATCTTTACTACTATTACTCATGAGTAACACAAATATGTATTTTTACAGGATTTGTGTATTTTCCAGGCTGATAGGGTTCCCTTGTTTTTCTAGGAAATATCTACATGTCCTGCCCCTTTACTGAAAAGCCGAGTCTTGCAGGGCTCTGTGTGAAGGCTTCTGACAAGACTAGACTTGAGCTCTGTTGAGCTTTCATTATCAGTAGTGTATAAGTAGGAGAAACCCTATCTGGTTTGACACCTGGGTTGCTTTTTGCTGTGGCCTCTCTACATCTTCTCTGAAAGAGGGCAGAAGTATCACCAATAGAAAATGCAGAAAATAGTTGCAGAACCAGCTGCACAATGAGATAGTGGGGACAGAAAAATCAGGCAGAGGTGAACCCACTGAATCTGATTGGGGCGGTTATCTTATTCTGGTTTAGGTTCTGAAAAATCAAAGCATAAGTTAAAACAGCCATCACCAAAAAGAATACAGTACCATTGAAGCCTTCCTAAATTCCAGAGTGATCAAAATCTCCTGAGTTTGCTCAGGAATGTGGTGTGGTAACTATAAGAAAACTCTTCAGCCCTGAGAATACTACTGTCATAGCTCATCTGGCAGACTGTGCAACCTCATGCTTTGGTCAGAGAGGCTGGACTTTCTTTGAGCATAAGGTGGAGGTGCCAGGTTTCAGTCTTCTTCCAAAGGGTGACAATCCCAAAAGATTTCAAGCTCTATATCACAGTGACAGAATTGTAAATTCATCTTCACAGTTCAGAAGGGTTTCCTCCAGCTGTATCAGTTGGTTTAAAAAACAGACATGTTTTTATGCATGGGAAAAAAGTAGGCATCAACCTATATATAGGTTGGAAAGAATCATTCCCAGTTAAAATTTAAAAACACATTAGTGAGGTTTTTCTTATCCTTGTTAATATCAGGGCTGTTACCAGTGAGGGCAGCAGACCATAAAAATCACTTGTCTCACAGCCAATTCAGACACCAGGTATGACGGGAAGAAAGTTTCATAAGTCCAAACACAGAAGACAAAAAAAGTGAATATTGTCTTTTATCCTGTCTGCCACTGTGCTATCCTCACAAAGTTCTTCAAGAAACTAGCCACAGACTAATGTGTTATCCTTTGGTAGTGTAATACTAAGCATACCAGATGGCATTTCCAAGGAATGGCAAACACAGATCTCAGATTTAGTAGGATTTTGACTGGTTTTATTTCTTGGATCAAAGCACAAACTGGTATATGCTGCCTGAGCACCAGAATATTAGGGAGTGACAGTTGTAAAACCTACCTCCACCACAAAATAACAGTGAATGTAGTAGCAATTTACAGTGACAAAAGCTAAGTAATTCCCAAAAGTCCTATTTCATCTTTAAGGCCACAAGAGAAGAAATAGTATCTGCAGCATTTTAAATGTCTTTGTTTCTTCACAGTGTCACATAAACATTAAACATGTATAAAAACAACATACAAAGCAATATACAATGCCACTATCTGGCTTGGAAATTACCTTGACCCACTGCAAACTGACAGGTTTATCAAGCCCAAATTACTAACATTTTAAAAAGTATATTAGAAAATCCTTTCCTTACCCATGCCCCCATACAAATTTCTTGTCCAAAAATGTCTCCTTCTTCCACCCTATTAGTCCCTACTTCTGTCTCCCCAAATCAGAATTCCTGTCTCCCTGCCACCCCCAAGGTTTTTGCCTTCAAAATCTCCCACCTCACAAGTCCCCTGTTGCAGGGTCTAAGGCCAACTCTGACACTTACATTCCCCTGGAAGAACCGGTCCCAGCATTGCCTCAGATGGTGCAAACCCCATGGCAGAACAAAGCCAGCAAGGGCTCACCTTGTGTTATCCAATTTATGGATCCTATGCACAGATAGTGTAAGTTCTGAGGCTGAGGCTGGACTAACACACGTCTGCTCAAAAGAGCACAGCAAATATGTATTCAGCTCCCTTGTACCTATGGAAGGTTAAGAACTACCTTCACAAACTCATATTGCAAAGGCACAGCAGAAACACAGTACACACTTTTCTGTACGGTGAGAGGAAATTTCAGAATCCCATGACAAAGACCAGCAGCCATATGACAGATGTATGCTTTGTTATTGCTGTTAAGATTAGGAAATAAGGGCAACCAAGGAAGCCTTGCTTATGCACTTGTACATGTGCAAATACACAAAATAGGCAGAGCCATTGCTGCTCCTCCTCTCCTGGCATAAGAAGAGAACTCCAGCTGTAAGTTTCAAACACAAACTGGCCAGTTGTGTAAACAATATTTTGTTGCTACTGGTTTCAAATTGTAACTAGCAATTATTTACTGTGTGTATTTCAACAGCTGTTACAGACATCCCAGAGCCAGCGCTAGAATTGCACCAACACTGCAAAAACACAGTTGCACAGAAAGCACCAAGGGACACAAAATAAGAGAAGCATGCAGAAAAAAAATGCATCAGTAGTGCATTCAGTTTTAACAGCAGATGCTGGCCAAGATGTAAGTGAAGACTAGATAATTTCTGACTTCAGTGTTCAAGTACTTTCACCCATACTATGCCAAATCAAAGGCTGCTTAATTAAGAATGTGTCTCTGTAAATTTTCTGATTTTATCATATGTGAAGGAAACCTGGACTTGACAGCTAAATGCCATAGAAGCAGAAGACCTAAAACATTAAGAAGCTAATTGTAGACAAATCTAAGAACCAAAAAACTTCATCTGCAAAACCAACCAGCAATGCCCCCCAGCCCTCTGGTACAATAAACTCCTCAAAACTCACAGAAAATACTCTTGTATGTTTTCAAATAGAGAGGTTTATCCTTTCCTAATTGAAATTATATTAATTTTCACCCATTAATTTTTTGCTCCTCATAAATGGAAGCATCCAACACAATTCTAGAAAGCCATTACCTGTAATATTCTTTCTGCAGTGTCTGATGTCTGGATATCAAGTCTAATACTGCTGCCATCAGCGAGGTAAACATCCAAAAAGGCTCTCTGGATTTGGATCTTAAATGTATCCTGTCAGGTAGAAATGGAACACTGTTTTATTGCTCTCCATATTGCTGAAATCCTTCTGAAGATGCTGATGCTCCATTCCGTATTTACTCAAGTAAAATAAACAATTGAGATTACCATTTAGTACACATGAAGTTAAATTTATTGCTAAAGCTTCCAGATGACAAAAAATAAATATGCAGAACAGCAAATGGGAAGATAATGAAAAAGTGGAGGAGGGTCTTTTTGATGTTAAGTGATACAAGCTACCTGGTGTCTCAGTGTTTGTAGGCATGACGCAGTTGCTTCCTAGGAAGTAGAGATTCCAAAAAGAGGAAGTGGATATACAACTGCAGGTGAATATTGAAAGCCACAATCTTGCCAAAAGGAAAAATTGTATCCCTGTATCTACATCTAGGAAAGTGTCTGGTGAGAATTATGAGGCTACAGTATCTGAATAGAGCAGACCCACTGCTACAGAGGTCCAAATCCCTGCACAGGCAGAGGGGATATAAAGGAGAAGCCTGAAAGATTTTAGGTCATGAGAAAACAGGTCTCGAATAAGCGACCTCAGAGAACTGTCTTATGTGTAGACATAATAAAGGAATGATTTGCAATCTGGAAAACTAAAGCACAGAAGCCAGATCCATTGGCTGTCAGCTGATGATAGATGGAGTCAGAATAGACACAAAGGTCACATTTCTAACAGTGAGGTAGTGCACAGAATGGGGTATTCTCTACTGGGTTTATATCAAGATTTTATATGTCCCTAAAAGACTTTCCTGAGCTCAGATTCAGAAAGTGCCATACCTTGCCCTGCATGAGAAGTCAGCTACTCATTTCAGGAAGATGGGGACTAGTGTGAGAACACCCTTGGGATTCCCTTGGATCAGGTAGCAGAAACTCATCACTGTAGCTCCTCCTCCTGTTTACTGCCCTGTATCAGAAGACAGCAGCGGCTCTTCTGGCATTTTTATTTATTAAGAAGAGGTACTTCCCTTGACAATCATAGCAGAAAAAAATGCTGGAATTGTACATAACTACATGCAACATTAAATTTCAGTTTCTTGTATCCAGCTTTGCTAGCCTGGTAGAAAATATGGGAGAGTTTCTGGGAACCCTTAGATTTCAAGTACTCTTGGTAACTTTCTGCAGTCTTCATGGTGTCTGTATATAGGACCATCTCCCAACTCTTGCAAGATCACCAAGGGCAGGGTTGCAGAGCTGACTTTTATGCTGTGTGCTCTATTGCCCCTCTTTGGGTAAACTAGGGAACATCCTAGGATGTATGACTCCAATTAACTGACTCAGCTCAGATTGGTAATACTTGTTGTCATTCAGAAAGACTATACTTTCCAGTAAATCTGACTCAATTAGGACGAGTTTCAAGGTAAGATCAAATACAAACAAAAAGTGTTGGTTTGGGGACTTTTCCCCACAACAGTTGAAAATTAAGAACCTATTATAAAAGTCTGTGGAATGATATGTGGGGGAAAGTTGAGGAAAGCCAAATCAAAACAACCTTTTTTATTTAAACAGGCTTCTCACGGATTTTCCTGACACCCAGTATTTCACCTATCTGCATGCCCACACATTAATGGATGCATTAAGGAGTGCATCCATTAATGCACGCATTAAGGAATAAAAGAACCTCTTCTCAAGGCACTGAGTCCTTCTAGGGATTTAATCTTTATCCTCAAACCTATTTCTTTTTTATCTAAGAGACAGGTGTAGTCTTTCCTCTTAATTAAAATAAACACTACTTTGCTTCTGTGAAGATACAAAAGCCCCTCTGTCTCTTACAGAGAGGATCATCTTCTATTCTTCCCTGAAAACTTTACTATTTTCCTCACATAGGGAAGGAGCAGACACTTCCTCACAAATACCTTTGGCGCACGTATTTCGGTATGAAACATTTCACATGTGATAAAAATGTATGTGAAGTGTGAAACAAATATGGATGCAAACATAAGAATGAGATAAAGATGCACCCCTCATTACTGACTCTCAATGCGGAGCAATCAGGTCATTACAGAGTCAGTTTCCTGCCTGGGCCTCAGCAGTGCTAGGGGCTTACAGTGTGTTCAGAGGCTCAAGTACCACAGTAAATGCCTCTGGGTGTGTGCTGTTAATGATGAAGCCTCCACAGAGAAAGGACGTGGAGGGTTTCATGCATGTACTTCTACCAGATCCTCACTGACACCCCTGCAGCTTTTACAACCTGGATACATCCGTGACAGCCCAGGGTTGGGAACACAGAGGTCATGTTACCCTTCCGCCACTCAAAGGAGTCCCATCTCACAGCACACTTCCCTACTTGCCACCTCTCTACTCAGCAAACATGAGGGGAAAAATGACAAGCATGATTCAAAGTTTCAAAGTACTTCCAAGCAGTTTGAGGTCTCCCAGAACACTGTGCAACATATTAATTTAAAGATCAGGCAGAATAATCTGAGGGTCTTCAAGAAAGGATGTGTTAGAGGGAATAAAATCTCAGTCCCATCTAGAACAGTCACATTAAGTATCACTGTTTAATGCTTAAACCAGAGGTTTCCACAGCTATCTTTTAAAAATGGCTTTATTTTATCTTATTTGACTCTCCTGAACTACAAGCACAGCTTCAGTTCATGGCATTGGGGACAAATTCACTACTAATCTCCAACTTCTGATTACTTTTCTTTTTAAAAGGATGTGTAATAATAGAACAAGGGAGAATGGATTTAAACTGAGGGTGGGTTTAGGTTAGATAATAGGAAGAAAGTCTATACTGTGAAGGTGTTGAGACACTGGAACACGTTGCCCAGAGAAGCTGTGGATGCCCTATTCCTAGAACTGTTTAAGGGCAGGCTGAACAGGGCTCTGAGCAACCTGGTCTAGTGGAAGGTGTCCTCATCCATGGCAGGGGGATTGAAACTAGATGATATTTAAGGTCCCTTCCAACCCAAATCATTCTATGATTCTATGATTCTCTTAGTAAGGTTATGACACAGCAAACCAAAACTAAAATCATCTTAAACTGTTCTGTTTGGGGATTTTTCCCCTCCTCTTCCTTTTATCACCTGCTTTTAACCCAGAAGGCAGAACTATCCATGCCAGAAACTCCACACATTGTTCTGTGTTATAAATATTTGTTTAGCCTCTTATCAGTGAAGTATTGTTGAGACCAAAGAAAATTACTTACATAAAACAAAAGGAGGAAACAGTGCAGTCTGTAAGGCAGGAGAAGACAGTGTTAAGTGAAGAAATGCAAATACAGACATGTCCCTAAAATAACACAATAGAATCCAGCATAAATTTAATACAAATACAATGGAAAAAACATTTACCAGTGTTAGCAATTATCCATTCAGTAAGTGCACATGGCAATCCTAACGGCTTCCAAAATGGATGGAAAATTCTTTTCAAGTAAATTTGCAGCAAAAGCGCAGATTTTGTCCCAAGCAGCTATTTTAGTTTTGGAAAGAGCAGTAGAGTCTTATCTACTCGAAATAGGCACCAACATAAAAAACCCTTCTGTTTTGGCAATAGTATATGTTCAGTAGAACTATCCTTGTTTCCTACACTTTTGCTCCTGAAATTCAGGAAACATGCCATGTAACTTGAACTTGAATATTCCTTTAAAAGTGTTACTATTACCTGTAGTAAAATCTCCTGAAATATCTGGAACTGCTACCTACTACCCACTAGTCTGTCCCAGTAGCTTGAAGCACAGCTCAAACATTAACATAGGAATACAGAATAGTACAGAGCTGGTAGGGCATTTTCTTTGGGTCTTAGTTTTGATGAAAAAAAGAGTTTTCCTAAAGAAAGATAAACAGAAACAATAAACTAACAAAAAAAATGGAAACAAACAGAAAGACCTCAAAAATATATGTTATATAGCAAGAAAGATATCTAGATATCTTTCTATTCCTCCCATATTTCCCTTAGAGAACTTCAGTGAATTTGTTTTAACAGGGGTCAACCAAATCTGAATCCTCAGCAAGCTCTCAGTGTATCTGTTGCTTAGCTAAGAAGCATGGACCATAAAAGGAGAAAGGATGAGAATGAGGTCCTTATTACAACCTATTTGAAAAGAACAGCAGGTCAGGAGACTGAACTGTATCTTAATATTGAAACAAAAATAAAACAGACATCCTTGAATTAAAATTCTTCAGAACTTTCTATGCCAGAAACCTTCCCCCTTGGCCAGCACACAATACAAGTCTGAAAGTACAGGAACTTCCCACATGAAATTCAGATGAAATTCAGTTCTATGTCCAGCTGCACTTTTGAAATAGAAGTTAATAAATAAGAAACACAACCTAATCTGTTACAAACAAATAACATTTTTGGAGCAGTGCTGAAATATTAGATACTCAGTCTGACTTCTGTTCATGTACATACACATCCAAACACATTTGTGACTTACTTAGTGAGAACAGAGGAATGTTCCAAGCATGCATTCTTCCATTGCTTGCACAAATGGTGTGTTGCAAGGTCAGGGGAGCAGAGATCGCATGGTCAGAGACAGGGCCTCTAGCCAAGAAAGTGCAGCCCTTGATCAGACAAGTTTTGATTCGTGGTAACACCTGCAGATTTCTGGGTCACAATTTACCTACATTTCCAATTCCAACTCTCTTATGGTATTTAATCCTTGGCCTCGCACTTGCATTTCAGAAAGAAAACCACCTTACATCAGAGTCTTTTGATGAAGAACCCTATGAAAATGCTACTTTTTGCCTGTTATCAGGCTCTGCTCTGTTCTTTTTGCTCAAGTCCTCAAACTTTTAATCTGTTCTTTCATCAACACCTGAATATTTTTCCCATGTTAGAGGCTGCTGTTCAACACAGACTGGAAAAGGTCAGCCTCCTAGATTGCCAACTCCAAACCTCTGCTGCTCAAGGAAACATGTCTCAATTCTCATCATAAGTGCATAATGACTGGCTTCGTCACAGCTGCAGCCTGAATATATCACATTATTCCATGGATGCCCAACACAGCCAGACCATAATCTCAGGTTACATTAAAGGACATCGATGAGTTGCATTAAAATTAGACTGATAGGGATATATGTCCCTGCTCATACTGTCTTTCTCCTGATGGAAAAGGAGAAGAGACAACACAGTCACAAGGTCTCCTCTTGTTAGTGGCTTCTTGCAAGAACCACAACATTTGTCTTCAGGAGCTGGAGGCAGTAAGGGATGTACTGAATCAGTCTTTCCATCTTGGTCATTGTCCAAATTTGCAGAGTTTGAATGAGTGGAAAGGCAGGGGTGTTATGGGTTAGGTCATGCAACTCTTTGTTCAGCTCTACTACACAATAGTGTTGGTAAAGATTTTAGCAATGCTTGTCTTGAGCAAAACATTCATTCTGCCAAGCTGTCTCCCATTGTGTTGTGTGTCCTGCTGTCCCCTAACGACTCCTCCCATAAGTTACTGGTGCAACAGCCAGAGCATTCCTGCTGTAATCTGTGCAGCAGGAAAATGCGGTGCTGGGCAAAAACAGGCACCTGGAAAGCAGGGCTAGCCTGCATGGGCTTGTTCCAAACTTGGAAAGTTGGCCCTGTTAGATATGGTTGGGGGATACAGGTGGTTGGTGTGATGCTGAGTGCAGATACAATTGAGTCATGTTCTATACTGTCAAGCAGCTGCAGAAAAGCCATGGTCTTTGGACAGCACTCTCACTCCAGCACACACTTCACAACCCCGATCAGAAGAAACACAGGACAAGGACCAAAAAAGTCTTAAATTAAGTTTGATTTTTCCCTTTGCATATTGTATTTTAGTCAGTGAAATATACAAATCCCTTCAGGTAGAAGCTTAAGTACTGCAGTAACAGATTTTCTGAGAGAACAGCCCTATTCTCTCTCATAATAAAAGATGGAATAGAAGGTGAAAAAAGTCAGCAATAGAATTTTTAGGGAAAAAATATCCCTACCCTAGCAAGCTCATTGACTTCTGGTTTCCCATCTTCTCGTTCTATTAAAAATGAAGGGTTCTATTATAAAAGCTGCAATGGTTTGACCTGCAGACATATCTGCTCAATAAATCGCTGTGGTGGCAGAAAAGCGACTGCTTCCCATTCATCACCATCTGCAATACAGTCCCTCTGCCACTTCTCCCACATCAGCTGTCAGGTTGCTTGTACTGGCGCATGCTAACTTGTTTCATATAGCCAAGATCAACTACTCAAGGCCAGTCCATGCCATTGCCAGAAAAGGAACATATTTATTCATATTTTTAATGATTTTTTTTTTCACTAATCATCCCTCTTGCAATGTGACATGAGCAAGTTTGGGGTATGCCTGATTCTAACACTAAGTATCAGTAACACAGAAACACTCACTGTGTTTTCCTTCCTGAGAAAAATATAGGGCATTAAGTGCTGCCTACACATCTTCAACAACAGGGGAGAAAAGAACAGTACAGAGGTGCTTTAAGAATGAACTTCACTCTGTGTCTTTCAATGCTGTTACAAAGTTTTGTCACTCTGCCATAAAACATCTCTCAACTCACAGTATGCTAATAAACACCAGAACACAGACAACAAGGCCAGTTTGTTGGGTGAGATTCTTTAATAGCCAAAATGAATAACTATTCAACTGTCAGTCACACCAATTAAAGGCACTTTGCACAGGTAATGACAATGAATGCACTCTTGTCTTTCACAGAGTTATTTGATCTGTTTGGAGATTGTTCTTTACCAAAACGAAAGAACCCACAAATCACTACTGCTATTTGTATTATGAAGCAGCATTTATGTAAGCATACCCACTTAAATTTTTAATTGTAAGCAAATAAAGGTGTAGAACTACTGTCTTTGCCAACCAGGAAACCTAAACATAATTTATTAAAATCCATTGCATTGTGGAACAGAAATTTGGGTTCATTTTATGTCTTGAGAACGTACTGATCTTGCACCAGCATTTAAGGAATAATTTCATGCCTACCTTGACCTCTACAAACTAACTGACTGCTTTTGGTAGCACAGTCATCACATGCCTTTATAAGCCTACATACATGTGTACATAACCTGTAAAATTAGTACTACACATGTACTTATCAAGTCACCCCTCCTCACCAAAAGGGACAGGTATAGAGAAAAAAATTAATATACATTGTTTCTGCTGGTGCACTAAGAGAAATCCACAATGCTGGCATGTCAAAAGACATCTTTAAACCCTGCAAACTGATATTTTGTAGAATTATTTCCTGCCAGAACTTTGTAGAAGAAAAGTCAGTTGGCAGTGTTTGGTGACATATTGCAGGCATTCCTGATGGATTTAACTTTCTTTAGCAATCCTGTTATCATTCTCATCAAGACTAATTAAGACTCAGCAGTAATTACTGGGAGTCATCTGAAGGACTATAGCAGGCATTGGATCAGAAGTAAAGAGACTGCTTCTCACAACAGAAATCAGATATCATTCACCATCTTAGCACTTCACTTGGTCTGAAATTAAGACTGCAAATAAACAGTATATTTTTCTTTACAAAGTATGTAGGAAAAATCTTCGTAGAATTTGTTAGGAATACTTGTTCACACCATTTTCTATAGCCTTCCTGAACTCCCCTTACATACCTTAGTCACACAAAACAAGTGAAAAGATCTTGAGACACAAACCTCTTATTGGGTCCTTCAAAACACACCCACTTCCCAGAACAGTTAACTTCAAGCAAGGTTACCACAGCACACAAGCACTCCCCAGAAAACCAAAATAGTATCCCTTCCCTAAAAATGCTGTGGTCATACTGCACCCACCTGCTCCAAAACACTACAATTCTCATTAGAACCACAGCAACAGGAGAGGAGGAATGGAAAGGGACATATGGCAACTTGCAATAGTCAGGCACAAGCAAAAGTTATCAAGGCTCCAAGCCTGCCAAAGGAAGATCACACATGCCATGGACCACATTAAAATGGATTTGAAAAGTCATCTAGGCTACAACAACCCTAATATATGCCAGATTCTGCCCATCACTACAACTGCAAGATAAGAGAACACAACATTATCCCAGCAGTCATCAATATACTCATCAGTGCAAACCACTGACACTATCAAAAAGCATTTACAATTGCAAAATCCAAGAATGTGTGTAATCCTTCTATTGAGCTCTCACAAAGACTTTCCTGTGAACTGTTTAGAGGCAAAAGATTCATCAGATATGCCACAGAATATAAAAACAAAGCATGCAGTTCTTTCCATGTGAGAAACAAGTTTGTACATGGAGAAAAAAAACAGTAGCAATAGTATTATTATTGCCACCCAGGCTTCACAGAGAGCACTCTGTCATTGGAACTTGCTGCTTTACAAGGCACACCGATATGCTAAGAACACAAGGAAAGGAAGATAGCAAAGGAAGTCTTGAACTTGGGAGGTAAGATAATATTTCAACTCTTTCATATAACAAACTATTTGGCTGAAAAATTAAAAACTTACCTAGTGTAGCTTTCAAGAAAAATCTATGAAGACATCATTATTTGTAATATTTGAATCCAAAGTAACTTTTAAAAAGAGAGAAAATTGGGGAGGGAGGAAACCAAATGTAGCCAACAGATGAAAAACATGGCCAGTGTCTCAAAACATGACTGTTGGTTAAGCAGTCAGTGTTACTTTATTCATCCTCTGGTTTCTGCACAACCACTTTTATCAGTCTGTTAAATCACTGAAGCTATGAGCAGGGCGAAATACATGGAATGCTGCTCTTCTTCCAAAGCAAGACCTCAGTAAAGTTTTTGGCCATGGTCACTCATGGCCAGTAACTTTAAAAGAAATGAATACTCAAGTGAAAAAAGAATAATCACTAAGTTAAACTTTAAAGACTAACCTTGAGTTTCTGTTTTGTAAGTCTTGGCACAAGATATCTGAGGCCAGAGGCTACAAAACCTCTTTAAGCTCATCCCGCCACATACTCTTCTTCTCAGGTAGTTGAAATGGATTTTTCTTTTTTCCTGGCTTACATGAAACTCACAAGATCCATTCTAGGGATCCTGCAGATCCCTATAATACAGCACATTGCACTGAGATTTAATTTTTCTACAAACTCTTCCTATAATTCTCACAAGTCTTGAAAACCCTTGAAGGGATGAAGTTCATGTTACAGTTCTACCTGTCCAAGTGCCTGTCTTTTTTGCCTCTGTCTTTTACCCACTGGGTTCCACATCAGCTCTGGCAGTTGTGGGGCAGCAGGGGTGGG
Organism: Dasyornis broadbenti; assembly: GCA_013397935.1. Taxonomy (NCBI): domain Eukaryota; kingdom Metazoa; phylum Chordata; class Aves; order Passeriformes; family Dasyornithidae; genus Dasyornis; species Dasyornis broadbenti. Next base: position 688,362 of record VZRN01004549.1, on the reverse strand, counting down.
TCGTTCCACTCACTGATCCAGAGGGGCAGAGAATGGACACGCTATAAGCTGTTCAGTGTGAAACTGCACTCTTCCATTCTAGGAAAACTGCAAGAAAGGCAGCTTCTTCAGAAATAAGAGAAATATGATACCCTGATGTTCTAAACCCAGTGAACCAACAGCCAGGACAGGGCTGCAATGTTTAGCCCCAGCCTTTTAGATACACCCTTACTCAGCTCAGTGTAGAAGGTAGAGCACCCTGCAGTCACAATTGTAGACACGACCTTGAAGGTTTAAGCCCAACATATGAAAGTTGATGAGGTTGTTAACAGCCAAGTTTGCCATTCTGAAGACACTGCTCCAGCTATGACTGCCTCTCGTCTGCCATTGGTTTGGTCATTGTCATGTAAAACTTCGGAAGGAAAGCAGACACAGCACTCCCAGAAAGCTGCCTTAGCTGCAAAACAAAGGAAAACTCCACAACAGTGAGGACAAATCCATAGTTTCAAAGGAGCTTTCAGGGCTCTCTCTGTCAGGAAGACACGATGTCCTGCAAAAGGCACAAGGCACCCCCCACCCAGAACCTCCCTGATGGGCCTCAGGGCCCACAGTGAAGGCAGAGCCTTTGTCAGGGCAGCCACCAGAAGACAGCCCAAGTGAGCAACCTCTTTTGGTGTGGGGTCTTCATTTTTACAGTCTTACCTCTTCTGAGCTCCTGCTCCAAGCCAGAAAAGTTAGTGTTATACTAACTTTATCAGCTAGGTCTTATACGCAAACAAGGTCTGGTTACAGATGTCTTCCCTTCCCAGTATGTCCGTACAGGATTTCTTTGTTCTGAACCCACAGAATTACTTTTTTATGAGCTGGTAACTTCTGTCCTTGACTTATGCTACTTCAGAGGCTTTTATTATTTTGTCTATGAGAGCTGATAAAAGTTATTAGATCATCTAATATTGACAAAGGAAAAAAAGACACAAAAACCAACCAATCAAAAAAAAAAAAAAAACCCAAACCAACCAAACAAAAAAACCCCAAAACCAACCAACCAAACAAAAAAACTCAAACAAAAACATCTTTAATGAACACAAATTATCTGAAACTTTGATTCTTCCTCCAGCTATTACAGCTGGCTAATATGGGCATAACGTCTCTGTACAAGCCCTACATCATCTATAAACAGATCTAGAACCTGGAAGTACTAGAAAACCACAATTACACTGCTTTACAATTGACATAAGATGGCTCCAAAAGGTTTGGACAGTATTTGGTCACTTGAAAGTATAAAAATTCTCTACTATAGGCAAACACTCTAAAGAGAAGGATAAGCTATGTTTACTTTCTCAAAATGCACATTACTAAACACAACAAAATACAGCAAGTTTGCTTGGAAACACTCTTTAACCTAAATCAAAACAATGTGTCATCTGATCAGCAAAATGAGACTCCCCACAGTATACTGAGACATTATTACTAATTAAATTTATGCACCAGTATTCAACTCAGCAATTAGTGTCATTAAATCATGTGAAAGATGACATATTCCCCTCTGGTCCTTGCTGCCTAAGTCTTTCACATGACTCCAGCAACTCAAGTATGAAGGAAAACAATGTTTATTACTGCAAGAATTAGCAATACCTTTCCTTTTTGTTGGCTAAAACCAGGAGTGAAGCATAGTCTCACAACTCCACTTTCCCTACACTGGCAACACACCAGAATTTCCAAGGTCTTGAGTATTAGATATGATGTGTGAATCGCTCAGAGATACAGAGCATAAAAGAGTTAGGTAACACTACATGCTTTGGTTTAATGTAAATCTAACTGCAATAGTTAGTGTAGAGTGGTTTTTATCTTCAAAGCCCTTCACACACGTGATTTTCCTCCAGGGAAAACTTATCTCTGCTCTACAGGCAGGCAAACTGAGGAGATAGAGCAAGAAAATTTGCCAGTAGTCTGACAACAAGGTGGTCCTCTCCCTTCCTTCTGTGTTCAGGCCATGCCTCACTTACACAAAGTGGTGCTGTCTGTTATCATCACTTCACACAAACTGAGACTCTGGCCTACTTGAAAAATTAATTAATTAATCTCAGTGCTGGTTGCTGGGTAAGTTTCTTGAAATGCAATTGTCTGTCCTCAGGATCTGGGCTACAGAGGAAAGAAACTTCTTTCAATCAATTACATTTTTTCTTATCCCAAAGAACTAAAGGAAAATGCCTATAAACTTTAAGTATGTATTTTTGTATGGTGCTGAAAACCCAGACAGGATGTTCCAACCTGGTGGAAGAGGTACTTAGTCTTCATCCAAGATTTCCACCTAAAATAGATAGCTTCCCTAAATATGACAATTTTAAGATCTAAGATCTGTTAACTTCAAAAAGAAGAGTAAAGACACAAGCCATAGTTGGTGCTGTTTCTTTTTCATCTTTCTGCAATAAATATCCCCCTCCTCAGCAGAAGATATCATCAGTTTCAAAGTGTAGTTGACCAAAATTATCTCCTACTTAGTCTAGTCCCACAGGTTTGGCTTTTAGTGTCAGTGCTGCCTATGCTGTCTAGATCAGCTGTTTTACCCAGGGCAATGCTGGAGGTGTGCAGATCTCGAAGTCAGACAGAATAACAGAAACAAAAGTGCTAAACTGAAAAAATAGAGCAGCATTAAAACTATACAGCTATTATGTATGGATTATATACAGAAGGAACAGGCCTATGAGCATCTCCTTCTCAGACATTTTCTTAAATATTAAAAAAGGAGGAGACACCATTCTAAGACAAAAATGCCTAAACATGTTGCATGTGAAAATAAAAATTTATGTATGCAGAAACTGTCAAACAATCAAATGTATGAAGCCATTCTGGTACATGACTAATTAAATGAAACTTTAAAAGACATTTGCGATATTTAATTACTTTTTACCAATTGTTTTACCATGACTAACAGATTTTTTTAGAACTATTTCAAAAATAGTAATTTATAGGAATCACAGATGCTAAGTGACTCACTCAAGGCTGGCATCATGACCAGAATCCATCAATGCTACATTTCACTCTTAACCCTACAGAAGACACTTCCTATTTACTCTATGCCTTGAAGTAACCCCGTGAATACTCCAATGATTACAAGAAATAATCTGTTCCTTTCAGCCTTACAACAGAAGTAGCTTAATGATTATATTTCTTTAGTAGGTTAATGATTATGGTATTTCTTTAGAGAGGGACCCGTTAAGCAGCTGCCAAACTGAAAAGCCAAATGCAAACATCACAACATCACAAAGGCAGAAACCAGGAGGGGCCTGGATCTTCAGCAACTGTTTGATTTCAAGGAAATCCAGTGATATTTTTAAAGCACAAATCATTGTTCAGATAATCTCTATCCCCACTCTAGAAGCTTCTGTAACTTAGTCTGGCAAGAGAGCCTTGCATCTCCATAAGCAGAATAAAGCCCCAGAGCTCTGTTAGGGGTGCTCTGGTCCTTGTGCAATCCCCAGAGAACTCTCAGGAGAGCATGACTACAGCACAAAGCACTGCCTGGCTGTCCTTGGGTAAATCTAGGGCCAAAGCTCAGATCCTTCAAATGCATGTCCATCTGCTATCGACATTCCAGCTGAAGGTGTTCGCAGTCATTTGCAGAGAATGGCTGCACAAATCTCAGTTCAGCAAGTGCAAACAGCCCATGCGTGGGATTCATCGCAAGCAAAGGGACACTGGTCCTTCAGCTCTCCTTCCTACTACTAATACTTAATACTTAAATATCAAGACAGAAGAGGAAATGAAAACTGGATTGCTAAACCAATTGAATGCTCTAGTTCCTAAAAGAAGAGGCAAAAGGGGAGAACACAGAGCCACCTCTGGACTCTCTTAGAGACAAAGTTCCATCTCCCAGAGGAAGGTCAAGGCTGTAAAATCTCAAACCAAGACAGGCACCTTCTGTCAATCCACAGCCAAGTACCTATGTAAGAGGAGAAGGGCTAAAGTTGCAGCACTCTCCTCAGCATTTCTGTCAGCCCTGCTTAAGCAATTCATTCTAAGCAATATCTCTTTTAATATATTGTTATTGGTTGATCACACTTCCCTCTAGATGATTTTCCTTGGGTCCTGATCTTAAGGCTGAGAAACCCATTAGGAGGTGAGGCACCAAGGGGTAAGTTGCTCACAGTCAGTACATCTGCACCTCCCCATCAACAGTGTGTCCAAAACATCAAATGCTCCCTCACTACACAGCGCCTCTGAACAGCTGCTCCCTTCACACTGTCCTTTTAAAGAGAACAACTGCTCTGGGAGACAGTGAGGACACAGTTTGGAAGTGTCAAACAACAGAAGTACTCTCAGACTATAAAGTGATGGGAAGCAGGAAGATGCACATCGAGAGAAAAGGGGCAGATAAGGCACAGCATGACAAACAAGAATTATGTGTCCTTTGCACCACATTAGGAGAGGAGCTTGTAGAGATAGAATAGGAGAGCTTTGAATATTGCTACCCTGAAAGGGGCACAATTAGTTCAGTACCTCATCCAACAGATGCCACAGGCAGACCCTCCAGAGTAGTATTCAAGAAATACCCTCAAGTATAGCAATGCAGAAATCTGTCCATGACGGAAAGTTTATTTCTAATTTACATCCTTTACATCACAGAGTTGTTGTGGCTGTGGGACTTTGCGGTCATGACATGTGATCTGGTCGCATATGGTGAAAATTACTGTATCCTGGAGTTTAAGACTTCTCATACATGTGCATTTTTCTACATTAACAGAGTATTTCAAGCAAAATAAGCAGAACAGGATATAATAATTACAGACAAGCAACCTCACAGAAGAATAGGGAAGACAATTAAGAGACAGCAGTGTAATTGTAAGCTTTAAGACCAAGTGTGGGAGCTAACAACAGCAGGAATGAAGGGGTTGAAAATAAAAATCAGCTAATAAGTTGTAAAGCCCAGGACGAGGCAAACTGTCAGTTACTGGGGATGCAGAGAAGGGAACAATTTTGCTGAGAGAACTAATGATGTTAAAACCTGTAGAGCAAGAAACAGTAGGCCTCTTAAAAAAGGAAGCAAATGCATAAATTGATTTATCTGTTCAGACAGATTATCCAAAATGTTCCATTAACCAAAGCAAAATACTACTTTGAGAGGTCCCACAGGGAATAGAATTGCAGAGCTGTGGCTCCAAGGGCACACCTCAGCAAACATTGCTTCTCGTGGTAGCCCTGATGTGACTCAACTGCCTTTTAGCTGTGCTACTCCAACTGCTTGTGCAGTCACAGAGTTGGGAGAGATGGATTGATACCCATCCAGCTTCACTGGCTTAAAAACTGCTTCAGAGTGGTCCTATCACTGCAAGTGAGAGCAGCAAGGATGTTGCCAAGAGAAGAAGCACACACCTAACCTGTCACCATGAGAAGTGTTCACCAAAAATGGCCCTAAAATAGGGTTGTTGGGGTAAAATTATGCTGCTGAGAAAGGAGAACAGTGTGCACCCAGACTTACAGAAAAGCTAGGAGAGATTTTACTTGGAGCCAAGGACTGGCAAAGGCCAGCCAGAGAGCAAAGAGAAGGCTGACAGCCACTATGCTTTCTTAGAAAAGTTCAGCATCACATGTTCCCCTTTACTTTCCTAAGAAATCCAGAGGAAGGATAGAGGGAAAAAGGACAGAGGCAACTCAATAAGAAACATAGCAAAAGTAGAGATAAACAGGCAGATTCACCCTGAAATCATCCACTTCCATTGCCTGGGGCCATACATACTCTGAGAATTGCTATTCCTTGAAATACTTCAAACCTGTGTATCAGCTGTTTTGTAAATGTCTCTGTGGAAAGGGTCACTCCTGAAGTATAGACTTAGGCAATTCGAGATCCAGCACTTGGTTAATGTCCGGTTTGTCAAAAAAAATTCCTACAATTGACTGTGCAATTTGCCTGGACTGACCTCTGTACACTTTCTAGAGCTGTTCACGGGATTAACGACCCAAATTAAGCAACTGCACCTCTCTCTCAGAAGCCACGGAAAAGAGGCACTTGGAGCCAACAGCTGCTGCTGCTTGCCCAATGTTTCCCATTAAGTGCGCTTACCATACGCTTCTGCCACAATCCTTGGATTCATTTCTCAGTCACTGCTGAATTTCACCCTGCAAACATGTGCTCCACAAGCAGCACTCTGCCCCTCCGACAGGGTGGCATCAGGAGAACCAGGTGGGTGGGAGGGCCAGGCTTGGTGTGGCACCAGGAGCACCCTCACCTCTGCGGAGCTGTGGCTGTGCCGCACCCTGCGGAGCAAGAGCCCCTGAGGGCACAGCGGGGGCCCAGCCGCACCCTCAGCCCACGCCAGGCCTCGCCACGCCCGCCGGGTCACCTGGGCACTGAAGTGCTGGTGCCAGGCAGGGAGGAAGCTGAGAACAGCTCGGGAAACGAGACTACGAAGTGGTAATTCATTATGAAGTGATGGTAATTCACTATTTCTCAAGGAACATGAACTAGCAACCATCTGGTGAACCGGGTACACAGCAGGCCTGTAAGAAAACAATTCCATTTTTCATAAACGGAAAGTGCCTCACTGGAAGTCAAGTGTAGTTAAAATGGCACGTCCATCTCTGGCCTGGGACTTCTGTTTATCGCTAATTCCCAAACAATAAGGGTGATTTATTCTTGTTGCTTTTCACAGCTTCCTTTCGAATGTGTGTGGTACTCTTGAGGCAAAGGCACTGCAGGTCTGGGCTTTCTCCTGTGAAGGTCCTTGTGGACTTACACAAGCAGCACTGCTGGAGATGTGAAATGAGTTCATTAACATGCAAATAATTCCACTGCAACGCCTGCCCTGCAACTGAGGGCCTGATGCAAGCATGGTACTCTGGCCTTGCCAAAAGGCCCTTTTTCAGAGGAACAAAATTGCTTTGAGAAGGCTGTGATTGACTAGATGACCTGGGGAAAAGCCCTTCCCAGGAAAACAAGGTTCATACATAGTTTTCAAGAAACAGGATTAACTGTGGGCATCGTGGATAAAATGGAGAAGAGTAAGTAAAAGAAAACTGTGTCATACATTTGATAACTTGATTTGGTTTTACGTTTCATCTGTGCAGCCAAATATAACCAGTCTGGCAATTTCAGGAGCACCCCCACAACCACCCTCTTACAAAGCCAACTTTGTAGCCTTGGTGTCACAGTTGCCCTGGTGTACTGGGGAGATGAGGCTCCCATACCCTGGGGAGCTCTGGAAGAGCTTTGCTTCCGCTCCTGAGCAAGGCTGCTGTGTGCCTCCTTGTTTGCTACCCAAGCCACATTGCAAATCCGTGTCTCCACTTTTGTAAACTGGGAGGTTAAGCACCTGCAGAATGAGTTTAATGGAAAAAATGCGGGGTATAGGCAGACAGAGGAAAGACATGCACTCCAGGTCCCAGGAATTTTCTGCTGCTGTCATTCTAGGTTGCTGGTCTCTTCTCATCTGCCTAAATCTGGTTCCTGAAAACTACAGGAGGGGAAACTGAGCTAGTTTTGGTGGTGTCCTGGTTGCAGGACAGGGGCATGGTGTGGCTCTGTTGATGTTCTATACCACCCACATCACTGCTGAAGACATGGTTTTGGGGGGAAGCAAAGGTGAGCGTGTCAGAAAAAACCAGAAACTCTCCAACATCTTTTCAGTGTTAGAGAATTAGGCATTATGTTATTCTGTCCAGGATGTTATTCTGGCCTGGATGTGCAATAGAAATCATTTCATCCACACATGCCTGGGCTGTGCAGTGAAAATAATTCCATTATACGTAGTTCTTTACCAGACTTTTCACATATCTATACACAAAAAAAACCCCAAAGAAATTCTAATTCATTGGTCCTAAATGACACAGTCCTTAGTATTCAATCTCCTATTGGTTATTGATCCCTTTGCCTTTGATAGTAATTTGGTCCTCATTCTTTGGTTCTCTTACCAATCTTTGCCCAGACCAGGTGTCTCCGACTGCACCAGGGGATGATGTTTGTTAATATTTATTTATCTCCTGTGTATTTTCTGGCTACTCCCAGTCTGTAGATGGTAAGCTTCAGGCCTCATCCGACATTGGTGAACAGAGTCTTTGAAGAGAAACTTCAATTCTCCTCGTCCTGGGGCGAAGGCAAACAACCCCCTGACTAAACTTGTATAGAAAAAGTTTAGAAGTTGTATCATTTCCAACAAGTGCACCCCAAGCTGCACTATTTTTGCCTCCCTCTCCCCAGTGGGAAAGCTGTTGGCATCAGCCCTGTGGGCCCTGTCCTCTGCCATTACTGTCCATCCCTTCCTCTTGTCTCTGAGATGAGGTTACAGATGCAGTGCTGAAGAAAAAGTGTCGAAACACAGAATCGATGTGGTGCTGAAGGATGGCGCTGGGGAATGGAGGAGTGGGGGCGAGCCCCAATCCAGAGCAGCCAAGCTGAGCTGAAAGGAGCTGAGCAGAGTTGGGTGGAGAGGGGCAGAGCTATCAAAATCAGTGGCACCAGCAGCAGCTGCATGAGACCAAGTCCAGCATCCAGGCAGAGGCACAGGTCAAAACCCCAGTGCTCCCTGAGCCCCAGCATAATACAGACGATCTCACTTTTGAGGGCTTGTCCAGAGACAGGGGGAGCTGGCAGCATGGGAACAGCCACCATCTTGTTTATGTCTGGGGCCATGTGGAACTAAGTTGAGGTGGTGAACACCTTTTTGTGGGTAAATCACCTTTTCTTTTTATATACTCCTGTTGCTAGTATTGCTGCTGTTATTGTGGACTTCTTACTCCTTTGCTTGTTGCTTTCAGTAAATTGTTATCCCAACCCACTCTTTGCCTCTGTGTCCCTCCCTTTCTGGACAGGGTGGGGGGAAGCAGGTGGTTTATTTGGAGTTAAATCTTCGGTGTTAAAGATTTGTCACAGGTGGCAAATCTCTCTAGCAGTGGTAAGAAGACAGGATTAAGTAAGCTTCCACTTACAGATGTGACAACATAATATGCTTGGGGCCAACTTTTTGAAGTGTAACCTCTATTTTATGTTATCTGGTGACTTCGGGTTTAATGTAGAACACGTGTAACCCAAGGTACCCATTACTGAAATGTGACATAACCATTTAGCCTGCCCAGGGCATAATTTTTGGTTTTTGAATGCTCAGATATCATGTGGTATATTTTAAAATACACCACATGATATCTGTGGCGCTCAGAGCTATAAAAAAGTACAGATATCTGGGCAGCTATACCAGCTGGAACACAACAGGATTAGGGATGTTTCCTTAGCAGGTGACATGTGAAATAGGAGACCGTTAGGAAGATGTACTGCTCTTAGTAATTAATGTACAAAAGAGCCAATATATTGGCCTAACTTGTAAATTTTTTTTCTTAATGGTTACATTCAATCCCAATGCAAGTGAGAAATTTAAGTTTCAAATTATGTTTTTGAAAATATTCTTCCTTTATTCTTGTTGCCCAAGTCGTAGATACACAAGCACCTTGTAGTCTTAGTGTAGCTGAAAACATTTGTTTCAGATTTGTATTCACTTCAAATGCAATATCCTAAGGATTTGTAATCATGCCAGCTGCATTTTCATTTCCATACAGCTACTCTTTCTCATTGACCACGTGCTATAGAAGATAAGCGACACTAAAGGCTTTCCTTCAGGGAGGTAGTCACACCACATAGACTCACATAGAACTATCAAAGTGTAGTGCGAATTGTGGTCCCAAGGACTGTGGCTCTCTCTAGCATATTAGTTTGGACTAAAACTCCCAGACCTACTGAGAATCTGGATTGTTTTGTGGGAGGTTTTGTAATTTTTTTTTTCAGTTATCCCAAGCAGAAATATGTCTAACTAAATGTAGATTTCAGGAAATCTTTTTTCCAAGACTCCTAATTCAAAATGTTTAGTAGCTACTTTTGAATATCCAGTTGTCCACAGCAATCATTAAGAATGTTACCAAGAAGGAACTCAAGATGCAAGGACTGAAGACACTATTTATTCAAGGGCAGACACCTAATTAGCACAAACTGGCAATAAAACATTGCCAGATGATCTTAATTTCCACCACCTTGCCCCCTTCCTGCCCTGGACCCAATGAACTCTGAATTCCCTAGACTTCAGCAAAGTAACAAAGAGAATGTGAGCAATCCAGATCACCTCTGCACCAAACCCTTGATTTAGTTGCTCATAAACCCACATTCTGCTTGGAAACTATAATACCATTATTCATTCATTCAAATTGCCACTCATTTCAGGAGCAGGCTTTTGGCTGCTGCTAAACTCTGAAGTGTTTGCCGTGGTTAGGATGGAAGACACAAAAGGGCTAAAGGAATGAAATGCCAGAGGATTCAGCAAAATCAGCTTAGCACTGGCTGGTTGCAGGGTGCAGAGGATCAGCATAAGCCTCTGACCCGTACTAGAGGGAACGTTTGGCTGCAGGAAGTGCGTGCCAGTCAGGCTGCCTGTTAAAGTTCTCTACTGCTATTGGAAAAATTGATTTTTCTGCGTGCTGCAGTTTTACAGTAGTACTCTAAAGATGCATTGATAGAGGCACTAACACCTTGTTTGCTACCTTTAAGATTTAGAAATAACATAGAAGACATTTATTGAATAGGCATTTGTGGTATACAGCAGGGAATTACCATGTAATCAAGACTGTGAAGAAATAAACCCAATCGACCTACAGCTTTTTTTCTTAAGCCATCACGATCACCGCAGCAGAGTTGCCTCATTGTTTCCTTCCATCACAGAAGTTATCCACTATTTCATGCTGGTACAGATGCTAGTGCATGACCCACCTACAGTAGTCTTGTACAAACTGGAAGACTTCCTGTTCCCCTCCTTTATCAGTTTCCCCATAGGTTCATTCTTCCAAAACAAAAATTAGTTTGGCTAATGCCAGCAGACTCATTGAATACACAGCTTATCTAGGAACACAAGCAGAAGTGAGGTGGCCTCTTACTTTCCTGCTAGTGCACTGAGACTCCTGAAAATAGGTCTTTGTATTATCCTTTAGACCTTCCATTAAACCTTTAATATCATCAGATTCTTCAGCATTCCCATTATGGTGCTAAATATTTTTAGGTCATTAAAACTCTCGCAAAAGTGCTAATGTTTTTATAGTTGATATTACATAAAATCAAGGTTATATATTCAGCCTCTTAACATGTACATGTCTTGCTTGAACTGCCTCTTTTGTAGGATTTACCATTCAATTTCAAAAATTCTTAATTCTAGCCATAGATCTCAGAAAGACTGCAGATTAAAGACTATCCCAGTCTGCCTCCATCAGGACAGGACAATGTAAGTACATAAGTTTAAACTAATGCTTTTACAGTGAAGGATTTTCATTAGAATCCATTTACAGCAGACCAAATTTCATCTCATTATGCCAGACTTATTTCTCAGATTCTCTAATAGAAAATCTGAAAATCTTTGCAAGAGGAGAAAAACAAGGGGACTCGTGAGCTGTTTTGGGAGGACTTCAGAAAACATACTAAAAGGCTTTATGACTGCAGCAACAGATCAGAGAACACTGGCATTCCCCCCACACATTTCAGAGACTCTCAGAACGAACCCCCTTCTTTAGAATTCCGCAGATTTTGCATTCTTTACATACAGCAACTGAAGCCCAACAGATCACAGTGGCTAAGGGTCATGCCTTCCGTGACTAACACATCTTTGTGCCTTTTCCCCACCCCAGCCCAACGTGCCAGGTTTTCTTCTCTGTGAAAGCAGGACATGCCATTTTTACTGCTTCATTTCTCTTTGCATTATCAATTTTGAAAAAGCAACTTAGAGAGCCAGTTAATGGGCTGAACTGGATAGAAAATACCCCTCCCAATTCCACAGCTCTGCAGAAACTACGCCCTCCCCAAAGGGGAAAAAAAAAAGCAAGGCAGCAACTGTAGGGTAATCCATCTGCAGATGGACAAACTTCAGCATATCTGCTCACACAGTAAAGGTTTGTTTTACAACAAAAGCCCTTTTACTCTGTCTCTCTTGGTTATGCACTTAACACTTAGCTTGATTATGCATTTAAGCGTTAATCCCGCCAAACTCTCAGCCTCAGTATGGTCCTGTAGCAAATGAAACAGCTCCTGTGCTAGTGCTGCCTCTTCCCACTTTTGTGGTCATTGGTCACTTCACTGCAAACTCCCAGTGACACAAACTGACCTGAAGATCCAATAAGGCCTGAGTGAAGACAAGATTTTTCTCTGCTATTGTACACTAGACCAGATTCAGATCAAACAGCAATTTATTAAAAAAAAACCCAAACAACACTTTCTCCCTCCCTTCACTTCTATTATTTAGAAGACAGTCCACAGGCGTAGGCTAATCTTCTCTATAACCCACTAGAATATACTGTAGAGTGGTATTCTAACTTGGCATTCTGGATGACAAGCTTATGAAAAGTACACTGTACAAAAGAAACCATCACAAGTGAGTCAGTGTTTAAGGAATTTTTATTAAACCAAGAATTTTATAATCCAAATTACGTTTCTTTGCTCAGCTATCAATTCTCACTGTCAACTAAAACAGTGGTGATATTCTGAGCTTTTCCACAGTAAAGAATTACAAAATTAAAGAAAGGAATGCTTTAAATTTTTGTACTGTGCTGAAAATTCTTTTCCCCTGGGTTTATAAAACATTAATTTGTCTTTTTTATTTTACTATTTTTTTTTAAATTTTAAATCAATAAGTAATCTAGGACTAGCATTTGTTTTGCTAGTCCCGGCGTTGCTCTGTACGTAAGCTTCAAAGTTTCCTTTCCTTTTTTTATTTATTTTATATTTTGCAATGTTTTTCTCAATATTTAATAGTTTTTCCATGTTTAGATTTTTTTTTCTTCGGTGAAGCGAAGTTCTAGATTGTAGTCCCGGATAGTTCTGCAAAGAAAAACAATGCTGTTATGTTTTAAAATGAAAACAGCACCTTATGTATCTTCTGACATGCTTTCTGCTGATGTACACCATGCAGCAGTCTGGGCTTTCACTCTCTCAGCGATACCGAAGTTCTTCAGAAGCAGAGCATCAGAAGCCCCCCCCCCCCTTTTTAGGGACACTAAAGTATTCAAAAGTTTGTGATCCTTGGCAAGACAAAACTGACTCTAGAACTGAACAGTACCTCAGACAGCACTGCTTTAAGCGCAATGTTACTGTGATTAACTTGACTGCATGTCACCTCTACTCTTGAGGCCAGCAGACTGAGGCTCATCAAATAACTATCCTAGCAGTATTTTCAATTTCCAATTACTAAAACATCATGGAGCAGATGGAGTAATGGTTTCAAAGTCTGGGCATCTTAGTTAAGGAGAGAAAACCTATTCAGCACTTATCTCTATTGTGAAAGTGTCACTAGCAAAAGAAAAAAAAAAGGAAAAAAGTGAGTAAAAAACATTACTCAAATTCTGCCTTCAAAAGGAAAATTGCAGAAATTAAAACACCAAGAAAGAAAGAAAATTCTACAGGATCAAATCTTAAAGCAGGCAACTTCAAATGATAGCTACAAATGTGGAAAGTAAGTTCACAGGCAAAACCTAACTAGAATGAAGAGATAATAAATTCCTTTTTATCCTCAACTTCATGTTTCTCCCCTGTCAAAATTCTAAAGGTACCACCATTTGGCTCTGTCATACACAATTAAGATACCAACCCCACAGAAGGCAATGAAGAAAAATCACTATTTTAATTGACATTAAATTCACTCAAATGTGAAGTCAAGACAATATATTGTTTAGTTTTCATTTACTGTACAGTTTTAGAATTTGGCAAGTATATACGAATTACCATGTAAGTAAGTTCTTTAATTTCTAAGGAAAAACAGGGCTGGAGTGCCATTTTAAGCTTATTTCAATTCCAAAAGTTGCTCTTGAACAACAGCATGAACAATAGCATTTGACAGAACTGCTCATTTTTCCACATGTACTTAGAACTCATTCCAGCTAAATGTCTTGTTTAAAATGACATGTCAGTAGCTTTTGCTAACTAAGTGAGCACTGAAGTTTGTTTACCATAGCTGCTACTTCCTGTAGCTGCAAATAACATAGAGCCTGGACACATGCTGCTTACAAGGCCATGGACCAAAGACTTGCCCCAGTCAATCTATGGAACTACAGTGGTCAGAAGACTTACTTACTAAACACTTGGAACCCCAGTGGGATTATTAACTGCCTTTTGAGCAGCCTCTTTAGCTTGGTGGGCTTGTAGTACGGCTACAGCTTCATCAACCTGTTAAGTAAAAAAGAAAAATTAAGGGAAGCTTAGCAATTTCTATATATTTAAGTTAATAATACAGTGTAAGATATACATATAAACAATGCCTGCATTGTTTAAAAGAAAAAGGAGAACATTACAATTCCAGTTCATGCAATGTAAGCCACTGTCACCCTTTGAAAGAGGATACTCTTGCCCTGAGCCACTGTTGCATTGCTGTTACTCCACTGTGCCAGCACGAACACCTGTTAGATCAGTGTAGACTTAACCACCAAACCAGTGCAAGGCAAAAGTCCACCTACCTTCGAACGAAGAGACTCAGGAGACTCGAGCATGTGAAGGAGTTCAGAGTTGTCAATCTCCAACAACATACCAGTGATCTTACCCGCCAGAGTAGGGTGCATGCTTTGAATAAGAGGGAATAGACGTTCACCTACAGAGAAAAAAAGTTAATCAGGGACAAACCCAGCCTAAAGTTAAGGGATAAGGGAAACAAACATCTTGTTCTACTGCTAAAACCATTTACTCCACATTTTAAGATTGATGAAAGTGTACTTTGACTGTCCTTCTGCTACAATGCATAGAGAAAGGTATTATGTACATACCTAACATCTGCTTTTGTTCTTGTGGAGGGGCAGAAGCCAACATGGAAGCAGTCAAGGGTTCCTGACCTTGCACATGGACAGCGGGCTGCAAATTAATTTAATACCATTTGAAAATTAAATTCTGGTTCATAATTAGGTGCAGCTCCAAATAGCAAGTATCTCACAACTCAGCATAAACAATGCGTAGTGTCAGAAACCTCGACGAAATTACAACTATGTCTATTTAATCAAAAACTAGTGGTTAGAGCTGATTGATGATGTTGGAGATTATCACAAAGTGTCCCACTGAGGAGCAAACACAAAAATTTAGGCTAAGGTATGAGAGAACTGAAAAGTATGAAGCAACACAGGATCACATCCTGTCCCAGGTGAACTTGAAATATATTGCCATGATGCAGAGCCTGAATTCTGGAATGGTAACTCTTAAGTGCCCTCCCATCACTTTCACCACCTTCCTGTGAAAAGAACATCAGTAAAAGCACAGAGCAGTTCCCAAGTTCCTGTACCTGCTGCATAGCAACCTGGGGCTGCGTGTTGAGATGCTGCTGAGGATTGCGAACACCCGCAGCGTATTTGTATTGTGGTACTGTGCGCACGGCAGGAGTAGCCGCAGTAGCTGCTGCTGCAGGACGTGGACCCATTGTTTGTGTTGATGTATTAGCTGAAAAAATAATAACAGAATTCCATATGTAAATAATAATTATTATAATTGTTTTTTGTCCAACAAACAATTTGAACCAAATATCTAATAATTTAGGTATTGTATTTTTAGATTCATCTTAGTAGTATTGTCAAGTGCCACGTTACTGGTCATATCTGAAGGTTCAAACCTTGAAATTTACTGGATGTAACTGGATTTCCAGTCACTTCACTCATGAACTGCCTTTTCTGTATGCTACTGAAAAAACATCTGTGAGAAAAAAACCCACTTTGTTCGAGTATTAATTTAATTCCATTTTAAGCTAAAGGACATTTGATTTCCTGAGCACATCATGTCAATCACTCTAAAAAAGATACTTTTAGGAAGTTGATGGTTGTCTAATATATTCTCGGACAATTATACCTCCAGATAGGTTGTGGACTCCCCATCCCTGGAGATGTTCAAGACTAGGCTGGATGGGGTCCTGAATACGTTGGTATAGAGAGGAAGGTTCCCTGCTTCTGGCGGGAGGGTTGAACTCCATGACCTTTAAAGTTCCTACCAACCCAACCCAAACTATTCTATGATCACAATCAATTCTAGTTCATTCAGTGATGTGCAGATTTCACATTCATGATATTACCTCACAATAATAAAATATACATACTATATATATGAAATACAGAATAAATAGTAAAGAGCTAAAATTGTATCATCTCAATATTTCTACATGCAACCTATTATTACAATTGCTTCAACGATGTTTAAATGACAGAAGCCATCATACAGTATTATTGCAGCACACACAAGAAAGTGCTTCATCCTAAAGAGATGGGATCACAGCTGGAATCTTAGCTAGGACAGTATTTAAAGCAATTACTAGAAGGTGACACTAGCTTATTCATTAGGAAGAGCCAGAAAAGGAGGACATGTCACCACCTGTGATACTGAAGTTACAAATGCTTTTGCAAGATCATTCTGAACCAGCAAAATTGGAACAGTAGTCCAATACTTAAAGTTTGCATAAATCAAACTCACCAACACGCTGCGTTGACATGACTCGTGGAACTTGTGAAGAAGCTGGTCTCATGGTACTGAACGGTGGTCTGGGTGCTGCTGGGCGGATAGCACCAGGCATGTTTTGGAATGCTATGGTTTAGAAAAAAATATACTGTTACATGGTGAAACACTGAGCAGTGACAACATGACAAACAGAAGACTAATACTGCCATGCCATGAAAATGTATTTGGAAGTGCGAAGGTAAATGCTACAGAGTTTACAGCAATCACCGGAAAGATGCAAAGAAGTGACTTACGATGAGGTCTGGCACCCTGAGCAGTCCAGCGAGGACTAGGTCTAGCAAGTTGAGCGAGCTGATTAGTAGGATAGTACGCAGCACGGTTCTGAGTCTGCCAAACACAACAACATTACTTAACTTTGTTGTCTGTAAAGGGCATGCTCAACAGCCCATCGCCCTTCTACTATGAAATTGAAATGCTGAAATCATGGACACATGCTAACCGTTACATTTACTGTTAAATCTAGGCAGATTTTACACGCAGTACAAAATACTCAGTTACTCTACACGTACCTGAGGAATAGCTGCCATGAAGTATCCTGAAGGAGGTGCTGGCTGGTAGGGGTTGATTACAGGATTAGGTACTGCTCTTACACTTGCCATCCTCTGCATGTACTGGTTGGTGAGATGAGCCTGGCGCTCCTCTTTACGCTGGGCTAGAGCTACATATAATGGTTTAGTAGCCACAATTCTACCATTCATTTCTGTGACTGCTTTGGTGGCTTCTTCTGGTGACGAAAAGCATACAAATCCAAATCCTTTGCTGCGGCCGCCTTCCATCATCACCTGTCAGTACAACATTTAGTTTTAGAACTGATAGTCCTGTGTCATCCCTACTCAACTTCCATGAGTTTCTTGTTTAAGCTTACTAGAAGTGGGACCACAGGTTTGTTTTATTGAATCTTTACAAAAATGGGTATTATTGTGTAATTAATAGGGTACTGTTATCTGCATAAGGATGACAATCTCATTGAAATAATATTGATCACATTATTGCACTGGAAAGATGTAATTTTTCTCACACTAGTCTCACTACTTAGTTTATTTCAAGAAAGGATGATCCTATGGTGTTTAACCTGACATGTACAATAATCAAGAAAGCCGATGGCCACATTTATAGTGGGTCACATCTGTTACTGAATGAAATAAATCACTGTTCTTTGATGACAGATCACTACTCATTTTCAGAGAGAGGAAGAGCACAATCTATGAACTTTACCTTTGCGCTAGTGATTGTACCAAATGGGGAGAACTCTTTTCGGAGACGCTCATCATCAATCCCATCATCAAGATTTTTCACATAAAGGTTTACACCCTAAGAAAACAGGCAAGTTATTTTTAAAAGCAAGGGTTCTGTGAAAATCTCAATATACCATATAATAAGGTTAGTCCTTTTGATTTAAAACTGAACCTGGTATCTGGTGATCCTGTCCTGCTTCATTTGTTCAAACTTGCGCTTCAGCTCCGTCTGTCTTTCCACCTTTTTCTGAGCCCGGCCAACATAGATTTGTTTTCCATTGAGCTCTTTCCCATTCATCTCATCTACAGCCTTCGTTAACAAACAACAAGTTAGCAATGCTTTGTACTCCTGCATTTTTCAGATATACAAAAAAATGCAATTTAAATATAAAAAGCTACATAAGGATTCTAGAAAAAGAGCTAATCCATCTTAAAATACCACTAATTGAAACAAAATACCGCAAGACTTCCCCACTTATAGTAGCATGAAAATTGCTTTCCAAGTACACTTCTGTCTTGTTGAAGACAAGACACAAGGGATGCAAACCACTTTTCTTTATATGAAGCTCGAGGAAAACTCAAGTTGCAAGAACTATTTCTCCAGCTTTATCTTGCTAATGGTAGAGAAAAGTAAGGAAAAACAGTTGAAAAGCTTTAATTCACCTAGTTCTGTCTTTAAAACTAAAATCTGCAACTATCTATCAGATCTTCCTATGCTGTATGTTAAGCTACAGATGGCATACATAGCTTTTTATATTTTTCATTTTTAATGTCTCATTAACAAAATACCTATAAGAATGAAAATATGAACTTTTACCCTTCAAATTGTTTTGAGTTACAACTATTAAGATGTGAAAACTCTGGCACATATTTACTCAATTAATTTAAAACCAGAAGTCACCACTTTATTGTATATATTTATGATCAAAGCCATTAGACATATTTGAAGAGATACTGGAATTTTATGTTATTAAAACAACCAACGTGTGATTCTGACTACAGCAAGAGAAACTATTCATCAATTAATGTATGCAAGACTGAAAAATGTAGATGTTAAGACAAACAGGATTTTTTCTAATCTCTCGCTTATATACTCACAGTACTGACACATCACCAAAAAGCCTTTTGAAAAGCAAACTTTGCTTGTTGCCATGATTTGTTCTTTACTGCGTTTTTTTCCTGATGCTATGTCCATACTGTCACAGTCAATTGACATATCAAAGCAACCAGCTGACAAAGAATTAAGTTACACAGCATACTGGCATGTTATAGACATATAAACGAATAAGAAGCACCCTTCTTCCAAAGTTACTCCTCAGAGTAAAAGCAACATCACAGAGTTTTAACTATTTTCTCACAGCTGTGCCAAACATGCCTTATAAAACTAAAAGCTTCCTGCTGATTTTGCAGAGCTACAGTTTGAAAACACAATTCTTTCTGCCTTGCACAAACATTTTGTGCAACCAAAGTGGATCCAGTGATTCAGAGATAAAGTAATTTACTATGCTGTACACTGTTCAGCATGAGGGAGTCCAAATGTCATTGAGACCTTTAAGCCCAACTATAACAGGTTTTTATATTATTCAAGATTCCCCATTTCTACACTAGTTCCAGCTGTCTCAGAGTACTCTTGACTTAATAGGGTCCTCAGATCAACTGAGATTTGCTCATAGGAAAGTATTCTAAATGACAGAAACTGTGCTACCTAATTTAGGGAGTGAACACCTCTTTTTGCAGTGTCCTTGACCAATTAAAAAAAATTTAATCACCCAATGAAACTTATTATTTGGGTCTCAGTTAAAGATCTCCTAAAATTATGTCCAAAAACTTACTTTTTGGGCATCTTCATGTCTCTCAAAACTAACAAAGCCAAAGCCTTTGGATTTTCCACTCTCATCAGTCATAACTTTCACACTTAGAGCAGGACCTAAAGAGAAAATTAAATGCTTATGCTTCATACACAGTATATTCTTCTCACCTTATGAACATCCTCTTTAGAACGTAAAATTTAGTTTATTTCCCTTGTATTACAAAGGACTCCTGCACCAATAATAGTGTCAAGTAAACGTCATCCATTAATATGAAATTACTAATTTACCCTGATGAACTTCAGCTATTTATGGCTGAAGTCTGCCATGCTGAATTTCTTTTCTACTGTATTTTTAACCAAAATTTCTCCTCAAAGTGAATAAAATTTGTTTTATCATTAAAAATTTTGGTATTTAAAAAGTATTAGTGCTTCCATCCTTTGAAACAGGTACTGAAGAAGCCAGAGGGAGGCCTTGCAATTAGGTATAATTTTCACTATATATCCTGGTGAAGGGCAATCCTAGGTCAGCAATTCCAAACCTGTGAAAAATTGCAGTTCACAGCCTCAAGTGGAAGTAGCTAATTCAGCTGTAGCAGCTAAATTCACTACTGTTTCAACCACAGATACTTTAAGAGCAGAAAGGAATTTCCTGTACATGGTGTTTAAGGCTGTTACAGGGTATCTCTTGTACAAGGCTTTCCATTGCTTTACATAATATCCACTGGAGAACAGCAAAAGCATACAGGAAAGAAAATCTAAAAGAAAAAAAAGCTGAGGTTGAAAATAAAATGTGAAGAACCTGTAACTGCATTAAGGGTTTTGCCATTTCCTATTCTGATGGTGACACATCACATACGTTACTAGATCATAGTCATATGTCTGCCATAACTTTGCCCTGTGCGTAACCGAGGAACAAGGCAGAATCATATAGCTTGACACTGGAATAGTTCCTTATAATTTTGTGTTAGGACAACCACCACAATGCAACTGAATAACAGAGGGAGTCTGCAGGTCAATGAAAGCAACAGTAAACTCATTTGTGACACATCCTGTAGGTACATTCATAACATCAATCTGTACTAAACCAGAGAACAATTCTATGCGCACTTTCAAAAAAATTGCAGAACCCATAGACACACTATTTTCAGATTACTGAAAACAGTTCTGATGACAGGATCATATATGCTATTCTGCCTATATAAAATTCAGATATTACTGCACTTTTGAATCTGAAACTGGAATTAAGTACCAATTTTTCAGTAACCTTTATTACATTTTTAAATCAACATCAGACAGCCAGCTGATTCCTTGTATTTCAAGGCACTGTACAAATAAGATAAGTAGTAAGATGAAGTTCACTTGTGTTTTATATAAACTTTAAGACATTACCAAACTTGCCAAAGAGTTCCTTAAGTCTCTCATCATCCATATCTTCTCCAAAATTTTTGATGTAAACATTGGTGAATTCTTTTGCTCTGGCTCCAAGCTCTGCCTCACGTTCCTTGCGGGATTTAAACCTTCCAACAAATCTAGTTGCAGGAAGAACAGAGTAATACAGATTAAAGCAAGTCTCTCAAGGTTTAAAAAATTATTTTAATCCTCTGGCATTGTATCTTAATCAGTCTCGTTCACTAGAGATATGAAATTCTTTAGATAAAATATTTATGATAAAGTTCCATCAGAAAAACAACTCCACTATCCTTTGCTATACCAGTATGTTTATCACAGTTAGGAGGCATGAAAATGCTTTCAAGCCACTGGCGAGATTGTTCACTCTTACAAAACAGCATTTGACAACAGGAGCTGGACAATGGAAAGAGTACTAAGTAAAGAGGCTAAACAGAAATTCTAGGTATCAGCATAATCCCTCTGCCATACTAAAAACCTGGCAGCCTTAAAGCAGTTACTGCTCTCTAATCCAGTTTTTAAGCAAGGGATATTTAATTAACTGCCCCCACTGCCCTACACACCTTTCCAGCCTATATCAAAGACTGGGCTTTTTTAGGCATAGTGAAATAAATTGTTCAACTTGCTCTTGAGTCAAATACCACTGCAAATTGGCTGGAACACCAATGGTTAGTTCATACTGCCAGAGAAAGAAGAGAACCTGAACATCACATTCTGCAGCCCAAGGGCCTGCCCTAGCACAGACTGTACATGGCTGACACTGGTTTCTGACTGTTGCAGACTCCTACTTTCAAATTTTATTGTACTAACCTTATCATTCCAAATTTGCCAAATGCAATACAGTAGCATACATTAACTCAATAATTTTTAAACTTTGACAATTTCACCCTATTTATAGCAATCAAGTATAGCAAGAATGGAAGTGCAATGTGTTCAGTAGATTTTGATAGTAAGTTAAGTGTTTTGACTTCTAAAAGACTAGCCTAAAATAGAAATTAAAAAGAAAATTAACTCTTATGATGTATCTTACCCATGTACTTTTATGACTTCATGCTGACCGTTTTTACTAATTTAAGGTTGTATAAAGATCGACACTGAATAAAAACATCCACAGTATGTCAGTCAAGAACAGAACAGACAGGAAAACTAAAGGTTCAAAATATATGTTCTCACTGTATGTGGCTTGATCTATCCACTTCTACATATAAAAAAACCCCATGGTGGTACCCTGGTGCTGATTTCTGTTACATTTTTTCCAAACCCTTCTATGTATTTAGAGAGCAATTCTTTTGCAAGTATACCAAATACCATAATGATCCCTTAGGCACTCACTCCCCCAGCCTATATATTACTGAACAAGTTGCCAAATAAGTTTTTCCTACAATGTAGAACAGTGATGTTTAAAACATGCTTCTCTAAGTTTAATTTTTTACTCCTTCAATATGCCTATTAACAGACTTCCATATAAAAATACTAGTCTAATCTGACCACTCTTTAGTGCCCAATAACTGTTACTAAGTATCAGCTGACCCCAAAATACGGACAACACACCTATCTCACAACTCTTATAAAGGAAGTATTATTCAGAATACTCAGTGGATTGTATTTTATCTCAGACCAAGAAGGTCAGAAAACCAGGGAAGAGCCCAAATTCTCATTACAGTATTGGCTTGTAAAACAATTAATACAATGATTTTTCCCTCTGGAGTCCATTATTTGCCTTTTTGAACTTAATCTGCCTTCAGAACAGGCAGGAGATTCAATTCTTAAAATCCCTAGCACTAAAACTCTACATCTTCTTAAAATCAGAAATTTTAGAACAACCTTCCTTTCTAGGTAAGCTTTTAAATCTTTGTCTGCTGTAAAATGAATTTCAGATTGTTGATCCCAAATACATACTTATGTACTTACACTTTGCGGTCATTAAGCAGCATACCATTCATTTTTTCAATAGCTCTTTCTGCAGCTTCTTGTGTCTCAAAATGTACAAATCCATAACCCTTGGATCCATTTTCATCACATACCACCTGTTAATGAAAAACCTTGTTGTAATACCCATGGAGTGTTTCCAGCATAAATCAAGGAGTTTGTGTATCAATACAATTTATTTTCCACTAACCTTACAAGACAGGATGTTCCCAAAAGCAGAAAATGTGTCATACAAAGCTTTGTTATCAATTGATTTGTCCAAGTTTTTGATGAAAATGTTTCCTACACCACTTTTGCGTAGAGATGGATCGCGCTGAGACCACATGATGCGCACCGGTTTGCCTTTAATGACATCAAAGTTCATGGTGTCCAAAGCTCGTTCAGCTGCAAAAACATCAAGGAATTAGCAGAAAATATTAGTTATCTTAAGAACACAAATACCAGCTCAAGTACAATTCTTACTAATATTTTCACTATTTCAGGTACAGTACCACCACCAAGATGCAAACCCAAGCCTCCGAAGTACTCTGTTGTATGCAAGGAAGACCTGGCAAAAACTCATCAGCAAAAGCTGCACTTAGGAAAGAGCACAAGTCAGCTGAGCAAGCTGTAGAAATCCCATTAGTCCATAGGACTGGATCCCACTATGAAAAGATGGTACGGTGACAGGAGAAAACGCAGCAAGTGGTGGCCATTACAAGGTTTTAACACCCGTGAAAATCAGCTGGCTTCTCCCACATCACACAGATGTATATTGTGTCAATAAAAACGCTTTTAGGGGTACTGCTTGTCCCTATACAAGGCCTTTTGCAAATATTAACATAAGAACACCTACAATACCAACACTCCTAAAACGAAAAAAAAATATTTGCTAGGTGGATGTTCAAGCCCAGTTCAAGCAGCTGTTTCCACACAACCTCCTCAGTGACCAAGATGATCTGTGATGAAATTCCAGGTAAGAGACAGTTCAAAGAGATTCAAAACTAGCACTTCCTTAGTTTCGAGAATCTAAAATTTTATATATATATTTTAAAGCTCACAATGAAATACATAGAAGCTCAATGAAGGAGTGAGCATTAAAACAGCAAACCAGGGTAATGTAAACCAGGTTTTGTTACTCCAGTGGAGTAGTTTCTCCTGTAGAACTCCATAACTAACTATTCAAATCCTGCATGTAAAATCTGAGTATTTAGACAGGGAAGTATCAAGACTTGCTCAGTTTTTATATATCCCTTCAAAGTCACAAGACATGTCTGCGATGTTTTAAATCACCAATGTATTTAAGCACGAAAGAGCAACAGTTCTCAAGTACAGCAGTTCCTTTTCATCCTTGTTCCTGTAAGTCTGGAAGAACACTGAAAAAAGTCCCAATAAATATCTAAAGTCACACCCATTGGTACTAACTCACTTCACAGTCATTTGCAAATACCAGAACAATATGATATTAACAAGACTGAAATCAGCTTAGTGTTAGTTTAAAAACAGCCATCACGTCAGTTAGTATTTTTTTGGAATGACCATGGGCCAATCACATTGTGAAAACCTTTATTTAATGTTTTTGTTCTTTAAGTGCTGCTTTTATCTTGAGCTATGTTGTTGCATGTCATAGCCAATGACAATTTGCAATGAGCTTGGGGTTCAGCTGACACACGTTTTATATCCTTTCTCGTGACATTTTCAGATTAGAAATAAATTTGAAAACTATACTCTCTGAAAGACACCCACAGGCATTAAAGAGATGGATAGCTAACATTTTCATGGGGAAAAATATTATTGATACTATTACCATATTCACATGACAGTAGCAACTCAGTAACTGATTTAAATTGAAACTACAAAAATTACAAGCATTGCCAGTCTTCTAAATAAGTTAATAAAGCTTTCAAAAACTTTAATATAAATTAAGCAGGAGAGAAAAGGCAACCTAGATACTGTTAATGAGAAATAAAAATCATTGGAAGGCTTTATATTGCAAGAAGTGAGGGTGTGGGGAGATAGAAAAGGAAAAAGGAAAAAGGAAACCTGTGGATATCAGACTGGCCTCAGTAGAAACTTTTAAGACTTCACTACTGTCCTGGAAGTCATTAGAATTATTACTGCCAGCACCAATAGATGTGCCAGCAACAAACAGTTCATTATTTCCAGAAGTAGTAACAGGGCTTCCTTTACTAGAAAAGAGGTTTTTCTAATTCATGTTAATTGCTTCTAGAATAATCCTGACACTCCTCAAAAATGTGTGCTCCTAGACACATTTCCCAACCATCTGACTCAAAGTTGGGTCCATGGGTCCTTTGCAAACATTACCACTCTTAACGAACAGTTAGTCTGTGTCTTAGATCAGTGCAATTTCTCCACAAGGACAGCATGGAAACTCCAACAGCTCTCATCTCTCCTATGGAGCAGAAGTACAAGAAATTTAAATATTTCTGCTTAATCAACACCACATTGTCATTACTAGACTCCATCTACAACTAGGTACAAGCTACTCTCGTTACAATTCCCAGCGAATGAAACTGGCTCATTTTCATTACATTTCAGTCATAAAAGGCTGTGCCGGTTGCAGGAGGCAGCTCCATTCAGCAGCGAACTTGTTACCAATGGACACACCTACCCGGGCTCTACTTCTGCTGATTCTGCTGGAGCTCTCATTGAATGACTCACCAGCTCCCATTTTAGTCGTGAGCAACTGGACAGTCCACTTTAACAATTTCAAAATCACACAGAATATCCACCTAATGCTAACATGTGCTAAAGGTAAATAGCAATAGCTATGAAATAAAATACCTCTGGAAACATAACCATTCTAAAAATCCAAAGGATTCTGATACAGTTTCAGATTACTCAAGAATATTTCTAGTTTAGTGATTAAACAAGATTGCCCAAGTTTTACTCCAGACTATGACTCAAATTCAGAAAAGTCACAACTCTGAAACGTGTGCATACCTCACAAATGTGTCATCAGGCCTAATTGGTTTTTGGAAGAGCTTTGAGATCCCTCGTTTACAGACAGCTGGTAATGTCAAGCACACCTTCAAAGATGTTTTTCAAAACCCAAGCTAGTTGTTACTAGTTGTTAATAAGCACAGCCTGAGATGTAGCTAAAAATCTGGCTAAACCAATAAAAGATATCTAGTCTGGAACCAAAATAAAACCAGTATTATTATAAGAATAACCATTCATCCTCAAAACTCCTATTTCGAGGTTTCAGTAAATGGACTTAATGATCTATTAAAAAAATCCCAGCAAATGCTTTCCAGATATTTGCCAAGAATATAAAATTCTGAAAATCTTGAAAAAGTATAATCGCACAATACCACTGAAGTATATTTTAAGCAACTGCTTCCAGATATGTGCCAGATGCAAGTTTGATACAGATGAAAAATCCTTTTAGCTGAATTGGACTAGTTATAGACTAAAGTCTGTGTGTTTCCCGAAGTCTGAGAAATACTTAAAACATTTGGATTGACAGCACCTAAGAGGCATATTCAAAAACTCTGAATTAAGCACTGCTCAGGTGAAAAAGCTGTATCTGTTCCCACATTTGACAAATTACAAACCACGTCACAAAATGTACTGGTGGCTCAACTAACGGCAATGATAAAGTTAGCCCTTATGGAGTTCTGCCAATACTAAGGAGAAAATGCATTTGAATCACCTTCAGCTTATGCCCTGACATTATTATATCAAAGTGCTGACCTGTGCTAACTCTGTTTTTCTTTTTGAGAAACTGTACCACCCACCTCTATTGAATGAAAGCAAAGTATGTCAAAACAAGCATTCAAATTGTCTCATCCTAAAAAATAGCTGAATAAATCAAAAGTTCTCTGAACTGAGAGAGCTGATAACAGGTGGAATATCTGCCTATTAAGAAGACAAGGCAGTAACTTTTACTACTTACATACAGATACCATCGGTACACCAAAGTCTGATCTGATAACAGCTGTATGCTAAAGCTAATTTTGAAAGCCAGTTAAATCTAATTGCTTGAAAAATTTGTAATTTAAGTATCTCACTTTCATACGCTTGAAAATAAGACCATTATAATAGAAAGCTGTTTACTTAACTGTACTTGAAATCACATATCTTCCAGTTGGCTAATTACTTTTATTTTAATTGGACTCCATAAAACTTAGAACCAGTCACATTCGGTTCTTTTAGTGAAACACCCTCCCAATGGGTCACACTGTGTTCCCAACACGACCAGAATTACAGAGACTGTTTCTTTACCCATACAACTTCAGAGAAACAGCGATACTTCGTGAAAAAGCAAGTTTCATAAAAACACGATTTAGGAAACAATTGCAGGGAGTTTAGTGCGAAGAGACACGGATGAGAGCACAGCTCGGGCTCCATCTACATGAGGAAGAAGCACAAGGTGGCCCAAGTAGTTCCATGCCCCCCCCGCACGTGACAGCCCTGCCATGGTGTTTTAACAAACGCTTCGGCCTGGACGCCTGTGAAACTACCCAGCCACGCCGGTGCGTCCTACTTCCTCTTCCCGGCCTCTTAACCACGCACTCACACACACCCAGCTCCTGCGCGGTTATTAAAAGGTACTAATCACTGCGATGTTTTCCTCAAGCTACCCTTCATCTCGGACGGACGTGAAGAACCGCCCGCACACTCATCCACAATC
>VZRN01004549.1:584578-659557 GCA_013397935.1 Dasyornis broadbenti | reverse complement strand
CCGCCTCTGGCCGGGCCGCGCGGGGGAGCGCGCAGACGGGAAGGTCGCGCGCTCTAGGCCGGAAGGGGGCGGGGCCCGTGCGGCCGCTCGGCGCGTGCGCGTGGGGGCTCGGCGGAGGAAAGTTCGGAGCTGGTCCGGCTCCGGGAGGAATATCGTCACTAGGCCGGGAATAAACCGGGTTTAGCATGTAGGCTCTGCTCGGGTCGTTCCTTGAGCTTGTTTTATCGCTGTGTTTTGTGCTAAAGAAGTTGGGGCTGTAGGTTGAATGGCGTTAGGAGTTGACTGGGCATCTTTTTGCAGCTCTGTAGGTGGATGAGGCACCCACCGTTATCCCGGGCAGTTTGGGGAGGTGGTGTAAGGCCACATTCCATATGTGTCCTTGGAAACTTGTCAGCCGAGTGTCGTGATTTCTGCCATATACAGAATTTTTCAGGGAGAATCACACACAGAATTACAGAACGAATTAGGTTGGAAGAGACCTTTGAGATCATCGAGTCCAGCCTTTGACTGAATACCACCATGTCAGTTATACCACAATGTGCTGCCTCTAGTCCTTCCTTAAACACCAAAGCAATCCTGTGGAGTTTGGAAAACCTTGTTTTATTTTTTAATTGCTTCTTTAGTCCTAAAAAAAATGGAAAGTATTTTCTATCAATTAGAATTCTATGGGGCTTTCTATTACCAGCTAATTAAACATGTTTCAGATTCTTACAAAGTAATGGAATCAAATAAAATGTGCTTCGTTCCTGCTAAACAAATGTACAAGTACTTACACTTGTGCTAAACACTAACCATTAGTGCAAGTGTAAGGTGGGAAGCCAGATCTTGGATTTGCAGAAGCCTTGGAGATAACTGCTCTTTTATATTTTATGTAGTTTTTCTAAATGCTTGTTTGTTCTTTGCACAGTTTCAACATAAAGAGCAAGAATGGTTTGCAATTTTGCGTCTTTTTTTGTTGTCATGCTTTAGATTTTGTATGATAGTTTATTTTTCTTTGACCAGCATTTGCCATTACGGGTTTAAATAGAGCCGTAGGGGGGAGTACTTGTGGAATTTTGCTGTCAAGTGTGAAGATTCAGCTTGCACTCAGCAGCTGCTGCAATTTCACTGCCTCTTGTAGGTGACCAAACCCACGGCAGAGCTGGCATCTCCCCGAGTGTTCCGTGGCAAAGTGTGATGTCTTTGTTCAGCCCCCACCCCGCCGTGGCTTTAACTGAGGTACCGACTTGAATCTGAAGCAGCTGACAAATGAACACATCCTGCTGTGGCAGTGGTGGCTTCTGTCAGCTGAGTAAAGCAGATGGCCAGAGTCAGCAGTGTCTTATAGTGAGGTTTGATGTGTTTGTTAAAATTCATATGGTGATTTTTAGAGAAAGATGAAATTTCTCTAGTTTAAATGCTGGTTTATAATGCCCTCCCTAGGATGTACTATGTACTGTTTCTGGTCTCTCCTTTCCTTACATGGTTCTGTTCTTCAGCATGTCTCCTTTCCCCAAACTGTCCTTTTTCATACAGCTGCTTCCTTCACACTTTTCTGTCATTCGCACTTGGTTCTATTATTACATGTTTTTTCTTCTCTTGGCGTATTCCTGCTCTTTCTTGTGAGTTAAGTCGCTCTGTTTCTACCCTTGGCACTCCTGGACAATGGCAAGGGAGAGCCCAGAGCATGGTAAGGCATTTCTCCTTTACCCAATTTAAGGAATTAAATTTGCAAGTTTTGTTCAGCACAGAGAGGGAATTTTTGGTGATCTTGTCTCTTAACAAGGTATGACTTCAAAGTTTTCTAGCACTAAATGTGATTAAGGCAGTAAAGAGGCACTCTCAGCCTTATATAGATATCCAGAACAGTTCAAATTATTGTTCAAAAGCACTGTAGCTTTCTAAGTAAACTTGTCTAGTATTTGTTCTTTCAGCAAAATAATATATTCTTGAGTCTTGTCCTCATAGATTGCACTCCTTTGGCTTTGACCTGAAACAAGGATGTAACTGTTAGTAAAAGTTTTACTGTCTATTCCCTCCCCACTACCACCCTCAAAGCAGCAAATGGGACTTTAGATAAAAGCCCTGTCACAGTAGGAGGTAGGTATAACCCCTGTAATGGTGCCCAAAACAAGTATTTTATGCTCCTACTGTAACAAACTGCCTTTTCAAGATGTGGTGTAAGTGTTTTAAGGCAACAGGAAAGGATGCTTTCATGCTTGAGGCACAGGATTTGCATTAAACTTTAGATTCTGGTAGTGATTTAGGATTAAACCTTGCAAAGGACATGGATGTTTGTGTGCTTAGTTCTGCTGATTGCCCACCAGAACCGGAGTCCAGAGCCCCAAGTGAGATTTGGGGTGTGGGAGGGGTCCTGGCAGGAGAGCCCTTGTTGAGTATTACCTAATATTCTCATCTGGGTCTCTCCAAGATCCATTTTAGCTCTGCTGCTCATAAGTTCTACATGGTGTCTGATAAAAGTTGCTGTAGAGAGCCTGTGTCATCAGCTGGGCTTATTGCCCGGACTTGGTACATGTCCTGTCCTTGCAGGTGTTACATGTGGGTGGCTGGGCCTGGAAGTCAGCCTTCCTAGCAGAAACTGCTTCTTTGAAACCCCAGGTCTGAGATTTAGCTAGAATATATAACTCAGTGTTTCCTTGTCAGCTTCAGGGAATTGCAGTCAAACAGGAATTGAATGATGGGCAGTTATTCTTCAATTATAAATCTTTGAAGTATTTTTGCAATCCAGGTAAGTTACTTGGACATGTTGCCTACTTTCAGCTCAATGCTCATAGAACTAACAAATAGGGAAAAAAGTGTACACAGTATTTTTCACTGACAGCAATTGACTAATATTTCAGAGTTTGCAGATACATTATTTCTAAGCATAAGCTCTACCAAGGTTAAATAAAGATCCTTTGTAACTTAAAGCTCTAAGGAGATACAAGAGTTTTCCATTGTGCCAATGGTATTACGAGTTGTGAATGCAATTGGTTTTTATTCTAGGCTATCATGGAAATGGGGAAGTTATTGAAATTCATGCAGACTTCAATAAATTTTCTCTCTTGCCTAGGAATTGCGACTTTTTGATACACAATGGATTGCACTAAACTGTTGGAAATTATGCAAACCCAGCTTTATAGTTAGCCACAGGAAACACTTTTAAGTAGTATCTATAAATTGCCAGTATTGAAGATTTTCTTTTAATTAACGCAGCCTGATAGTTAAAAAGGTTTTATTATTTACCCAGCTTTATAGTTAGCCACAGGAAACACTTTTAAGTAGTATCTATAAATTGCCAGTATTGAAGATTTTCTTTTAATTAACGCAGCCTGATAGTTAAAAAGGTTTTATTATTTACCCAGCTTTATAGTTAGCCACAGGAAGCATTTTTAAATAGTATCTGTAAAGTGCCAATATTGAAGATTTTTTTTAAAAGTAACACATCTGTTAGTTAAAAAGAAGGTTTTATTGTTTAGAATACACAGTTTCTGAGTTCAGAACTGCTCGATCATTTTCACATCTCAGCGTTTTCTTTTTCTGTTCAGCTACAGAGCACTGCCATGAGCTAAAATGGCATTGTGAAAGCTAAAACCTTGATGGTCTGTGTTAAAGAGATAAGGAAGAACATGTACCTTTTGAAGGGGAGTGCCAGTTTCTTTAAACTGCGTGCCTGGCTGATAACACTGTTTGCTTTTGGTAGCCTACTTAGTCCAGATAGTCTTTTCAGTGCTAGATAATCTTTTGAGCCCAGCCAAACCCAAATTCTGAGTCATTTGTTTAATAAAAAATGTAAAAAAAAAGGGAAAAAATATATGTCAAGACCTCAGAGCTGTGTATTTTCAGTCTTCCTGAATGTGGACAAAAGCAATTTTGCTCTCTTATTTTTGGGACTTTTCTTCATTTGTACAAAGAACTGTCTGTTTACTGAACTTGTGAAGGAAAAATCATTTTGGCAACAGTACAGGGAAAGAAGTGTCCTTCTCAGGAAGCCACACATTGGGAAAGGTAATAGTTAATTACTTTGTAATGTGCCTGAAGCAAACAAAGCAACAGGTTTGTGCAGTGGGATTGTTTTCCCCAATGCTAAGTTCAGCTGAGGAAATAGGAATGTACTGAACCAAGTTTGGTCAGGAATATTGCCTCGAGTATATTTAGTCTCCCCCTTCTCGAAGAACTGCTTAATTATTAAGCCTTAGGAGATACTATCAGGGTTGGAACAATGGATGGGCAGAGGAAGAGGTACTAGAACTGGGGCTGGGCAAGCAGCTGTTCTGGGAAGGCTCTGTCTGGAGGGGAAGGAGCAGGGCAAGCCCATGTCTGGCTGTCACTGACTGTCCTGAGGAAAGGCTCTGCTGCTTTGGGTGTCCTGACAGTTCTCTCACCCCTTCTTCCTTCCCAAGAGTGAGTTTCCTGCTGTTCATCCCTGTCCCTAATACAGCCACCTCCTCTCAGCCGCATCCTCTGCTCTGTTTCACTCTGCCAGATATAATCCACCTCCCACACTAAAAAATCACCAGATCAAGGTATTGTGAAAAACAGATTGGTCTTTCCCTCTGCCCTTTACTAGCTACAATCAGAGTTGTTTAACTCTGAGGCTTGCTCTCTTCACCAGTAGCTGCAGTATTTCTTCCTTAAGAGCTGAAGTACTCTAATCAAAAACATTTGAATATCATGCTGCTGTTCCTGAGTGTCCTCGAAGTGCCACACAGTAAGTGTTGTGTACTTGGGGAAACAGAGTTATTGGTATATTTCTATGCAAGGACCTAGATTGTAGACTGTTAAAGATGCAGAATTTTTGGGGATTTGGCGGGGACGGGGGTGGGGGGGCATGGTGCAGGGAGGAGACAGGAAGAAAGCATGGTAAGTATATCCTACTCCATTCTCTCCCCAAGTGAGAACACTGTAACATCCCAACTGATATTTTTTAAGGTTTTTCACATAAATCCTCCAAGGATGGCAGTTCAGTCATCTCTAAGGCAGTCTGTTCTGGGGTCTTATTCTCCTTAACTCGGAAATTATTTTCCTCATGTCTGACCCAAGTTTCCATTTTTGCGGTTTCTTCTCATTCTATCCTCAGTGGTAGTGCAGAAATTTTTTAATTTATTTTTCTTTTCTTTTTAAAGTACGTTTTTCTAACACAGCAGTGCTGCTCTTCCAGGGTATGCATTAGAAAGTGTTCTAGTCTGTGTTGCTGGTTCAGGGAGTGGGTCAGACTGGAGTGAACTCTGGCATGAACAGATAATCTGTTTCAGATGGGCATTGCTGAATTAGTATGTGTACAAGATAGTGATTCTTGTGCCAGCATGTGCCAATCTGTGATTCCCTATTCCAGAGGAAGCTGCTATTGCTGTGCTATGTGCATACCTTGTGTATTATGAAGTGCCAGACCTTTTGTATTGTGGGGATTTTGTGTGTATATTCCCTTTACAAAAGGTTGATGGTAGTACCATAAGAGTGTATTGTCTGAGAGAAAACGTGGACTTTCACTGGACCAGCTGCAATTCATTCAGTTGCTGGGAGAACCAGAAGGACCAAATAGCAAAGGATCCTTTGGTCAGTCTCAACAGATAAAGTCCTTTAGCTGTTCACTGTGACTTGAGATTACCCATATACAGGAAAAACTTCTGTGTTCCATGGATAATGCTTTGCTCTGAAATTTTCTCCCAGGTCTGTCACCATTTTATTATGGTCCTGCCACCTTTGAATCAGTAGCCTGTAATTTCCTAACCCAGTGCTGAAATCCTGCTGGTCTGAGATGCCAGCCTGCAGCTCCTCTAGCGCAGCCCTGCAGGCCCTGCCAGCCTGTGACTAATTATCTCAGTTCACATGGTGAGCCAAAGAAAACTGCAGAGACTGAAAACCAAGTACAGAGAGGAAAAGTCAAAATGAAACTGAAGTAGAATGTGATTCACAGGCCTGTGTGAAACTGAAGGAGAGCAGAGTGGGTGGCAGGGCTGGGCTGTCTCCTGCAGCCTGATGCTGAGCACTGGGGTGGGTCCGCTGGGACGGCGTGGCATGGGAAGGATGCTTGCTAGGGAAGGAGTGTGCAGGGCATAGAGACACGTACTTGAATAAGATTTTGTTGACTCTCTGTTGACTTGATTGAACTCTCACTGCTCATGTTGATCAATATGTATCAGCTGCACAATGCTGCACCCACCTAAGGCTCTGGTGGATCTGTTTGCCAGGCTCCCTTCTCCCACTGCCAGCACAATTTCTATGCTGTGCTCCCATTTCCAGTGTGACTTTGCATCAGTGGCAGGAGAGTCTGGGCAAGCATGTTTTGGAGTTGGACACAAGACCCGAGATCTGAGGCAGGAAGAGAACTGCACATAGCAGAGAGAAGGTGCAAACAGGATTGAAAGGATCTCTGACTGAAGCGGGCTGGTGATATGGAGGATAAAGGGGCAGATGGAGAACAAAAAGGACCAGATGACAAAACCTCCAAGGTCCTGTGCAGGGCCAGGAATTGTACACATTGATTCGTGCGGGTCCCTTCCAACTCAGGATACTCTAAGATTCTATATTAGGAAGTGCCATGAAACTCTGACCCAGGCACAGATGACAGAATCTGCATAAAGCCCCTGCTCATTCAAGTTAAATAAACACAATTGTTTGGACAAATGTGTTCCACCATGAGGAGTTTTTCAGTAAATGCTTCTGCCTTTAACCAAATTTGAGGACATTGCAGCTCAATTTATTGTGTTGCCAAACTGTGGACCTTGCTTGTGAAAGGAGCCAGACTGCTTGCCCATAGCATGACATGGGCTTTCTGGCCAAAGCTGACCCTGTTCCCCTCCCCACTACTGACACCACAGCAAAGTTCTCCTCTCGGCTCAAAGGGATCAGACTGGCTGTCAGCCACTGCCTTGCAATACAGCTCTTACCTATGTGAGGTGAGCAGCAGGGTGCTGCTGTTGTTACATATCATGACAACTGTTCTGTTGAGGTGTGCTTTATGGTGTCTCTGGCTTCCAAAGCACTTTGGGTTACAGTTGGGACCCACTGTGGCCAGACCTGGTGTTTTTGCAGACTGGGAGCATGGCCCTGCCTGGCCATCCTTTAGAGGGCAGTGACTGACTGTTCATGGTTCCATCGTCTGCTGTACACACCCAGGGACTTGTTGCCACTGAGAGAAGGATCATTCCCCTTTCCTGCTCCCTTCTTCCCTTGTCCTCAGGGTTTTCTTCCATTCTCCAGCCATGCCATCCTGACCAATTCCCTCTTAAAGGCTGATTGGTTGTAGGGTTGGTTTTTATTTTTTTGCACTGAGTTAATCTGGGATGTTTTAGTGATTTAGATCTGCTCCCAGAGTCAGAGCTGACACAAGATAGCAGCAGAGTGTGTGGCCCAGAGACAAAGGGAAACTGTTCCAGTGCTGATAAAATGCTAAATGGCCTCATGGCCTTCTGTGGAATTATGTCATTTGCAGCACAGTTCTGGAGGAATAATTAACACTAATTTTTGGTCATCCTGTTGTGCCTGAAAAGGGGGGAGAGCAGAAGGGAAGGAGAGAGATTTAAGGGCTGAGTATTGGTGAAAGGACTGAAGAGAGAGATGGTCTGTCAAGAGGGACTTCAGGTCCTGGGGCTGCAGACGAGAAGAGGATTTCAGTGACTGTCCAGAGCAAGGGGAATTTCACTAAGAGCGGTAAGAGGTGCCTAGGGCAGCATTAAATGTCTAACATGTTTGGCTCGTGTCCCCTTTGTCCTCACAGAAGGGCAGGGCCCAGCTGGTGTGGAAAATAGATGGTGTGTCTCTGGCTAAGCACCTTGGTCTCTTTGAAGACCCGAGTTCCTCTCACACTGCTGCCATGCTATCAGTGTTAGATAAAACACACTTAGGGTTTTTTTGTTGTGGAAGGTCATCCATTTAGACTCCTGGAGTTGCCTCCATCCCTCTTGCCAGGTTTGCATCTTTCCCCTTGGGCTTTGTGTGAGTCTGCAAAGAAAGAAAGTCAGTGAGCAGAGGAAGAGGAGTGCTGGGCTGGTAGTGGAGCAGGAGCTCTCCTGCCAACCAAGAAAACAACAAAGCCAAAGGACCCATCTGGAGGTGGTCCTTGGCCCCTCAACAGCCTGGGGATGTTCTCCCAGCTGAGAGTGACTCTGCTTCCCCTGGAGCAAGGGAGTGAAACTTGTCCAGTCACCCTCTGAATAAGCACAGAATGTTAGCTGTCATCCACTGAGGATGTGGCAAAGGCCTATGGACAAGCAATACTCTAAACTTGCCTGCTTAAAATGAAAGATGAACCATTAAATGGCCGCTGATTCTTAACTACAGTAGAATGAGCACAGTGAAACCCAAAGAGAAAGAAAAATGAAATAGAAACTACTGCTAGAAATGTAATTGCTGAAGCAATTCAAAGAAATATATAAATGTAGAAAAAACCCCAGTCTTTTCATACATTGCAAGCTGCCAGTTTTTGAAAGCATCAGGAAACAAGCTGTTGAGCAGTGGAATGGATAAAATCGGGCTCCCAACCTCTGCTGAGCTGCCTGGCCCATGAAATCTCACTGCCAGTGATGCTGCTGCTGGGCCAGAGGCAGGTGGTGGTGTGGCCACCCCAGCTGTGCCCATGTTCTGAGGGGTGGCTGCGGCATGTGCCAAGTGGCACATCATTTGCCACCAGACAAAGCTCAGCCACCAGGTGAGCTCAGCCTCCCTTCCATGGACAGGGCTGCTGATATCTCTGTATTCTCTGCCCAGCCAGTTCACAGTAAATTTATCAGAACTCCCCTATATCTGAGGCATCTTGGCCAAATTTGACCAAGGTTATCTAGGGCTACTGGGGAAAAAAACAGGCAGTCAGGCCTTGGGATTATACAAGTCTCTTGCCTTTATGAAATGCAGACTGAAAATAAATCCAGAGCTGAAAATAAATCCAGAAAAGAAGCAAGTGCCTCTGACTGTTGCAGGGTGCCAGAGACTGAGACAAGTTATGTGCTTTGTGGCACTGAGGCATCCAGTACTTTCACCAAACATGACACTGGCTGGGCATGCAGCACCAGGGGGGATGTCCAGCCAGCACAGGGATGGCCGTCCCAGTGCAGATCTTCACCTGGTGGGAATCTTCTGCTGCTGTCTTCCACTGCTCTCAGCCTGGGTTGTGCCTATTGAGAGGTGTGAGGGCCTTCAACAGGTCAGATGCCCCAGTGCTGAGAGCAGGAATGCTCAGGTACTTCAGTGGTCTTGAGTGTGAAAGTCTTCAGGAACATGCAGTTGGATTTGGATAGGCAGAAATGCGAAGTCAACAGGGCTTTGATAGTCATAAGGATCTGACTTATGCATGGATATAGACTGGTTTCTTCTAGCTGGCTAGGATTTTTTCCAGGAATTGTTCTCTATAAGAACAAGTCTGTTTCATCCAGCTGCACTTTTCAGCTCTGCTGTGGATGTTTTTGTGCTCTCTGCCTTGGTACATGCTGCATGGGTATGAATAAGCAGGTATCAGTACAGCACACTGGCGGACTCCCACGGGATCTGCAGCAAACAGTGAGCACAGTGATCCGAAATCATCTTCCATATCATGTTGGCAAAGAACAAAGCCCAAGGGCATTGATGCCAGCTAGCATAGCTGAGCAGGGAGGGATGGGGGAGTTCTAACTCCTCCATGTCTTTTCTAACATCATTGCCCTGTGGGGCTCATGCTGGGTGTTGTTCAGCAGTCCCTGTGCTCCCTAGTGTTGCAGCCAACTTCACATGGCAGCAGCACAGCTTCCCTGGAGTGAAAAGGAGGTTAACAACAACCTCTGCTTCCTGCAACAGTGCCACTGCAGCCAGGTTACTGGTCTTCAAAATCAAGTTGTCACCGGTTCAGCTGTTTTGCATAAAAGCAATTCTCCCTCCATAAGAGCTGGCTGGGCAGCTCAGACTTAACAGCATCAATTTTTTCCCCAGGGCACAGCCAAGATGTTGCCAGATTATTATCCAAAGACTTCCCAAATCCAGGTTGAAGTCATTGCAGTGCAGGTCCTGGTGGACAAGAAGCTGTCCATGAACCAGCAGTGTCCTTGTGACCAAGAAGACCAAAGTTATCCTGGGGCGCGTTAGGATAGGGTGCCAGGAGGTCGGATGAGGTGATCCTGCTCCTCTGCTCAGCCCTGGTGAGGCCTCACCTGGAGTGCTGTGTCCAGTTCTGAGCTTTCCAGTTCAAAAAGACAAAGAAATACTGGAGAGGGTCCAGCAGAGCTTAATGGAGGTGATTCACAGGATCACAGGGCTGGTTAGGGTTGGGAGTGGCCTCTGGAGATCATCTAGTCCAATTGATTAGGAGTTTAGAGCACCTCAGTTATGAGGAAAGGCTGAAGGATCTGGGCCTGTTTAGCCTGGAGAAGGAAAAACTGAGGAGGACCTCATCAATGTCTGTAAGTATCTGAAGGGAGGGTGTCAAGAAGATGGAGCCAGGCTCTTCCTGGTGGTGCCAAGTGATATGACAAGAGGCAATGGTCAGAAACTGGTGCACAGAAACTTCCACCTGAACATGAGGAAGAACTTCTTTACTGTGAGGGTGACAAAGCATTGGAACAGGCTGCCGAGAGAGGCTGTGGAGTCTCCTTCTGGAATGATTCAAAAGCTACCTGGACACAATCCTGAGTAATGTGCTCTGGGGACCCAGCTCATGCAGGGAGGAGGAACTAGAAGATCTCCAGTGATCCCTTCCAATCTTACCTGTTCTGTGATTCTGTAGAAGAATCCACAGCTACCCTTGGGCTACAGGAATGTGGAACTGAAAAACAGGGCTGG
Organism: Dasyornis broadbenti; assembly: GCA_013397935.1. Taxonomy (NCBI): domain Eukaryota; kingdom Metazoa; phylum Chordata; class Aves; order Passeriformes; family Dasyornithidae; genus Dasyornis; species Dasyornis broadbenti. The sequence goes on along the minus strand of VZRN01004549.1, from coordinate 648,832 downwards.
CTTCCCATGGCTTTTCATTCTCACACTCATTTCTGAGTAATTCCTTCATTTTCAGAGTGGAAACAATCCTGTATTCTGCTCCAGAAACATCAACCCCAGGAAGGCATGAGTGTCCCAAAACACACCACTCTACAGGAAATTCTGCTGCTAATTAGCTTTGGCTTACCTGATTTTCTGTATAAGTTTATATGTTTGCCCCACCTTCACTTCTTTGTCATAGATGAAACCTTATGCCACCGTAGCCAAATGGTGGCATTTTAGGACTGGAGCACCAAAATTAAAGGCTTTCTCTTCTGCATTTTGTTCCCGTGGAAAGGGATTTGCTTCCATTTGCCTCCATTTGCCTCCTTACCCAATGTCCAGCTACCTGTACCTGACATTCATCTCAGCTCTTCAATTTTCCTGCCTATCCCCTTTCCATCTTTGTTCTTATTGCTGGGTCCACATAAAAGCCAACACTTTTCATAGCCAGGATGTTCCAGTAATTCCCACTGCCAGGGAGCAAACAGGAGCCCTGACATGTATTGCTTGGCTTCTCAGAAAGCAGGGTTGGATGGTGAGAAACTGCAGCAGGCAGGAATGCACAACCGGTTGTGCAGCTCCCTTCCCTGAAGGAAAGACTTTGCTGTTACCTACACAGGGCAAGTCCAAGCAGCCAGTACCCTGAGCTCCTTCCACACTGCTGTCCCCTGGCTGTGCCATGGGGAAAGAAAACATGGAGGAAGTAGATGTCCTGGAAATGCTGAGTCCTGGCTAAGACAACAGGTTGCCAGCACATTGTGCAGGAGGTGGCACAGATTTGGGCCATCTCCAACACCTCTGAGCAACCTGTGGGAAGTACTCAGTGCCAGCCAAAGGGTCATGGGGAGAACTGAACCCAGCTGATGAACCCACCTGTGTGGGTGAACTCCCTCAATTGCCTCACTGCCAGGGCTGCTGCTGGTGGTGGGGCACTCTGCAGCTCCCCTTTCCCCTCTTACACATGTATCTGCAAATTACTTCTCTTCAACCCCTTTCCCCCTTTGCAAGATGGTCAGAAGAGTCCCATCCAAGAGTTTCCTATTTTCTGAGTTACTTTAAAAAAAAAAAAGTTATTGTATTGTTTCTCATTCAGCCTCCTGACAGATGCCTAGCTGTTTGCTTGGACCATTTGAAGCCCGTTGGTTGCTGCCCCATTCTCTGCTGGCACAGAAGTTGGTACCCCTCAAGAAGAATAGTTGGTACCCTCTCTTCCCAGCTTTGGTGTGAGAGCCAGCCCACAGAGGCTCTCCTGGCTCTCCTCCTGCCATTCTTTAGTCCAGAATCATAGTAGTGGTACAAAGGCTTGAACCTTTGCTGTGAACAGGGATGATCACAGCCAAGGCTACATTATATACCATTACCTCAAATGTCAGGTCAACCAGTTAAAACCAGTTACTTTCTTCATGTCTTCCCCTGTGCCTTTCAGCTACTACACCAGGAAAATCTGTGTTTCCTAGCAGAAGAGCTTTGTTGTCCATTGCTGTTTAGACCAGGATCAGGTTTGTGGTAGCCTGCCTGCTGCACCCCCACGAGCACTCGGCTTAGGGCCTGCCCTGCCTGAGCAGGGGGCAGAAGGCTGACAGGGATTTTCCAGCTGTGCCCTGCCCTCTACATCACTGTGAACCACTGGAAGCCTGACGGAGGTGGCCAGAGGCACTGGTGCCAAGAAGCAACTCTCAGGCACTAATGCTGCTGCTGTTTACAGTTTCTCCTGTCTGTGCCATGTGGATGAGATAATAGGATAACTGTTCTGCTAGGCAAGCTGTATTTGTTTCTTACCACTGATATATCTTGCTTTGTCATTGTTTCCTTAATAGGAAGCTTTTTTTTTAATTAAATGCCTCACTAATTTCTGCAAACAAGGAGGATGAGGCACGTCTTGGACCAACTTAAAATGTTTGCAGTGAAATCCAGTGTCACAGACCAGAGGAGTAGAGACTGGGAACTGACCATGACTCACCACTTCATCACTCTGAAGAACTATATCCAGAGATGGCAGTATTTGCCACTTGATGGCTGCTCCTTCATGTGTTGTTGGTGGCCTAATCCAGAAGTTGCTGGCTCCTTACACTGACTTCTTTGGGAATCTTCATGTACCCTTTTGTCCCCTTGTTGGACCAGGGTTGGAGTGCTCTGTGTGCTATGTGACAGAGCCCACCAGACAGACCTGTCTAATTACTAGTTTCTCTGACAGCAACAAGGATTGAAACATTTCTCTGAAATCCAGTAACAATCCAGAGGGGAATTAGATCCTATCTGCAAGAGCTTGCCTGGAGAGCTGAATGGAAAATTATAGCCCTATAGCACCATTTATAAAAGACTGGTGCAAGAGCTTTTTGGCTAATTAACATACCCTACCTTGTATTTTGAAAAGCAGAACCATAATTTACAGGTGAGCTTGATCCAGAAGCTGGGATCTCAAAAATTGCATATGTTTCTGGAAACATCTGATTCATGTCCAAAATTTGTTGCTAGTTTCTGCTTCACTGTATCTCAGGACTGAATGTGTGAGGATGGGCTCTGCCTCACCTGAAGTTCCAGCTGTGTGGGTCTGGACACCTCTCTTATTTGACCTGTACAGCTATTACTCCAGCTTGACTCTAACCTATGTTTACTTGACAGGCTGAATTCAAGCTGATGGTTATAAGCCTGTATCCTGAGAGGTCCTTTCTCCCAGTGGCTGCAGAATCCTCCCTGCAGACCTGGGCAGCTTGTCACCCCAAAACAACATAGTGGGGAAAGCCACATTTGGAATGTGTGGAAAAAAGGAATTTAAGAAAGCTGTCTCTCCTAAGTTGTTGTCCTGTGATGTCTGACATGCAGGTGGACCATAGCAATCCAGAGAAGCTTATTTTTTTGTGAAAAAGCTGATTGCTCCTTTCTTGAGTTCTCCTTCAGCCTCCATTTTTTAAACAGTTAATTGCCATCCCTGTTCTGTGAGTAATGAATCAATGGCACACAGATCTCACCGTGTTTACTGCTCCTCTAGCTTCCTTCCTGTTGCTTCACACCCTTCAGAGGTTTTAGAAAGAAGGTAGCAGCAGAACAGGGAAGGTTGTCCTGAAATGCTGGTCTCGTTTTGCTGATCTCCAAATGGCCATGTCCTGCAACCTTCATGGAGAAAGGAAGGATGTCACCAGGCTTTTAAAATTACTTTATTTTCCTGGCAGCACTGACCAGGGGAAGCTTACATCTCTTGGGTCTCCTGCCATCCACTTTTTTGTGACATGGTGGCAGGGTGGGGGGCTGCTCTTCTTTCTGTGTTAAAATGTGCAAAATGATTAATCTTGAGGACAGCATGTCCTCTAAATCATGTGGTGCCCTGAAGGAATGTCCCAGCTGGATAGGAATAATTGAATCAAAAACCCTCAGCCTGCTCCCACCAGCCCATGGTCCATCCCCACAGACATGTCCCCAAGGCATGTCCCTGCAGCCCCTGCCTATCTCTGCAGGCTGCCAGTGCTTCCGGAGAATCCATGCCCTTGAGCTGAAGTTGGGCTGGGTGCAGGCAGAGAGAGGCTGGCACTGCCATAGCCGTGGCAAGGGAGGCTCATGGCAGCGTTCCTGGCTGGCTGGAGCTGCCTTTCAGGGGCCACCAACTGCATGTCCCCTGTACCACCACACTGCTGAGGATGAGAGGGAATGAGGTGTGTGGGAGTAAAGACAGCCTGTCCTCCAGGCACTGCACTGGGGGTGCTGGAGAATCCCCATGTTCATGTTCATAATTCCACCCCAGCTTGTGGTGGAATAACCCTGGAGTCAATTTTTTACTTTTCTAGCACATGAGCTCTTTTTTCAGCAAGACAACGTGGCTACTGGGAGGCTCCAGCACTCATGAAGCAGCTGTCTTGCTGGATTTCCCCTCCTGCTGCTGCTGAAAACCACCACTTCCTTCCACACCCCTCTCCGGCCCCTCCCTATCCTGTTCCCTGGGGCAGCTTGATGCCTGCTGATCTCCCCAGTGCAACCTCCAGCCCCTGGTAGAAATACCAAGTCCCCACACCCTTTTCATGCTTCTGATCCCTTGCATCCCCATGTGAAGGACAATGGAAAAAGCTGGTCCAGATGCTAAATGCTAAATGCACTGAGAAGTCTCGGTGTGGCACAAGGGAAAGAGCATTTCAAGGCTCCTGACAGCACTTGGGCATCACACCTCAGCAGCACTTGGGCATGTTGCTGTTGGTCCTGCTCCAGGCAGAGGTGCTGGGGTGATTGGCAGGCACATGGCAGGCATCTCCATCTCTCCTACATGATGATTTCTTGTTGTGCTGGGAAGTGTACCTGGCTACATTCAAAAGGATGCTGGTTTTCTGAAAGCAAATACATGTGCTCCATCCAGACAGAGTGATGCTGCCTCTCTTCTTCCAAATGTGGGGGGGTGAGGTCTAATCAATCAATTAGCACTGATTAACCAGGAGGAAAAGGAAAGCTGGCTTAGGTTACATATCTGTGCACTCTGAGTACCAGAGCACAAAGTGTTGAGGTCAGGGTGGTTCTCAGTCACAGCCTGAGACACATGGGATAAGCTGTTCCTGGCTGCTTTTAAGCAGACAGGAAGCACAAAAACATCAGGGCTGGGCAGGGCTGGCCTGGGGCAGGACAGGGTAGAGACCAGGGGCAAAGGGCCATAGTCAGTGAGGCACAGTCACTCCACAGGCTGCTGGCTTACAGGGCTGCCTTGGAAACATACTTCATCTCAGTTATCTCTGATTCTCAGACACTTACACTTTACCCCTTTGATTTCTCTTTTTCAGTATTCCAACCTGCACAGTGGCAAAGCAGTCCTGCAGCAGCCCCAGGTTTACTTGAGTGTTTTCAATGCCACAAGGCAAACAGATCCCAGAGCTGCTTGGTTGCAGTGCAAAACCATGAGGCTTCTCTAAACTCAGGTTCTCAGTCCAGCTGCCAAAAAGCAGAGCTGCCTCTGCAGGTCTGTTGCCATCTGTTGAGATGTATGGGATCCACTTTGTTAGAAACTAAGGGCTGGGATACACTTCAGCAGGGAGCTCTGGTGTGGTTTGTCCAGTTGAAATTGAAGGCATTGCTGGTGGGAAGTGCTGCCTGCATGGGTGAACGGGACCTGTATGCCCTCCTGAAGAGGCTCATTAAGGAATATGGGCAAATTCACTGTCTGTCCAGACTGAAAGGCCTCTGAGAGTCAAATTTTTGTCCTTTACACCCTGAGCTCTGAGTGCAGCAGTACTCTCTCAGCTCAGAGTTTACATCTGAAGCCTTCAAGTCCTTGGCTAAAGTTGTATCTTGCAAGGGAAAAGCAGAGACAGACCTTGTGAAAGTGTCTTTCTTGTAATGGGGGCATCTTAAGGTGAGTTCAGCATCTGCTGAATAGGAATAACCTGGTATCTCTTCTGTACTGCCTTACAAACAGCACTGAAATGTTTACTTTTTCTTTACACAATATTTTGTCACTTCATTTTTAGTGGGAGCAAGACTTACAGCTGCTAGTGAACTCTGAGAGGCTTGTAAGCCCTCCCACCTCCAGCAGAAGTTGCCTGTAGCTGGCTCTTCAGCAGAAGCAGCCTGAGACAGCCCTGCTCAGCTCTTCCTTCCCCAGCGTGCCAGGGTAATGCTGCTCGGGAAAGCTGAGAAGAATAACACAGTGTATTTGCTGCAGCATTTTAAGTACAAAGACACACCACGCTATGATTATTTTCCACGTGAATGTGAACACATGAAACATGGTGTAATTTATAGGTATGTTAAAACTGCAATGCATGAGCTGCCAAGGTGGCCAAGGATTGAGCGTCAGCAGCAGCCTGCAGGTTGGATTGCAGCAGGCATCGAAGTTTGAGGAATGCTCAAGGGCAGGTTCCTCTTGATTCTCCAATCTACCTGGCATTTGGTGAGGTCTGCGTGGAGATGGATATCTCACCCTCTGCTTTCAGTGGGAGAAATTGCTCTGGGCTTCCCCAGGAGTGCCACGGGCAGGAGTGGGTGGGGACTGAGAGCAGGTCACAAGAATAGTCCTTGCAGTGCCATATGTGCCTCTGTAAGCCTAATGAAAGCTTAATAATTAGGATTGCCATTCTCTTTATTTTTAATTATGAGGTAGCACTTTATTGTAGAGGGCAAAAGTAACCCTGTAATTAGCTTGTATGATTACTCAGTTATTAGCCAGTCTCTGATGCTGCAGACACCCAGGAGAGCCCTTGGCAGGCTGTCACAGGGCTGCGTGGGTTGGATGGGACCCCTGGCAAAACTTCCCCATCCTATGGCTGAGGCCATGCACAGACCTGACAGGGATGAGGACAGCACAAGGCTTCAAGCACGATGAGATGGCCTCTGGCACTGAGGTATTGCTGTCCAAAACACTTTATTTCAGCTTCTCTGGGATGAGGCCTTGCCATCCTGCATCCCCAGTGCTCCCAGTCTGGCTTCTTTCACCTGCACAGGCACAGGCTGGGTTTCCCAGCTCCAAGGCCCAATCACGCTGACACCCTGCGCTCACTGGGAGCAGCCTGCTGCCAGAGGACATTGCTCAGCACTGCAGTGCACAGCAATATCCCAGCTATTGAGGGCATGAGCTGAGGAACCAATGTGTTTATAAAACAAATTACTTAAGAAAGAAAGAATGAAGGGGTGCAGAAGGCTGCTGTGAGCAGCCCCGTGCTTGTCAGCCATCTGACCCTAGCTAATGCTGGTGCCTGGGGTTGTTCCTCCCCAGGAGCAGGAAGTGGCATCGCCCCTGCCCAGGCAGGTTGCAGCCCTTCCTACCTTGCTTGGATCTGAAGGACTGAGAAGTTTATGTGGTCACTGCAGCGAGAGCCAAAGAGGCTTCACTGGACACGAGGGAGGAGAGCAGTGTGTTGGTGCAGGGAGCAGCTTGGCATCAACCTGGCTGCCTGGTGCCTGCAGGCTCACAGCTGTGCTTAAAAGGTGCTGGCTGGGTTAATTTTTCCTTCTGCTGGGCAGGTGAAAACCCTGTTCTCAGCTTAGCTGCCACTGCTGCCTGCATCCCACGCTCTGCTGGGCTTGCAGGAGGTTTCTTGTCCCCTCCTCTCACCCCCGCCAGGTTTGCTTCTTTAGCTGAGCCATTCCGGGGGCCGGCTGGTATTTCAGTCACTGAAGAAATTAGTAAGTGATTTATGTAACACCTCGTGTGACTGACTGCAGGGTCTTCACAGAGAGACAGCTGCGAACAAGAGCGCTATTGGCAGAATATGAAAAAGGGGCCCAGAACATACCCCACACTGAACTGTGGAATCACCCTGCAAGGCCACATGCCACTCTGCTGCTGTGCAGTGGCACCTGTTACCTGTGTGCCGTGGCCATGTCCTGTTTCACTGCAGCTCAGCTCTGCAGGTGAGGCCCAGCAGCCACGTTACTGTGTTTTCCCCAGGGCCAACTAGAGCAGGTTCCCACCTTGAAAAGGAGACTCTGGTCTCCTGTTTCTCCAGATGTCAGGCCAGGCCCTGTCCCAGCAGCACAGCATTTAGCACCGAGGTGCTGTGTCTCCCAGGGCCCACTCTGGCTGGCATCGCCTGCCAACAGCGCCTCTCCTGCTGCCCCTACCCAGCTGCATCAGTGCCTGGCAGATGCAGGAGCTGTGTTCAGCAGGGGCTGGGTGCTGTAGGCCCTTGCTCCTCCTGGCTCCCTGCTAAGATTTTGGTGTCCATCTCTCACCTCTGGTCATCAGTGGTGGGGCAGGAGGGATGGTCACCTCACACATGCATGGGAAAACTTGGGCAGAACAACGCTGGGACATCGGATCCTGCATCTCTCCCTGACATTCCTTGGGCTGAAGCTTTCAGCTTGGATGGTTATGGGGTTATTTTGAGCATGCGCATGTCCCTGGGCCACTATTGGCAAACCTGACATCCCTGTGCCAGAATGGAAACCCCACTGGTTCAGCAGCAGTGGGTGGGAAGACTGAGCAACATGCCAGCATCTCTCTCAGCAGCTGTGATTCAGTAGCAAAGGAAATAACAAAGAAATGCTTGCAAAATAAAAATGCTTTTGATGTGAATAGAAATGTTTATAATAATCTGGATTTTTTTCATGTAAATAAGGCTCAGAAAATGTGTTTTGTCAAAGTGACACACAGTGAGCTCTAGTAGGTGTATGCATCTCAGGATAAAAGGAACAGAAGCCACTCACTTGATGAACCTGAAAGCTTTCTTAGAATTACAAAAGGAATAAATGATCTTAGTCATATTAACTCCTGGGTGGTCGCCTCAGTCTTTGTGAGCAGTATTCATCACATCCCAGACAGTGTAGTTTTAAGCTCACACAAAAGACAACTTCAGATGATCTCATGGTCTCCTTTTCAGCAGTGTAAATTATTGCTAACACCCAAAAGGCTGGGATTTAATTCCAACATGAGTGTGTCCATTTCAGCTCACCTCAGCCTGGGACGACAACTGCTGCTCTCGCCAGTGGAGGAGGAGTGAGTGCTCTGTGGCAGCCTCCCAAGGCTCTGCCGCATCCTCAGCACCCACCGGTGTCTCGCAGGGGCGCTGGTGGGTGACAGCTGGTGAGGGGAGAGGAGGGGCTGCAGGAGCTGGAACATTCACTTCTGCCATGCACACAGCTGGACAGGAGCCGTGGCCCCTCCTCGTGCCTCCCACAGGTACCATTCATGACAGCGCTACTTCGAGTGGCTTTTGCCCAAGGTCACAGCGGCATCGTTCAAGCAGCTGCAATCCTAACATCAACTGTTGAAGCTGCTATATCATCATGTTTATAAAACATGAAAAACAATGTCTGGAGTGTACCTTTCCCTCCAGCAGTGTGTTCTCAAAGGCAATTTCTCAGACTGTCTTTTGATCTCAGGTGAGAGGTGCAACTAAATTTTTGCCATACTGACATCGATTCAGCAGCTCTTGCCAGTCTTCTTGATTGTGAAATGAAAAGTTCTTCACTAAGGACTTATTCAAATGCAAAATGAATTAGGCTTTTTTTATCTTACTGCACATGTACTTCAGGAATTTAGGAATATTAAGAACCCCTAGAGACTACCTTCTTCTTTTCAGTTACCATGGTTCATCTTGACAAGCAGCAACACCCCCACTTGCAGGCAATGCCAGAATTTTGGTTTTTGATGAGGGCAGGTGGGAACAATCCAGTGTTGTTTCTGGAAGAGGTGCTGGAGTCTGGGCACCTCAATGTGGTGGGTGATGTGTTTTAAAAAAAAATATCACAGGGCAATGGAAACCAAATTAAACCCCCACTCTCCATTTCCCATCCCCTCTCCTCCAACTGAGCTTGGAGGCAAATATTTTAAAATTCAGTTTATTCACCCAGCATCTTGGGTATGTGTTGTGGAGAGATTATCAAGTGAAAATGTATCAAGAGATGCTGTGCCCAACATTTACAATCTAAACTTGGTCTGATACAATGTATGCGTTGTCTCCCTACAAAACTTGAATGGCTTCTGTCGCCAGCTCATCTTGGTTACTGCAGCATGCCCCTAAAACCACAATCCTGCAGCAAATGTTAAGAGATCTCACCAGCATGTTGTTTTCATTAAGTAACAACACAACATGAGGATGAGATAAACTCACTTATGAAAACCCTTCGTGTGTATTGTCTACAAAGAGAAAGTTCACCTTCCTCTCTCCTCATGGGAAAAAATGGTGAAGCAAAGTGGTTTTTTATTGCCTAACCTAGTTTCTTTTCAGGAATAGAAAAAATTGTAAACATTTTTAGCTTCAATTTATATCTTACACAGGAGTAGTGTGTGTGCAGGACAGGATCCAGCAGTGAGTGACCTCTGCTTCACATAGGAGTGGCTCATGGATGAATCAGTCTGGTTTAGATCATAAATGCTCACACAAAATACAGCTTTGCTCCATGGGATGGGGAAGCTGAGTACTGCATGTGGCTGTTGCAAGTCTGCAGGCTCACGCTCTGCCTGCAGGCTGGGTTTCCCAATGGGCTGTGATCACAAAGGGTGGTCCCCCAGTCCTGGTGCAGACACTGTGCCTCGTGCCCTTGCAATCCCCTGATTGGACCTCACCTAGTAGAAAATACAGCTTGGTTTTCAGCTGCATCAGTTTTCTAATTGTGAAACCACATGACAAGATGCGTAGGATAGCCCAGTCCTCCTGGGAAAGAAACAGCAGGACTGTGAATCTTTCCCTGCAGTGTAAACTACAACTTTTGCCATGATGCTTTTGCTCTCCATTTGCAGCATGTGCTTTCTGCCTTGTTAAGCTTCCTGTACAGTTTCTCTGAAGGACAACAGCAGTACTGATTTCAGAAACAGCCGATTCCCCACCTGCGATTTGGCGCAGCACAGCGCAAGGACCAGGCTCCCTACCTGGCCTGTACCCACTCCAACAGGGGCCTGTGTAGGGGCACCACAGCTCCTTTCCTTCATTTTGCAGGGGAGAGGAGGTCAGTGTCCTGGCAAGCACCACTCCATGCAGGTAGCACCAACATGCTGCAGACAGCTTTGAAATACAGCTAAGAAAAATGTGTCCAGGACCCATTTGCAGGTTTCCCGAATGCTTTTTCTGCTTGAATACTTACTCCCAGCAGCATGTGGCTTTGCATGTATGACAGGTTGAATCAAAGGTTTATTGTCTGCACAGCTCTCTGTTTATTCAGAGATTATGATTTCAGCAAGAAACAGGTCCTTGAGGCCCTGGGGTGTCTGTAGGCACAGGGGTCACTGCAGGCACCAACCCTGTCAAGGGTTGGCTCTGTTGCCCTCCTGCCTCAGCGACATAAGCACAGAATTGAGAGAAACCTGGAGGGTTTTGCAGGAGTTGCTTTCCCCACTGCTCGGGAGTGACAGAATTGTTATAAAAACAACAGGGTTGAGAATCTCCCCACTCCTCGGACTGTTGCCTCCAGCCATGCAGAGAGTGCCCTCCTGGAGCTCCTCATGCACACCAGCTTCAGGATGCTGCCACAGCTGCCTGCTCCTGGCACAGGGACCTTTAAACACACGGAGCCTGGCACTGATGTGGGGGCAAATGGCAGCAGGCAAAGCTGCACACACAAAACAGAGCAGGCATGAGTAATATACAGATGGCTTCAGCCATCAAAAACATGGGCTCATGCCCATCAAAGGAGGGAAGGGCATCTCCAGGAGCTCCCTGTGTCTGTTACACATAGCATTAGTCACCCACGTAGAGGGACTCATTATTTTCTCCTGGCTTTAGAGGGGCCCACAGGGATTACTACTACCCTGAAGGTTGAAGCCTGCTCCTGGAGACAGGTGGAGGGGACACTCCCACTCTGCCTTCTTCATCTCCAGTACCAAATCCAAAGGTTAGATGCTTTACAGTTCAGCACTGTGGCCTCTGCTATGGTTCGATGCTGAGGAATACTGTCCAGGGGTCTTTGGGCTCAAAACTGCTCCATTAGACTGGATGTGGTGTTGAAATGTGGAGCCTGACATCTTTCTAGTACATGACCTACCACACCAGACACCTGCTGTCATGAGACAGATAATGATGCTGTCCTATAAGCAAGGCAAAAAGAAAGATTTTGGGTATTCTGGACAGAAAACATGTTGCTGCTCTACTAAGAGAGCTAGAAGACATTATTTAAGACAGAAAATGACATTTCAGTTTGAACTGCCAACAGTGCTCACTTGCAGGCAATAAGGCTTTAGCACTTAGGTCTCTGGACATTTCTCCACTGAGGCTACACATAGCAGATGGAGCTGCCAGGCAGTTATGGACAGAGAAACGAACTTTAGCATCGTGTTCAGCCTCTGGAGGAATTCTGCAGATGCACTGAACAAGAGCTGAGAGCATAAGCCCCTAGGGCATGTGTTTGCTATGCCCTATAGAGCCCAGCACATTATTTGCTACCATTATCAACAGCAGAAACATCTCCTCAGAGGTTTTCCTCTTCTCTCAGATAATTCTGCATCTTCTGAGAATTCTGAGAAACAACACATCCTTCTCTCAGTGCTCCTTCCTCAGCTACAGAATAATCAGACTTCTGCACAGCATCCTCAGGCTCTCCTCAGAGATGCAGTTGAAGGTGGGTGTCAGATACTTTCAACAGTAGCTCTTAGGTAACTACAAAAATGCTTGGTTTTTCATCAACAACATTAGCAACATTTTCATTTTTTGAAAGGTAGATTTTATTTCTTGCTGTAATACACCACTGAAATTACATTAGAGTGTCTGATAGCTTCTTGATTTGTTATTTTGGTGGATTTTGTGTTTTAATGTCAGATGCATATGGTCTTATAACAAGGTGCTTCAGTCTATGATACAACTGAAAGCCTTAGCACAGACCACATGATAGAAAAGACGTAATTAAAGAGGATCTCATAAAAAAAAACCAGTATCAGAGTCAATTCTGCAGGACTTGCAAGTAAAAGAAAAATGTATCATCAGATTGTAACAGACATTTCTTTCATGAAGAGAAGGTCATCTGGCTCATCTCTCATGGACATTTTATTTCATCATGAAGGATACTTAACTGATTCTTTAATTTGTTCCAGGAACCTTGTTAGGGAGAGTGTGATGTAGCTTTTGCTCCATATGTGACATGAAGTCTGTTCCAAATTCAGCTTACACTCCCTCAGAAATATCTGTGATTTTGTATAAGGTTTTAATTACATCTTGAAGTTTCTTGTTTGAATAATACATGCTTTAATCAAACATTTCAATTAAAAGATCTCTTATAAGGACTTTAGTCAAACCTGGCAACCCTGCAGACTGAATTCCATTCTTTAGCCACGGAATAGGAGCAGGAGCAAGGCAGTCAGCCACCTTGAATTTCTCTGCCAATTTCTCTCTCAGGTGTGACCTTTAGGGATAGCTTTTAGGGGCAGAGAAAAGTTTAGCCTTCCTCATTATCCTTCCAAGAAAATTTGACTTCCTATTATCACCCCACATAGGGTGGGTTGATAATAGGAAATTAAATTCCACAGAGGATGGAAACATAGAGAGCACCAGTGAGGGTTGGTGTGACTTCAGCACGGAGAGCTGGCTCCTCTGTCTGGCCATCCATAGGTGATCTGTGTCACCTGCAGTCTGCACTGGAGGCCTGCAGGAAATCAATCCAGCTCCTTGCGGGTTTATCCCTCACAGTGCCTTCCCCAGTGGAGGAGGAGCTGACAGGCAGGGGAAGGAGATTGGTCACATTATCACGCCAGGTTCAAACGAACTGAATTCCTGGGGGACCAGTTTGCAATACTGCATCAGTGATGACAATGATGGGCATACACTTACACTCTCCTGATGGCTCAGGACTGGCTCTCCATTCTCTGGTTGCCTTGTCATTCACACCGTCAGCCTCGGACAGGGTGTTCACGCCCCAAAGCTTTAATGACCATAATGAATTAACTGGCTATTCTGCAAAAATGCCTCAGGCACCCACTGTGCCAGCCTGCTGGGAGGGGAACTTCATGGCTTTGCTGGAATTTGCGTTGTTTCAGAGAAGTGAGTCACAGCTGGCGGTGCAGCCCTTGGAGCACTCCTGTGGTCAGCAGCAGGTGCTCAACACACACATCACCCACTCGAGGTGCTCGTGGAGACAGGGAAGCAGCACGATTTAAGGAACAGAACCAAGAGAATGATCTCTTGAACTTCTCTGGGGAAGAAGACTCCTTTCCACTTTGCAACAAAATACCATATATACAATATTAACCAAAGAAAGCGAACAGGCACTTCAGAAATTGGACACCATCTTTCATCCATTTGATACAGAAAAGAGAAAAATAGAAAAATGTTGAAATTCAGAGATAGAAAATCGAGATCTTTCTCAGTCTAAAGTTTTAAGAGTAAAGTTTCTTCTCAAGTCAACTACTTGGCTGAAACCAACCCAGCAACTTCTTTTTCTCTTCCCTTTGTTATCAGTCCCAAGGTATTAATAGGATAAAGGAGAAGGTGACTCATGAATCAGTGTGGCTCTTTAAAGGTATGAGGCACAGTCTGGGGAGGCTGCAAACTCATCACAAACTTCATCCCTGTGATCATTGGAAGCCACCCTTCCCCTCCACACATACATTTTCTGTCACCACCAAATGGCCATCTAGGCATCAATTTTAGCCTTTCATCTGACTTCCAGGGGTTTCCCTAACTAAGTGCTGTTAGACTAGAAAGCATCCTGGATCCATCCTGTACATTTCCATGGGTTTGGAACATGAGGTACTACAAAAATATTTAACAAGGGACTTTGGAGAAATTTTCCCCCGCTGTTACTGTGTTTATCCCACCTTATGAAGATTGTCCACTGCACCCCAACCATTAGAGCTATTTTTTTCTCCCTCTTGAAAATCGATCACCTTCTGCTTTCCTAACCCCACACCTCTCTCTCAATCTGCTGAACACTCCTGAGAAGCCCCAGGGCTTCCTTAGGCATTTTGTCTACCCTAGCAGTTGCTCCTGACAGCCAGAGCCAGGGAAGGCAGCTGGGTGGGCAGCAGGCAGGGAGCTCCCACATCATGGCTGGAGATTGTCCTTGGCTTGAGCAGGCTGCAACTGGGAATGTCAAGTCTGATTTTCATTTTACTTTGCAAGCCTATTCAAAACCTTGGGCCTTGTATTTATGGCAGACTCCAGGGCAGGGAAGAATCGTTCCTGGTACATATTATATCACTGTAACAGCCACTGAACAGAATTCCCCTAGCTGACCAACCCCTCAGGATAATAATTTTGAGCTTCTGCAGTAATGGAAAAGGAGAAACTGTTGAGTCTGTGATGACATGCCCCAGCACCCACCAGGCACTGTCAGGTTATTTAGCTCAGAAAACTCCAAATCAATTAGACACCCCTTTTAAAACTCTTCTCTGTGCAGCATTTGGTGTCTTCACTCCAATGATGATGTCATTTTACAGGTTCCCGTAGGACCTTAATTGTGACCTAAATTTCCACTGTGGATAGCAGTACAACCAAAACCAGGTTTTCATCAACATCTCATCAGTTTTGTCAGTAACACAGGCCTGATATATGCTTAACATATAAATTCTTAATTTAGAAAAAGGGGGGGGAAAAGGAAAAAAAGATACAAATTTAACTCTGCTTTTGAAAGTCACATTTAATGAACCTGATCCCATTTTGCATTAAGTCCAGACCATTTTTCTAGGTCGCATTCTGTCTAAAAATTCTCACGTGTTAAGTCCATGTGTGGACAGCTTTTGAAGCACCTCCCAGTCATACAACATGGAAGGTCATCCTGCGTGTGCTACTTGAATGGCCCCAGCTCAGAGGGCTGGCTTGGAAGTTGGGTTGTGTAATCTATGTGCTTTGAGGTTGAATTTTTGCTGCCTCACTTCCCTATCTCTCTCAGCACGTCTTCTTACTTCCTTTTGTTTTAGTCTTGCCATCAGCATTTTCTTTGCTTACCTCCCCAAAGCGCCTCTTTGCATTCTTTGGAAAGTAACTATTTATCTTCCAGAAAACTTAACACTACAGACTTATCTTCCCTAAACACTTAAACATGAACTGTTTCTGTAGCTGAGCTGTGCAACCTGATGTTTTGTTGGGGCTTTAGCATACAATGAATTTCAAGCCTGAAAAAAATAGACTGGGAAAAGATGGATAGTCTACATAATCTGTATGCAAAAGTTAGACTTCTTTAATACTACTGATGGGCAGCAGGAAGTAAAATCCATCCTCATGCTTTGGCAGGTTGAGCTATGCTGGAATTGTAGAAGGACCATCAACCTGCTTCATCTTGGAGGAGGAAATTGCTCATTGCTAATGTTTGCTGCCTTAGGTAATAGACCTACACTTCTGTTTCCCTATTACAGGGTAGGCACTTTGTGTCAGTAATTTTCTGCTCTGGTGTAAAAGCCTCTCACGCCTCCGTGGTCACTGCTCCTCAACACATGGCATGATGAGCAGGTGGAGGTGAATGGTCTGGATTCACACTGCAATGCCTTACATCACTGAGCCTGGGTGAAAGCTCAGCTATGAACATTGAAGAGTTAACCTTCCTCTACCTTGAATGGAACTATGAAACCACATAAAGAAAAACTGCCAGGTCTCAAAACACACAAAAATGCTTTGCTGAAGTTCAGTGTTTTCTCTGCAAAGCTTACTGGAAGCCCCTTCATTCACCCTAGGAACATCCTTTGATCAGGAAAATTCTCATTCATGAAATGCCACTTGCTGGCAACCCAGAGACAACCTCACTGACCTAGAAGGGTTCTCCAGTTTCTTTTGGCAGTAGGAGTGGAATTAGACATGCTGATGCTAAATGGCTTAGCATTAGCAGCAAAACAGCTTAAATACCCTGTCCCAGAAGGTTAAACTGCAATGAGCCTCTTAAAAAACACTCAGTGCAATGGACAAGCACTCAGCTCTGCAGCACAAGGTTGGGGATCAGTCTTCCTCTCATCTCCCTGTGTGGCTATACAGCAGCATAAAGCGTCAATCCAGAGGAAAACATTTCCAAGTATTACTTTTGAAACATAAAGAAATAAAATTATTAAATTTAGATGTAAAGAAAAAACCTGACAGAATTACATTTGACATTAACCTAAGAATAAGGATATTCTACCTTGATAAAGATTTATGCTTAGGCAACTCTTTCCTCTTTAAGGAACCTAAAAAAATCAGCAGCAGGGACTTGGCTTGACATTGACAAGCTGTTGTGTCTGTCCCACGAGTCGCCTGGGTTCCACACCAGCCTGCCTGGGATGGTCGGCTGTGATGGCAGCTCAGGTGTATGCTATTTAGATTTTATGTGGCTGGCACCATCATCTACAGCTAATGGCACTGCCAGTGAATGCTTCCAGTATGCACATACCACTTTACTCACCAAAATATGCTGATTCCTGATGGAATGCTCCAGCTTTAAAGCACTACAGCACAGTTTATACAAGGGACCATGATTAAAAGCAAGGAGAAGAAAGAATATACAGCAACAAACAGTAAAGGAGTCATTTCTCCCACTCAAACCAATGTTTCCTGTCAGGCAAGAAATGTCTGGTCAACAAAAGTAATTTGCTAGGTTGCTTCAGAGAAGCACATCTGTAGTAAGAAAGAAACCACCATAAAACACTCTTACCCTAGGAACAAAACAAACCAAAGCTAAGTCTATGGTTGAAAATGCTTATTTTCTTCAACTATTTTCCAATTCCTTTTCAAGACGAGCCCCAGACATGTAATCCAGGGCATGACGTATTTGAAGTTCTGTCCTTGAAACCTTTTCTTTTTGTCCTCTTCCTCCCAGTCTGGAGTAACATAAAGAAATGGGTCTGCAATAAATTACAGCATTCCAGATCTGCATCAAGTAGCTGAGTTAGGGGGACCCTGTATTTCAGCTTCCTTCAAGTTACTTTCAGCCACTACCATCTGGTAACATCCAGAGGCTTTGCCAGGAGGGCAAAACAACCATCTGAGCAGTGACCTTAAAAAAAAAAAAAAAATTTTGCAGAACAGCTCTACCAGAAAGTCCTCCAAAGATATCTAAAACTGCCCTGTTTGCTACAGGAAGCTTGGGTGTTCCAGAAACGCGGGTTCCTGAGAGGCCAAGCAAAACTGCATGGCTTGCAGAGTGAACCTCCAAAGCCCTTAGTAATTCCTACTTCCATGCCATAATTGTTGCTGTATTTTGCCTGGGACCAGAATCTGAAGTTGTCATTTTCTCCCTAGTTCTAAAAAAGCAATTTGGCATGTGGCATGATCGACTTGGCTCTACCCTATATGTATTTCACTGCTAATAACTGTTAGCCCACCAGAAATCCAGCAGGGTACATCCCACATTTAATGGTGGAAATAAGGGATGCCTAGTTAGAGCCTCTGCCCAGGATCCAGGAGTCCTAGAACATTCAGTGCTGATGGGATGGCTAAATGTCCCTTGTGTCCCTGCTCATCTGTAAAGCAAATCTACACCTCTAGAATAGTTCATTCTGTTTCAAGCACACGGTTAAAGACGGATGTGCTTTGCATCTGTTGAAGCTACACCTCAGCCTTGTTGAGAAGGTAATCTGACTCTCAACTCAAAGAACTGGTGATAATGCGCAGCGCTGACTCCAGCAAAATCACACCAACCCTGAGACCAAACCAGGAGAGCTGCCTCAGCTTTTCTGCTTTCAGCTGAAAACTGAATAACACAGGACAGAAAGCCTTCAGGGCACTTTTCTGTCACTCATCTCTCAAAAGCAGTTTGGAGACAGCAGAGCACAATGTAAAGAACATTGAATTGAGCTTAATTATCTGGATTCATGTTGAAGTTGTCTCTCATGAATATTTCTGAATTTTTCAAAAAGCAAGTAGTTGTTATGGCACTTAGCACTTGGTAGGTTTAAAAATGTTTTCTGTTGTTGTTATTTCAAACCCAGCTACAAGAGGATAGGAAAAAAAAAGAGGAAGTTCCTTAGGACAAATGATTTTGTTACAGAAGTATAAACAAACAAAGCAACCTTTACTGTAGAATTTGTAACCCCACGACTCAAAAAGCATGCCTGGGTCTCATTCGTCACAACTAGCAGCTCCTACCACTACAGCTAACAGGCAATGCCAATTTTTCAAAGGGTGGGGTAGGCAAAACGTTCTTTACAGTTAAATCTGTAAGATTAATGCAAGGTCTGTGAATACAGCTCAAAGGTAACAGTCATTGTTTAGAACAGTTCTCCTCACATGAGTTTTGAGGCACCTTAAAACCACACCAGTAGCAAACAAATTCCCCTGTTAAAAGAGTTACTTTGAGTATTCATTTTCAGAAAGGCTGGGATATCCAGCCCTACCCTACCTTCCAACAAATTTTAACTGTACTTTGGAAGAAAATACACTACTTACCATTAAAATAAAACTCAAGAGAGTTGGGAAAAGTGGCTACACCTCATTTCAATGAATTTTTTAATCCAAAGGTCTGTTTGTCCTTCTATCTTTCTGTCCCCTGTCCAGAATCTGGAAATACCAGCCTGCCAGGACCTTGCTGAGCTGTAAGTTACTGGCAATAAGGAATCATACCCCATCACACACCGCCTGCTGCACAGCTGCCTCGCAGCAGAAGGTGCAGCCAGCTGAGTTATCTGCCTTCCCAGAAGTGCAACAGGTGCTACCTGGGCTGTCAGGGCTGCTTTTGCAGTGCCTTGAACTTGCACCTTTAACGCTTCTGTGTGGCCACGCCATCATCCAAGGAGGTTTCCCCTTCAGAGGGGCACAAGGCTACAGCGGATGCTAGGCTGTCCTAGGTGCAATGGGGTGGGTTCAGTGCAGACACCCCCAATCCCTCATTTTGCCTGTTCAAGCTGTGCCACCCATCCCTTATTTGTAGCATTTGTAGCCCTGTGCAGATCCCAGACGACTGTGTGCAGTGTGTGGTCTCAGTCCTGCACTCAACACTCAGCACAGGAGGGCCCCAGAACCATTTTCTGCTCAGCAAAGCAGGAGGCAGCACCGCCTCACTTCAGGGGCTTCAGCCTCAGAACAAAGACTCCAAATATGTGAAAACACACTTGTAGTAACAGGAGGCTGATCACTCAGTAATTTTTTCATCATCACATACTGTAGATCACTTGAGTGGAAAAATGGGGGAAATGAAGACTCCAGGTGAACCTTCTGTTTTATTTAAAAAATCAGCCTAACTGCTGAGATCAGAGCAGGTTTTCTTAAACAAAAACCACATGATCCAGTGACCTATGTAAAGACACCTTCATATTTTATGTTTAAAGGCACAAGAGTAAAATACTTCTGCTGTATTCCCCTCACTTGATTATATGTGCTTCTTAATTTTCAGGAATACCTTGATTTTTCCAGGTACATGGAATAACTTCACAGAACCCTATTACTCAAAACTTTCTTAAACAATTGGATAAATGTTAAAAAAAAAAAAAAAGTATTTTCCAAGGCACATTGTTTCATCCAGTTTAAATTTAAACATTTACTTTACCATACGAGCTGAAAGTCACCATCCTTCCAGCAAGGGAAGCAGGCAACATCTTCGTTAAAGCCTCTCTAAGAGACAGAACTCACATTTCCTATAGAGCTGTGGTCCTTCCTTTCTAGAAGTGGATCAAATATCCCTACTAGTATTTTTTTAGTCATGGTCTGTCAACTTGCCTCGCTTCCAGACTGGAATGTAGCCCTTTGTAAATGTTTTTTGTAAACGTAACCCTTTGTAAACGTAACCCTTGTTTTGTAAATGTATTTGATTACTTTTTCC
This sequence comes from Dasyornis broadbenti, assembly GCA_013397935.1. Lineage (NCBI taxonomy): Eukaryota > Metazoa > Chordata > Aves > Passeriformes > Dasyornithidae > Dasyornis > Dasyornis broadbenti. The sequence continues at coordinate 628,762 of VZRN01004549.1, read as the reverse complement.
TTTTGACAAGTGCTTTCGCGTATTAAAGAAGTCATTGTTACTTTTTCACTGGTGACTCAGGGATGTACCAAGCTCTCCTTAGAAAGCCTCGTTATCCTCTGCCTTCCATACTCTTCCCTTTTTCCTGTTATTAATCAGATTCTAATTCTTATTCTGTATTGTAATGGATTATCACCTTCCAATTCTAGGAATGGATAACTACTACTAACTACTTTTATAAAGGTGTAAGATTATCCTAACCACCTTTTCTACCAATCTCGATCCTTAAATACCAGGATAAAGGGCTCAGATGCTTCCAGAAATGGAACATCATGATCTAAATGCAATGATGTAAATTTTTTTTTTAAAAAAAAATACTTTTACAAGTTAAGTATTCTTGTAAGACCTGTAACTTGCTGAAGTTAATTGCATGTGCAAATGGGAAAGGCAATTGAGTTCATGTTCAGGGAACTGGTTCAACTCATTCCTCTAGGTATCAAGATTAACCTGGTAACTTTTCAACCAAATAAACAGTATCTAAAACTAGAAAATACTTACACTGTCCTTACAGGTGCAGCTCAATCAAGAAAAAGCCACTCAAGCTTCCCTCATGTTGACTATGTAAGTGTAACATTAATATTGTAATACAGTTCAATTATTTTCCAAGATCCTTAGTACTTGACAGAGATGTGACACTGTTTAAAAGACAGTCTCAATTTCCCTTTAGCTATTTCAGTTTCACAGCAAGTATCTACAAATGCCGTAGTTATTCTGAATACCATTGGTGCACACCTCCCTGGGGATGAGGAATGGAAGAAAGAGCATCATTGCTTCATTACTCTGGGCTTTTCCACAACAAACTGAGCTGTGGTGTCTTTATCCTCTGGACAATATAAAGGCTCCCGCACAGCTGTCCTTTAAAGACCCAAGAGTAGTAAGCCAGGGATTTCCATACAAATAGACCTATTTCAAAAGGTCAGCTCTTAAACAAGTTTTTATGCCTTTTGCTGTAAGTCTGGGGGCCATCTATGTTTGTTAAGGTATCTCTGGAGTTCCAGCTGGACAGTCAGAAAGCTTAGGCACCTAAAGCTGAAAGCTACTTAATTAGAGCAATCTTAAAATCAGGTGTGAAGTATTCAATCTCAAATTTCCCGAAATGAACTAAATGCCTAAACGTGTATTAAAATTTTCTGTAATAGAAATATACTTCTATATTGAATTTCTGTAGAATATTGCCATTACTCTAAAAGGTGTGGGAAGACAGATGACATGAAATCTACACCAAAGGTAGTTGAAAAGTCCATTCATAAAACTTTTATTCCACTTACATCAACTTAATACACATGTTCTGAACAGTTATGCTTGGATTGTTCATGAAAATTTCATAAGACATTAAACAAAGCTAGCCATCATCTCAAGTTATTTCCCTGTTAACTATTTTTACAGCACATGCATGTTAGGCAAGTATCAAAAAAAAAAAAAAAAAAATCACAAAAGCAAAAAACCTAAAAAAGTTAAATACATGGGTTTTTGTTTTACTGCTGTGCTCGATATACAGTGTCATTATGAATATCAAGCAATTCATTTTTTACTGCATCTTTACTTGTACATTTGTTCTTAGGTTGCTTAAACCATTTAAATACAAATAAAATGTGTAGCAAAAATAATGAAAGCAACAGCAGGTAACTTTACAAATAATGGAATGTGAACCGTTTCTCTGTCCTTCTCTAGAGAAAGCTGACTGGGTTATCAAACTGTCTTAAGGAACACTTCAGCTGCAATCGAAGATGTACACTTGATTGGAATATTCCACAGATGTCACATGTTCACCTGACATGTAAGATCTATGGGACATCAGTTTATTCGCAGCCATGTGTGCTCCAGCTTGGATAGTCACTCTAACTACACCTGTGGCTGCAAACATTGATTATCCCTTTTTTCCATCATGACAGACCAATATGCAAGCAGTCATCTTTGCCTGACATAGAAAGCTGTTTTAACACTGGCCTTGTGGGAAGCCACAATGTACCAAAAGTACTATGCCAAACATGTAAAACTTGTATAAAAATTTCACAACCCTATATTGGCCACCTCAGATGAAAACAGATAAATTCCCCAAATGTTAACTGGCTCTATTCCCCTAATATTAAACAAAACCACATGGGAAATATAGAAATCCAAATAGAAGTAACATAAATCTGTCAAATCGTAAACAAAAACTATTTGTGGGACAGCATGGATGACAAATGGTCTACTGTTTAAATTTCAGAATGAGGCAGATGGAAGTTGGAAGGCTGGTTAATTCTCCCCTCCTTCTCCTGCTTCAGCTTCATCTCCTTGGGTATCCGATGTCCACAACTGTTAGGGAAAAAAAACAAGAGTAATATGTCCATTATTATACATTGATGACTAATAATCAGTAAGTAATTTTGAGAAAGAAGGCCTATGTCTTAATAACAATTTCTAAAACATCCTGCTAAGCACTGTGGAGAAAGAAAAAGCACACAGTAACATGAATGTATTTCTTGGCTATGACAAAATGGAAATTCTGTTCTAGGTGACCCAACCCTACACTGCATTTAATGAGCAAGTTTATGAACAGTCCAAATCCAAGTCTCTTACTGACAGGGCTCACTTAAAATACGAACTAACATGCAGGCAAGAATCAGACCTAGAGATCCAATAGATGAGAACAGAACCAGATACTAAAAGCAACTTGTTTCTCCTCAAGCAAGTTTTACATGCCTTTCTGAAGGAAGAGCTTCAGTAAAGGTATTGCTCCACATCCAAAGCTACAGCAAATGCTACCTTTTGCTCAGAACAGGCATCTCAAAATTTTTTCTGCTTTTTAAACCCGAAATATTTCACCAAAATTTCTATCCCTTAGCTCTGTTCAGTTAGTTGTGCTCCCCTTCAGCAACTTTCAGAACACTGAGCTGCCAAACTTGGCAGGCAGGGCAAGGAGGGAAGAAAATCAGGCTAAGCATGCACTATGCTCAAAAGGGTTATTTTCAGCTCCATAAAATCATACTAAAGAACCATATATCAAGATTAAGTATCAGCTAAGGAAACTAAGCATCAGTTCCAGAGCAACAGCCAGGGCCAAGAAATTATTTTGTGAACCAAGTATCTCCACACTGGCTGCTTCCAAACCATTACCAGCCCAGTATGATTTGTCATCTCTCACTTTATGGAGTTAGAGAAGCATTAACTGAATCATTTACACTCTACATCATGATGTTGCAAAAAACCAACTAATTCTCTCCACCTACAGTGCTATACCACTGAATGCCTTTATTTTTAAAATCCATCATCAGAAACACTTCATCCTTTAAGGAACAGAAGGCAACAGTGAAACCTGCACAAGACCAGTAGCCTTGTTCTTGCTCTGAACATAATGCAGGGTATCTGCACTTAATCCTCCTTGCTGAAGGCATTAAGCAACAAGTTATTTTACTGGAGACAACAGCACACCAGTAGTCTGTTTCTAGACCTGCACTGAAATCTTTACTGCATTATTATATTACTACATTAGTCTCAATTTCAGTGATATTCTTGTAAGGAGGAGTTAGTAAGAACAGCTTTATCACAATCCTATCAGAGGTTTCTATCCTAAATCATCACCCCTAGAATATAGTCAGAGAGTAATTTAAGATGGAAAAGACCTTCAAGATCAAGTCCAACCATTAACGCTGCCAAGTCCAGCATGTCCCCAAATACCACATCTACACAAATTAAATACCTCCAGGGATGGTGACTTGACACTTCCCTGGGCCGGCTGTTCCAATGCCTGACAAACCTTTTAGTGATGAAAATTTTCCTCATGTCCAATCTAAACATAGTTCATCAAGACAAAAGGGCCTGAGTGCTATGAAAGGGGATTACCAATTTTACCAATTGAGATCAGTTTAACAAAGCTGCTGGGGGGTGGGGGGGGCAGACCTCTTAGGAAGAAGGGATGTCTTCTATTTAATAAAAGAAAACAAAACAATTTCATGACAGAGCAAAGACATTATCTAGCAATTCCAGTAGAACAGATTTCGGCAATATGTTCAACAGCCTTCTGAACACTTCTCTGCCTTCAGTCCCCACTGAGAATGAACACAGACTTCTTCAGGCATACAAAGCTCACAGTAAAACAGAACCAACAACTGAGGAAAGTGCTCCAGCACAGAACTGATCAATATGCTGAATCAATGGCTAAAGCCCACCTACCTCAGACTGCATGACTTGCATTACTAGCAAAACAGACCTTTTTTTCACATTTATGAAATTCACTGTAGCCTTTGTCAGTCACACACAGATCAAAAAGTTGTTTACTACCTCAAGAAGTTGTGGATAAACATGGAATCAATGCACTCGTACAGATCATGCTAAGCACTTAAGGCAAGACAAATCATTCATTCAAGAGTACGGAATCTTGCATCTGTTTACAGCTTTCTCCCTTATAATGGAAAGCTCACATCGATTACCAGGCCTCCTACGCTAATTCACACACTATGGTAGATCAGTCCAACTTTTGCTCTTGTGTGAAATGATTTGCTTTCCAACTGCTATGATAAGCTTTACATTATTTTTACTGGGAAGTCAGCAATTACTCCCTATTCTCTGTTTCAAAACCACTCATTCAGAGGGCAGCTCTTGAGCAATCCCACTCAAAGGGACAGTACACACAGACATTGAGAGCAATGCCAACCCTGTATCTGTCTCCAATACAGAGGTTGGGAAATCACTTCCATTTGTTTTGTAAGCAACAAATGGAACAATTATAAGTAGTTTTTGCAGCAGTGTTAAGTTGCTATTTTAGTGGAAAAGGCTCCAAAAGGCAGAGAAATTAAATGTTAAACACAAAAGCAGAAAGTATGGTAACCCCAATTTTATGCAACAGCACAATTTTACTTGCAGTTATTTTTAAAGCAGTGCAGCTATTTTGCAAAGGTCTCTGACATCAGATGCACAGTGTTAACAAGGGGTTACATGTGGCAACAAGAGGTGCTTCTTATTTTTTCAGTTCTTGCTTGCAGCTCTTCTCCCCACAGACCAAGGAGTGAACTAAGCCATTAATTACACTATTGCATGTTTGCTTGCATTTAGTTTCATTTGCTTTAGATATTTATCTTTGCCAGTTTTAAAGTTCAAAGCAGGTTAAAAAAATTCCGCACACAAGATGAAGATTTTGATTATTCTGACAACTTATACTACAGACAGACAGCTGTGAGTCCAAGGGGCAAAAAAAAAAAAAAAAAAAGATAGTTGTTTTACAACTGCCATGGAAATAGCCTGGCTACCATTAATTTCCATATCACCTTTACCAAAATTAAAACCAAACTAAAGCCTTCCAAACAACAGGTCCTTAAATGGACTTGCTAGCTACTAGCTTTGTTTCCACTTTTCATGTAGGATCTCTTCCTTGCAGATGCACTCACACAGAATAAGCTATATGAAATCTTACATAAGCTTTGAAGTGGCAAATGCAACCGTATTCTCAAATTCTGTTTAACATTAGGCAGTAGGTTTGCTACAGTCCAGACTGCATCATTTAAACATGCTAGATTCCTTAAATAAAATAACCTGAAAAATGTGGTTAATTTGTCATCTGTCAGAAAGTCATGTTAATTAGAATGTAGACTAAAAAAACTAAAAAAAACTAGGCAGGAGAAAGATTTAGCTCAGAAGAATGATGTACTGTATGCTTGTTTCTAAGTGAGAGAGACAGCCCCATGGCCAGGAACAAAAAGTGCCAAGAACACCAATCTTGTTATCTATATGCAAACTCTGATGATACTCACTGTCAAGTTGTCTCTCAGTAACTGCATTATTAGCGTGCTGTCTTTGTATGACTCTTCACTTAATGTATCAAGTTCAGCAATTGCTTCATCAAAAGCCTAGTGTTATAAAAACAAACAACTCCATTAGCCGTGTGACAAAAGGTTATGCAAATAATTTATATGGAATTTCCCCCTTTTTCACTTACCGTTTTTGCAAGGGAACAGGCTTTCTCCGGGGAATTGAGAATCTCATAATAAAACACGGAGAAGTTCAGAGCCAGACCTAATCTGATGGGATGTGTTGGTTGCATCTCCTTTTTACTGATTTCAAAAGCTTCTTGATATGCCTGTTGTGATTGCTCCACTATCCCTTTGGGGAAAAAACAAACACAAACAAAACCCATAACAAATAAGTAATTCACACACTGTATCCAGACATCAGGACTGTGTTCACACTTGCATGAAAAAACTATGTCAGGAGTGAACGCCTGTAAAAGAGCACTTTACCTAACAAGTCACTATTTCATGAAGATTTTATTAAACTACATTTTCAAATTATTATTAAAGAGGGAAGTTGCTTCTGACCAAATGACAGGTTTGAGTCTCCTCCTGACACCCTATGACTACTTGTATTTAGAAATGTTTGCGGCAGTTTTGTAGCACTGAAGATAAAACTCGCCACCTACATGAAAAACCCAAAGTTTTAACTACACACAGATTTGATACAGTACCACAATTTCAATGTCTTTAAACACTGCAATGCATTAGAGATCCACATTTTAGTCACAGGAAATACTGACGGCCTTTGCCTGTCATGCTGAACCTTTCAGTAACAGTCATCTATGAATTTCCATTCAAACTCCTTAGCAAAGATACTGTGGCATAGCTCAACTCAAATTAAATCCTTATTTTTAAAAGCTTCCAACATAGCTCTATTTCCAATGAAGATAAGGAAAGCATTCTACCTAACTTAAGTTCCAGTACCTATACACTTCGAAGGGAGAAAAAATTAGTAATTTGGCTCTTTTTTAGAGATCAATCTCTTAATTGGTTCAGTTGTACAAGTTAGCAACACTTGGCAGAAAACAGAAACTACAGTGTGTAGATGAAGACTGAAGAACTCAACAGTTTCCTTTCTCACGGAAGGCACCTGAACTTAGGAGCAGGTTCTGCCTGCACAAGTCAGAGATCATGGCCCAACACAGCCCACAGGCTGCAGGGGCCAGGGAGGCGCTGGGTGCTGAGCACAAAGGGGCCCTTGTTCCTCAGCTCTCCACCAGCATCTGAGAAAAAGGTGGGCAGAAAGTCATTCAATTCAGATGCAAAAGGACTCCAATCTTAACATTCCTGGATCAAACCAGAAATGCATCCAGCATGATGTCTGCAAGAGTACAGTCACACGTATTCAAAAACAAAAAAAGCAATTGTAAGCTAAGGACTCAGAAACACAGCAGTATTTAAGTAAGAAGTACTCTAAGTCTGAAAACAACTGAATGCTGATACTCAGGATGTCTGTGCAAACACTATTTGTTCACCTTTAGATATTCACAAAAATTAAAGCATTATATTGTTGATATATCATGTGGAAGAGTGAGAACACTCACTGCACAGTTCATCAACACCATCCTCTCAACACTCATCACTACTAATGGCATGCTTCAGATCAGACAGCTGCCCTAATACCTTGAAAATGCCCAGAAGTTAGTACATTATAGTTGAGAAGAATTAGGTTTACTGCAAGTTAAATTTAGAAATTCTGAGATGTTTAACTCTTCTAATAATGGAAAAGCCTTAAAAAAATGGTGCTGCTTATGAAAGGCAAAACAAGCAGAATGAAAAACAAATAACTTCAGGGAATGAAGCTGAGAGTTTTGTTTTTTAGTAATTTTTCTTTAACATAATTTCAAATCAAAAAGCATATTTTTTTTCTCCTTATTTGAGAAAAGTTACCTTTTGAGCAATGATCTGGAGCATTTAGTGCGTAATTTGAAATATTCTGTTAGTTTTTAAATCAGTCACACAGTATGAAGAAGTTTTTAACCCTGATTTCTTTAAAAAGTGCAGCTCCAAAGTTCAAGGATAAAATAGAGTGTGGTACCTGCTTGACATTCCTGTCTACTAGACTGCCATAAGGAAACCCCAGCCAATAAAATAAACAATGTGGTTTATGAAGATAAAAATCCAATTCCTAGAGTTGAGAACTTTATATTGTTGCTGTATTTACTGCAAAAAGCTGGAAGAATAGTGTCCAACTCAACAGCCATTCTTTCCTAAACAATAATTATCAACTGCTTGTCTTTAAGGTCACAGACAACATTCAGGAAAAGCCTGTGACATAAAACATTAGAGGTAGGGGATAAATTGAAAAAAAATGGAAACCTATAAAAAACTGCTCAGCCAGGAGACTGAGTTAAATAAAAAAACTTTAAAACCACTTTAAACAAAGATTTTCACAGTCTAATTTAAGAGCCTGTAACTTCATCCTCAACAGAAAAAGAAACTTTGGGACTCCAAATACTGTACCTCCTATGAATGTGAAGAGAGATCACTAAAATTACCAAAGGAAAACATGGCAACTCTCTCTAACAGAGCTAAAGTACTGTTACCACATACAATTCTGCAGTCACCAAGTGTGGGTCAGTTTGTATGCAGTAAACATCAGAAATCAAATCAAGCCTTATATACTACACCTTAGGATCTTTATGTAACTCACTATTATCCAGCATGCTGGGGAAACTGGGCTGCACTAAATAATGTGGATATAACACACATGCCACTAAAGCAGATCTATCTATCCCCTTGAAATAATTCCACTTCTGTTTCACATCTATGCCAAACTCAACCTAGTCTTTGAAGTTCCACGAACCTCGTTCTGGGCCACACTCAGGAGGTTATTAGCTTGAGAGCAGCAAAAGCCCCAGGGGCTGCACGTGCTTGAGATCCCTGCAAGGAACGGAGCAGGTGCTCCCAAGGGCAGGGTGGTGCCGGGCACAGCTTCACAGCTCAGTGCTCCCCACAGCCCCTGAGGGTCCCACGGCCTGGGTTCATACTGTCCACATGCTCCCACGCATCCCAGATTCCTGCAGACTGAGGGCAGCCCAAGTGAGTCTGAGATACCAGGCTGGCTCTGTGCTGAAGTGCACTGCTCCTCAGGGCACACTGCCAGCAGCCCTCAAGTGGCTCCAGGAAACAGCCTGGCACCGTTTGCAGCGAGCTGGATTCAGCTGATTTATTGCTCTGAACTGAAGGTGACTGCATGGAGTCAGCAATGCTGTTAGGGTGTCTCCAACTACAGCAGGTAAGGCACCCAAAGTGTTAAGCACATCATATTAATTCTTCTAACTAACATTAGTTGAAGGCAACTTACCTGCAATTGTCTCAAGCTGCTTACATGAAAACATAAACTTGAAGAAATAGAAGACATTTGGACAGTAAACTACTATCGTTACAGAAGAAATTTTCCTAACAGTAACATTAATTTTATTAATCCTTTTCTCCAGGTTGTTTCTAGTCTCTTTGCTTACTGAACCTATGCAGACTTCTTACATTCTGTAGAAATGCAGGAGAAATGGCAAGAATAAGTCTTCAGAAAACTATAAGATTACAAAGAGGTAAGACCCCCAATATTCAGCCAGACAGAAATGCATAAACCTGTACTTCAATGATGAACCAGGTGCATGCACATTCAGGCTGGAGAAAATTTAAAGACTTTGTCACTCAACACCTGCTTCGTGCATCCATCAGCATGTACATGGAAATTTCTGTAACTCATTTGAAAGCCAACAACCTAAGATTTTCCTTCAGAAAACAGAAAGCCTATTACTAAAGAAATTTACATCCAAATCAGAATTATTCTAAAATTAGAGTTGTGCCACTGCCCCACCAAAAGCAATCTAACTGGACAATGTTTATCCACCGGCTGACATACAATACCTTTTTTGTCATCTCCAGCAGCAACCTCAGCCAAGTAACGGTAGTAGTCTCCTTTCATTTTCAAATAGAAAACTTTACTTTCTGCTTGCGAAGCATTAGGGATCAAGAACTTTTCCAACAGAGACTAAAAGGGAAACAAAGAACACAGTGTTTTGAACATACATACTTTTACAGCATGCTGAACCAACAATTCAATTATATTTCCATTTATTTCAAAGTCAAGACAGCTTCACATTTTGCTTATTTTCTTCACATCCTACATAACATAGTCAGCTAGAGAACGTGTTCTGGATTTCAATTCTAGATATAAAAGGAATGCTGCATTGTGTGACTTGATGGGGAGAAGGAGACTGTGTCAATTTAGCAGATGCGTTTTGTATGACCAAAGGATGGCTTTCTATAAGCCATTATACAAAACCCTGACAAAAATAAGGTAGTCCAAAGACTCTGGGCAGAGAGGGTATACCATGGAAGAAAGTCTACATCCACAAAATACAATAAAAGGATTTGATACATCAGCTGCCAAATCAGAGACCCAATTATTTTACATACACAGGCAATAAATAAGCGTCTTTAGCCCAGTTCCCATTAACTTGAATGCTCTACTGGCATCACCAGCAAGAAACCACAAGGTGATCCTGGATTCTTGCACTTCCAGACAGCTAACAATCTGAGATTCAGCTCTATAGCATCTCTATTTGACCTTATGTGCTGCCCTAACAGGTGTTTCCTCTATCTTCCAAAGCAAAGGTAGCTCTCTGGAGTCACTCCATCAAATCCCCTCTGTGGGCTGACAGTTAAGACCAGGTTTTTCCAGATTATTCTGACTGCTTGTTAACATAGCAAGTTCCTAGCTGAGGCAGCCAGCAAGAGTTCTATTATGATGAAAAGAAAAAAAAAAGGAAAAAAACCACTAGCTCAAATATATTTAGTCAAATTAAGGTACAAGCTTGTCAGACTTTGTGATATTGAGTGCTTGAAGTCAGTCTTTAAAAGAAAAGCCAGTTATTTAAAAGTCAAAAATGGTACAGCACTCCTGAATAGTCAGAATTGAATCAGAAGCTGTTACATATACTTGGTGAAGGCTATGTAGAAAACAATTTTTTAAAAGAGGTTTTAGTACAAATTTTTGGCCATCTGTTTTTTTCCCTGTAAATTACATGACTGACATTTCAGTTTTGCTTCACTTTTTTAGCTTGTATTTCCAATGATGCCACAGAAATGGACAAACTAATTTAGTTCCAGCTTACAGAATGATGGCTGCTTTACAGTACTTTCCTCTCAAGGCCATGCAGCAGGTTAAATGAACATTTTAAAGGACGTATTCCTGGGATAGGCATACCCTGGATAAGATAGGCTGCAACTACTGCACTGTGGCATAGGCATATGTTGTACCTGCTTTGCTTAACAGGCCAACTATTAAGCTATGGAAAACTGTAATTGAGAGAAAGAGCACAAAGAGCAAGTTTGGTCTTGGGTTTTGTTTTTGTTGCTTTTTTCTTTAATTGAAGTACTGCTAATTCATTTATATGAATAATGAATATTTATTGGTAGACTCAAACTTGTGTGAAATTCCTCAAAATGAAGTGACCCATCATAGCATCTCTATCATTTCTATCTCAGCAGACAGATAAAAAAAAAAAAAAAATCAGGCTAACAGAAACCAGTCAGACAAGGTTCAGCTATGTCTATGCTACAATGAGATAAAAACCTTGAAGTGGACTTCCTTTAGTGGCTTCAACATAATGGATTTATCCTATGATCTTTAATACTTTTTCAGCCTTTTCAGTCCTGTGCGGGTTGGTATATAACTTCATTTCATAACCACGCAGGGAGACACTGAAAAATACTGCATGTCCTTGCTCTCATCCAAATGACAGCAGAGACAATTCTTTGGCAACAGAAGGAATGCAAGACAAGCCAGTCAGCAGCAGAAGTATTTTCTTGGAGACAGTCAAATGAGCTGCCGAGCTGCCTCATGTCAAAGGCACTCTTCTGAGGATGTCCCACTATGCCAGGAGAAGGGTTCAGAGCCAGCTCTGCCCCAGTGAAGCTGGCATGTAGCAGGAGGCCGGCAGGTTTATGGGTCACACATCTCAACTCTCTGTAACTACTTAGACACTCTGTCCTCACCATTGCAGAGCTTCAAGGTTTGTAGTTACGACATTTTCATGAGTGCCAAGAAACTCCAATTTCAGTGACAACTGAAGGTTACCAGCTACTGGGAACAAGGCTCCTTATTAGTTTTTCCCTGTGAGACTTCAATTAAGCCAGGAGTAGTCTGCACTTACCCTTCTGGCACCATGGGGAGTTGCCCTCCTTCTGTATCCTCCATTAATTGGCCAGACCAAAATATTTTCAGTGACTCCAGAAACAGAAATTACTTTTTTTCATCTGTACAGAAGGTCACTTGATTAAAATGTACAGCTCTACTCACTCCCACAGCAGCAACCAAGGTCCAAGAGTTAAACATCACTTAGATCACAATTGAGGAAAAGTTTTTTGCAAACTGAATGGGTAAATTGCACCAGTAGACAGATAAGAGGAAAGACTACTAATTGCCTTCTTAACCAGGCCAATACTAGCAGGGCAACAGGAGTGTGAACACTGTAAATCTTGTACTGAGGAAAGTTCTGAAGCCATGTCGAATTTCAAAGACTGATGAACTGAGAAAATCCCTTTGAACGACTATTCATAGAATATAGCCAATGCAAAGAGACTCCGACTCAAATTGCACTGGGAGCTTGCTCATATTTGGATGAAAGAGACTATTATATACAAAGAACATGTAGGACTGTAGGACACATATCTTTGAAAGAATTTTATTTATGCCAAGTACTTCATAAACAGCAACAATAAAACCTGAAAGCAGATGAACATTTAAAAGCTAGCATGTGAAATGACTGAAAGGAGGTCTCTATCCTATTATTTATTTAGTCTTATAAATTCAGTTTCTTCTGTTTGTATTGGTACATTTATTCAGGATCTATTTTCTTTTACTGGCATAAGTAAACACAGACCACTCCTTTAAAGTTAGGCTGAAGATTCAGGGTACACTGATTTATCCTAAAGAGTAGCTGCAAAAGCACAACCTGCATGGAGGTGGTGTTGCTACAGAAAGCCAGACAGGTAAGACGATTGAAACTACTAACCTTTTAAAGTTCAATTACAAAAGATAGCAGAACCAAAAGCATAACAAATCTAACAATCTGTTATCTGCCAACACATCAGCGTATGGGGAATACTGTTTATCTTGTGGATTTTTTTAATAGCTTTAACTGCAAAGCCTCTCTGAAGGACACAATTGTTTCCACAAGGAGGAATAGCTTGATATTTAAGACCTATCGATAGGTTGTTTGTCCAAAGCTTCAGCAGTACCAGCAATATATGCCCACCTTCTCTCTCCTTTACCAGTTGACAGTGTTTATCAGTACCGAGCTGATCACCATACAGGCCACTGAAGTGGTAGCAGCTAGTCCAAGACTGGATCAATAAGTGATCTGTATTTACCAAGTTTATGTGAGCTGCATCACTGCAATGCACACAACAACCTGACAATTGCAGTCCATACATCACACGTATATTATAGCTACATTATATGTAGTTAAGCTCTCATACTTGCTCATGATGTTCCCGCTACCATGCGAAATCCCATCCAGTTCTGATATATACTAATACATGATCTTAAGTTAACTACAGGGTCTTGATCAGCATCTGGTAGGAACAATTTTTCAAACCAAACGACCACTCCCTTGCACTTGCACTTGAAACCCCCAAGGACACAGCAGTAATTGTCAGAGCCTTTGACAGCAAAAATGTAACTGCTGTGAAACAAACCATTCCATTGTAGTCAACTAGGCAGATGCAGCAGCATTTTAGAGCACTTTTCAGCCCAAACCTGTAACAGCCTGTACAAGCGCTTCTAGCACTTTTTATAAGTCTTTTCAGAAAGATTTAATGGGAATTACTTTTTTTTCTTTTAAAAGGACGTACTAAATATGAATATCAGCTCTTACTAATATGCTAGCCGTTCAAAGATCAGGCTTCAACACTTCACACCTGCAATTCTGGTTATGACTAAGTCAACAGCCTTCTGGGTTTCCAGACTGGCAAACAAACACATTCAAACTTGGGAAATGTCAGCTGTGCTCACACAGACCATTGATAAGATTTGGTCCATTCCCTCACCACCAGCAAGTATGTACTAGAGAAGCCTTCGTCTCCAAAGATGTAACTGAAGCTGTCTGCACACAACTTGTATTATTCTAATGGTGAACTTCAATCCTGGCTTATTTTAAACACTGAACTGGAAAGAGATTGACTTTCTTCATTCTTACACATGTTCCACTGCCTGAACAGGATACAGTCAACAGGTAGCAACATGAAGCACAACCTGTTTTGAGCCCATTTTGATGAAAGACTATGTACCTTTTCCTGTGGTTTTGCAAGATAAAGTCTGAAAGGTTGAGTTACCAGACTTATTCAGAAATGTGAAAGAAGCCTAACAAGCAGTAACAACAACAACAAAAAAAAACAAACAAAAAAACCACCCCAATAGCCAACCCTCTCCTAAAAGTCTGTCTACTTCTTACTGCGAGTGGACATGCTTCAGTTTGTCACATTGTGGTGAGGACTGCAGCTGAAGACAGGAAGCCAACACAAAGACTTGAAGAGTCCTTTCCTGAAACTTGAAGCCTAAAACTATTCTTCTTTTAAAATCATTTGCATCTTTGGCAAATCACTTGTGTGAGCCAGAATCTATTCACAAATCCACCATAAGAACATTAAATTAATTTTATTTCAATGCTTAGTTTTGCCTTTTTGCTTCTAGTTCAGTGCCTATTCCCTTTATTAAAGGCTTGGTTTCAGTACATGTTATTGCCTAGAAATTGTAGATATGCACTAGAGACAACTGCATCAACAGACAGATTTTCTATTTATATTTTTCCCTCCTGACAAGCAGGAGAATAAGAACAGTCACCAGATATTAGGAAAACACAGTAGAAAATTTGTGGATAATAGATAGCTAAAGTAATGAGAACAAGAAACTTTGCTTTTAAATATGAAAAAATTAATTAACTGAGTAAAAACACGGGAACTATTGCACAAATAAAAAGATATTACTCTTGCACAAAAGAACCAAAGTGCGGAATGGCAAAACTCCAAATGAATACACAGATAAACATTAGGTAATTTAAATAGTATCATTTTTTTCTCTGAGACAACAAAGCAGGCTTTTTGTTTTCATGCAGTATAGAAAGACACCTGGCAATAGTTACAACGTTTTTTCTAATTTTGAGAATAAATTACACAGGAGTATTAGCTGAACTTCAACTCACCTGTCACCCATCTATGGTATATGACTTACAGATGAAGATGACATGGAAGAACTTGATTTCTAAATTCGTGAAAGAAACTATCTTTTCCTAAGCTCAGCCTGAAAATAATTTCGTATTTAATGACAACAGCCTGATATTTTCATGATGTAAGCAGCATTCCACTATCTTTCTCCAAGACATCATAAGAACACAAGAAGGATCATACTGGCTGACAGGACTCCTTTCTGCTAACACCTCACTGCAACGGTGCCCAAAAAGTGGACGCCACTAGAAAAACACATGAACAAAGCAAGAAAGTGTCATGCTTCTCTTAGCCTCCATCAATGCCCAGGGACTTCCTGCGCCAGATGTAGTTTCTCTGAAGGTAATAACCTTTAACAGACTTCGTGTCCACATACCACACATTGTTCAAATTCACATTATATCAAAATAACCTTAATACCCATAATGCACCACAGAAGAAGCTACAGATACCTGCCTACTTCTACATGAGACAGTGTTACTTCTGTCTTTAATCTACTTCTAAGTTTCATCAAAAAAAGAAAAAAAAATTAGCTTAAAAAGCACTGGCACTCAAGTCTGCATTTGTTCTAGAAGTCTATTAGATAACCTGAAGTAATTTGAAGACTTTCAGCACCATTTCCAAACAGGAATCAAATGCTCACTTCACTTTAAGAGCATGCAGGTAGCTATTTACCTTGTTCTCGACAAAGGAGGAAGTAAAGAAAAATAAGGAAGATGCAATGGATATGGAGAAGAGGGGCATCAAGCTGAAGTACTGTGTTAGAACAAGCAATAAAACTACAGTCTATTGAATTTTAAGATTTGCCTTTCCAGATACAAAGTACACTTACCAACTGCAACCTAGAGTACCAAGCTGCTCCTGTGTCCAAGGGCAGCAACCCTTCCTCTGTGACAGAAGACACAAAACTGCCCAGAATACCATTACAAAGCTGACTTGCTGTTTTTTGACAACCTGTACAGCTGTGCACATGTTTTTGAAAGAATTACACATAAAAAGCATCAGATATACTGAGGCAGACATCCAAATTACTGACTTGGATCAGTATTTTCAGGTTCACTCTTTGTGGGAAGAGCTGCATGTACCTGGTTACAAGTGGAATCCACTAACCAACCAGCACAGTAACTATAGCACACTTTCATTATGATATTCCATTTTGATGACAAAGTTATTCAAGCAGGCCACCTGTATCAGACAAGTTCAAGACACCTATTGTTCCCATAAACAGCTAGCAAATGATTTTCCATTAGTTTTCCACACAAGAATTAGGAAAGTTATAAGCTATAAAACAACACATGCAATTAGCTGCACTGCACAGATTGGCACACACACTACAAAGGGTTTAATTAAACCATTTGTGGCCAGTCATTTTATTTACACACATCCATCTGAATTGCTGGAACAAAGTGACAAATATTTGCATTTTTAAGAGGAATATTTTTAGACAATCCCTTCCCAAACCCTGTTTTGAGACAAACTTACTATGCTGCCCCTGATTTCAGTTCCGCCCAGCGTTTGGGATTAAGGACTCTGCAACTGCTGCCTCATGGGTGACCTCCAACCCTCTTGGGGGAAAACCAAAAGGGCTGTGGTCAGCCTTCTATTCCAGCCAAAAGTGATGCTACAGTTTAAAGTTAGCTACAGAATTCTCTCTACTCGTTTGCTCACCAGAATAAGAATACAAGAAAAGCTGTCAATACTAGTGGCTGCTGAGGCACTGGTGATCTGTTAAAACATCAGCTGAAGAAGGAAATCAGCCTGCTGCCTGTTCTCAGTACCAGTTGTTCTATCTTCCCATCAGATTGGCTGCCCACAGAACCTGCAGCAGAAGCCTGAGAAAGGTGACAAAGCTGGCTGGAAGAGACGAGGTGAGAAGTATGACCCTCAGCAGGGGAGGAATTCAGAATTTTGGTCGAAGAACATTGAAGGGGTAGGGAAGAATTTGACAGCGGAGTAATTTGCAACATTTATTCAACAGTGGGAGATGTGACATGCATAGAGACATGTGGAATCGGTAAGAGCAGGAGAAAGTTACCCTTGATTAGCAGTTTTGCTCCAGTCAATCTAGTGAAGATCTAGAAAGGACAGGAATGAAGGAAATGAAGTCTGAGTAGTAAGAAGGTAACTGAAAAAAAGATCTTAAAGAACTAATGGACAGAAGAGAATCCCATATGACAGAAAGAATGGCAAGAAATCTCAGTTTATATGTAACAATACTACTAAACCAGTCTAAATGTTTCCTTAGAAAAGAGAACAAAAGCAGCACCACATATGGGGCAGGCGAAGGAAACATGGAAGAAGTAGGACACCCTGAAAAATCATCTTCATGCTGAGACATATGCTGGGGGTTAGACAGAAGTCAGTAAGAAGTAGGTGTATGCAAAAAAATGCATACAGGGTGCTTGGCACAGACACACCACTGGTCAGCAAAAAAAGAAAAGGACAGCATCTGATGCAATGAGGAGCAGCATTCTCAGTTCATACTTTCCAGCCATACATGTAGCTCCCTTTGCAGATCTGCCTTCCCCAATTTAGACTACCATGTCCTTTACTAGACTAGCTAGTTTCTTCTACTATTTTGCTTTCCAATTAGTATTTATGGCAAGGGAGGCAAGTGTGCTTCATATCACGATATACTCTTTTGAGATTATTCAAAGACTCCTCAGACGTTTCATGGCAATCATTACTGTTTTTTACCAAAGCATGCATAACAAACATGATAGTGAAGGAACCAAATTCTGAAGCACAGGCAAAAGTACCTATCCAGTTTAGTAGCCCACTGAGGAAACTCTCATATGAAAGGCAGCAGCTGTAAAGACACTTAACAGAAAAATATTAGGATTAAAGTCTTGGATTTTTTGAGGCATCGCTATAGTTATTAAGAAACAGTTTCTGCTAAGGATCAAAGTCAATATGCAATTTTCACCTGGGCATTTTTTTTCATCATCACCTCATTAAACTGCTTCTTGAGCACTGGGGGCTTGCATCAAAATAAAATGGCACCAGATGCATCAATTGTTATTCTTTTCAGAACATCCTCTGAGAAACTTGAGATAATAAAACACTGAAACCAACTGAATTGGGTGAGAAGCTCTGCTCAGGAGAGAGGTCTCAGCTACAGCTATTGCGGCTGTACTCCAAACCAGAATAACCAAACTGTTTTAAAACTCTACAGTTTTGGTCTCTGAAGAAATACTAAGAAAACTCCCTATAAATACGATACAACACTTTTTATCCTTGCTCAGAAATAGAAGCAGGAGCCATTTATCTTTGGCAGCCTGCACTCTGAGCAGATTTGAGACCTCCTGAAGCAGAATATGGATCAACCAGGGGTTCACTATAGCACACAGTGTTAGCAAAAACATTCATTAGGAAAAATGCCATTTTAGCAATGTAAACCTATTCTGCACTAGGAGAAAATGACAGCTGCAAGATCAGATTACTTTTGTTAAATCTTTTGTAACATAATCACAAAGAGTAACATCCAGAAAAAACCTTGCCACCACCAAAACCCAACCTACAACTTTTCTATGCCTCATTTGAGCAGCTTTATAGAATCACAGAATCAAGTAGGTTGGAAAACACCTCTGAGATCATTAAGTCCAACAGATTATATCTGATAAAAAATTTAAGAATTTACTATTGGTCTCAGCAGAACATGACTTAGTATTACTTCTCACTTGAAGAGGCATTTCCAATCTTCTGTCAGATTTCAAGAAAAATAATCCACTGCACAAGAGTTCACATTTGGTAAAAAAAAAAAAAACAGTTTAAGAAATAATCACAATCTCAATTCTCTTCAATCAACTTTAATAGCACAAGCTTCCTCCAACTATTTCAAAATGGTAGTCAACTACTGCCTGAATGGACAACCAGCTTCAGAGCCAGAAGTTGGTGTCTGCCCATAGCAAAGAACAAGTGAAGTGTTTGAGAACGTTTCAGAAACGCACTTCTGTCACGTGCACGGTAACGAGACACAAGTTTCCAGATAAAACCAGAGATAGTGCAGTATTTGTTCACACAGATGTGCAGAGATAATGCACTAACTCTGCTCAGTCTACATTTTATGTTTCTACCACTTACGGCTTCCACAGGCACAAGGAGAAGATGATATATTAAAAATGCAGTGTTTCTGCTCTTAGACTTCTAAGCAACCAACCAGTGAAACAAATACACTTAGCAGCTTCACAAAATTGCAACTACACGCAATGAAGTTCTTTCAACAGCAAAAAGAAGATGAAGACTTATCTGTCACAGGCAACTGATCAACTTGCTTTATTTTGCTGTTCAGAACTGTGTATCAGCAGTAGGTACATAAAGTACTTGAACAATGAAGGTTGCTGTCAAATAAAGCAAGTTGTCATTTGGATGCTTTTAAACAGTGTACTCTGTACCTTTTTACTGTAAATCAAAGCCAATTATTAAACATTAATGCCAAATGAAATTAATACAGTGCACTAGTGGTTATAATAAAACTTTTTCTACTTCCAATAAATACAAGAGGATGTAGATACACGTATGTATGTATATATACATGTGCAAGCACAGTTAATATAAGAGGTAACTGCATTTATGCAGAGCACCTTAGCTGATTTTATGATAAATGGGAGCATTAAACACGTGTCAACATTATGGATGCCCTTCTTGCTAAGATTAGAATAAATTAAAAACAACACAAGTAATCTCATATTTAAACTGATCCATGAATGATGTTTAAATTATCAAAGATTCAACAGCTTTCCAAAAGTTTTACGGCTTAAAAAAAGTTAAGGAAATCTAGCTTAAGCACTGTTTCACTGCAGGAAAGGAAAAAAAAAAAGAAAAACCAACAAAAACCAAACCAACAACCCAAACCAAACTAAAAAGCCAACATCCAATTAAAAAAAAACCCAAACCAAACCCAAACTGTGAAAGGGTGTGGCTACAATCAGGGAAATGAGTAAAATCATGAGGTTGATGCAAATTGCCTCTGCTTCCTACCTTCAATATATATGAGCAATTATACTAACCAAACCCTTACTGAAAACGCCAGACTTGGAGAGTTAATCAAAAGCTTAAATTATAACCACCCTTTTAAGTCAGCAAACCCTGGCTACATTTTGCTCTGTAATATATAAAAGTTCATTCAGATAGGCATTTGTGAACTAGAGTACTCACATATTTTCACATATGCCACTAACACATTACCAATTACCGTCTTTTAGTGTAAATTTTAACAACTTGAGATGACATCTTGAGTTCTGTGTCCAGGTTTGAGCTCCACAACACAAGAAAGACACAGATATACTGAAAGGACTATGGGGCTGAAGCACATGAGATACAAAGCAAGGCTGAGAGAGACGGATTTCTTCAGCACGGAGAAGACCAGCAGATCTTACTGCTGTGTACAGCTGCCTAGAGAAGATGGAGCAAGACTCTTGAGGTCTAATGATATTACAAGAGGCAGCAGACAAGCTGGAACATGAGAAGCTTTGATTACACACAAGTATTATTTCTTTAACAATAAACGTGAACAAATATTAAGAGAGGCTGCCCAGAGAAGCTGTGGAATCTCCTTGCTTAAAAATAATAAAAATTTGACTGACAAGGCCTTGAGCAAAGTGATCAAACTAGATCTGTTCTGAGCAGTCTCGAACATAATGACCTCTCTTCCAACCTCAATTATTTCAGGCACCTAACTCCTAAATTTCAATGCATTAACCACCCCCTTCTGTGACTGACATTTTTGCAAATAGAAGGTTCTACAAATGCCTTCCCTCTTTTGCTGAAAAAAATGACACAGATCTCAAAGACAAAATGCAGTAAAAAAAAAATTAAGCAAGCCTGAAGGACTCATAGAACTGAAGGTAATTATTTTCAGTCAGAACACTGAATTTTCTTTTAGTATCAGATATCATCATAGCAAGAAGGTTGCACAGTATCATCAGTCTACAGGTTAGCTGTGCGCTTTAACCATCAGGAGGACACACTGAGCATACAATGGCTGAGTTCTAAAGAGACACTTCACACATGTGCATGTGAAAAAAAAGTATGGCTTCTTGCAGGATAGAGGACTAAATTTCCTAACCCTGTCATTAAGGATTATTAGACAGGTTTTACAGAAGTTAACAGAGTAACCTATTAGGTGTTTGCAGGCAACTAGAAAATAGTTCCAATGTAATTTGAGAATTACGGCAATACGCATTAATCCTGTGGTATGTTCTTTAAAAAGCCATTTAGATGCATTCTGAATGGAATTACACTCCCTTCCTTTAGTGAACTGCAGTCCCATGACAGGTTGCTTAAACATTCTACCCCCACTCTCAACAATATACATAAAAAAGAAATGTAAATCTACAGTTGCTCATCTCAGATGCAACTGGACTGTCTGTTCTCACAATTACCCCTTCTAAAAAGTGAAGCATCCATTACAAGTGCAAAGGAATCTCAAGAGTATGAGCACACAAGAAATACCATTTTACACTTCTGAGCATGAAATTCAAAAGAAATAATGTAGTGAAGAAAGCAAACAATTCATCTTATTGGAAGGTCCTGAACACCACCATTAATCAGCAGCTTTTCTGACAGAAAGGAGTGGGGAAAAAGTGCTGAGTAGCACCTGTGTGCAACAGTAACTCCGGAAAGCTGAAGGGCAGCCACGGTTTGTGGAAGTTCTCCAGACTTTAACAACTAAAGGGCAAAGAAACAGTGAAAGGGTGCTTGGGCACTGGTATTTCTGTAGTGGAACACTACAGTATTTCTGGAGTTGGAGGGGTGAGCAACATCACCCAGAATATTGGGCATGGAGCAAGAACATGGAACTGTCACATACTGTGCACTCTGAGGGACACCAGCAGTGACTGCTGCAGTATGTCAGCCTAGGGAAGAGTGCAACTGTCTGGAATTACATTCATACTAACGGGAAGACAGTCAGTCATGTTTTCAATTATTAGTTTACATTTAGCTCATGTCAGAGACTACCTGAAAACTACCAGAGCTCCTGAGAACTTCTAACATGCAAGAAGTGCAGGGTGTTGGCTATTCAAACACCTTTCCATTCTTCTACTTCAGAACCCTCGTTAGCTGAAAAATTCAGCTTACAACAGATTTAATTTGAACCACTTCAGTTTCAGCTCAGTTTTGTAGTAACAGCAAAAAGCAGTTTAAAGAAAATCCACACCTGTTATATTAACAAGAATTTTTATTATGGACAAATAAAAGATTATTATAGGTCATTATACTGGTACTTCAGACAGATCCTCCTTTCTACTATAAAAACTGAAACAGGACATGAAGCACACACTTAGCTAACATAAGGAAAAGTACTTAACTAAAAGCTTAATTTCCTGAATCAATTTGAAACTTCTGAGGCTGGAAATTTTCTATAATACTCAAGCACTTTTCAGATCCTCAAGTATGGCAATGTACTTCCTTACACATAGCATCACACACACTATATTACTATTGCAGAATTTGGAAATTCAGTCTTTATTGCCATAGTGCAAGGAACTTGTACTACACTCAATGTGTCAAAATTGTTAGATGTTTACCAGCACTACCAGACCAACTCCAAACTATAGCTGGTTATATTCCACTTTAATATACTTTAAATGCATATCTGACAGAACTGGTGCTGGAAACAAGATATTTTAGGTGTCTGTTCTTTGTACAGCAGCACTCTTTGCAAGCAAGAGGACAAGTTCAACTCTTTGTAGAGTTGTAGAGGTACTCCACAGCAGGTTGAAGAGAAAAAAGATTCATGAAGTGGCAAGGATACAGATGCTGTCTTTTCCTGTTGCAAGATCAGTGTAAAGAAAAATAAACATTCAAACCTGACCACATAACTATTAAAACTTTTATCATTGGGCCCAACAGGGATGAAGCAAGAAAAAAGTTCATCATTAATTGCTCCTATTCTCTCTATAAATTAGTAGAAGAGATGGAAACAAAGCCCAAGCAGAGTTTAGTATACTTGGCATGGACAGGATTAGAGGAGTTATTTTTTCCTGTACACTAGAGATTTGATTCCAACAAATGAGGGAAGAGAGCGGGAAGCTGCAGAAGAGCCAGCTTTGGCCACACTCTTCTAGTCACAAACACATTCTCTAAACTGCTTTCCTCCCTTCAACACTGAAGTTAGGACAGGAGTCATACTCAGCTGTGATGTAACACCCCTGGGCATTAAACGTTACTTAAGAGACTAGCACACAACTGAAGACACAACAACAGCTCAAACTGAGCCACAGCCTCAACAACAGATATAAAAGTTGCCGAGCTCCTTTTGTACTCTAATTGATAAGGCTCCTGACTAAAAGCTTTGAAAGTTTAACACTTCAGATCTTATTAATTAATGGCTTACTTCACTCTAATTAAGATTTGGTAAGCCTTCACTTCTGTAAACAGTTACCTACTAGATTATGCTGCATAAAAATTACAGAGATCTTCTGAAACAAACCCCAAAAATTAAACCCAAACCCTAGTTCTACAGTTACATGTAGCATTCTGCAGACTCCTGTTCATAATAACTAAATGTTACCACAGTTCTATTTTTCTCTGTTAAAGCAAAGTGGATGCCAGTTAAAGCAACACAGTCAGCCATGTTTCTAGGTGATTAAGAATGTTCACGAATAGGATACTTCAAGAAAGAAAACAAGAATGATTTTAAATACAAATCTAATTCTTCACTGTAATTGGCAACAACAAATGCAGCACATCATTTGAAAGTATTTTAAAATCCTATCCTTTAAATACAAAAGTTACGTTTTTCTTTTTAAACTTAAGTCTAAAAAGGTAGTTTTATTACTGCTAATCACTGCCTAAGGCATTGTTTCTTCTGGACCGTAATTTTTCCTTAACATATTAAGAAAAATTGGACTAGCAATGTTAAAAATTAGTTCCTAAAAATAGTAACGTCAAAGAACAATAACTTCTTTGAATAGTATGTCTCATAAACACAAAGAGAAATTAAAGTCCATTTTGAGATTCAGAAGATTTAACAAGACTCTCCACCCATACTCCTCCTCTCCCAGGCACTCTAGTTGTTGCAGCAAACTCAAAGACTGGGTTTTGTTTTAGTTTTTGTATTTAGCGTGCACAATAAAAGCTAGTTTCACCTTAACCTGGCTTCCATTATCAGACAAAAAAATTAATTGCAAACACTAAATTCTTCTAAGGTTTCTAAGCCCAGGTTCAACTAAAGTGATTTCTTAAACCAAAATGTAGCCTACAAAAGAATTTCAGATCACTATGAACTGAAAGCATCCACACCCCCACAGGACCTTCTCATTAATAAAATAATTACAGAAATAACAACCAATTAGAATGCCAGATCGGATCCTCATTTCTTTGGCTTGAATAGATGAGCCACCACTTTATAACATAATTAGTAGTAAATCAGTTCTTTCCTGATTTGCTACTACTTTTTCCATTTTCACAGTGGAAGTTAAAGAGTTATCCTTACACAAGGTAATAACACATACATGGGTGTGTTACAATGCCATGGCGGCCAGCCTGAACTGGAAGCCAAGACTCAGTTATCCATGCTGACTCTTACACACCCTTGGAGAACCAGTCTCCTAGAAGCTATCATCACCCACATAATTTAGTTATCTCACACATCAAGCAAAATTTATGCTATTCGTTGATCTTGATTTTCATGTGATATCAGATCTTCAGGCACAAATGTAGCTATTTAACAGTTCCCTCACATCACATGTCATTCTGTCAACTGCAGGTGATCCCTCGTCACATATGGGATGACACACCAGCAGGGTCCATGGTGCAGTGGACAACTCTCGCTGACAGTAACCTCTACCTCACAAGTGGTTGCAGGACTGAACAGCTGCTCCTGGTGTGCTCACTCAAGCACCACAGGCGTGTGCAGTTGAAAAAACCTGACAATCTAGAATAAGCATTTGGAAGAGGTTTGAATTTCATAAACCAGCCTCCTGATGAAAATACAGGGTTGCTTGCTGGGTACGTGCACATTTTAATGTAACTACAATTTCAGAAAATAGCTAACTTGAACACCCTTTTAGTTTGCTACTAAAAATTTTTATTTTAAGAGGGTATCACAGCATTTCTACTGCCTCTTCCTGCAGGCAATTTTCTGCACGGCTGAGTCATAACTAACATTACATCATCTTACCCAGGGAGGGGCACAATTTCCGTAGAGTTAAGAACTACCTCTCACAACTACAGCAGCATATTAAAGTTGCAGAAATCAAAGAGATCTAGGATACAAATACTGCATATTAAGGGGGAAGGGCATAGAGGGAGGAGAAACCCGCAAACTAAACCTGTATCCAGTTCAGTTTCAGAGAAATATGCTGACCTTTTGTAACTATTACTTTACATACAATGTCGTTTCTACCTGTCTCCAAATTTCTTAGCATTCATAACTATAATTTGTATATAAATAATCAGCACATCAGAGGGAAAGAAAAATTCAGACATTTTTTAAACCTTGATTTTCAGAAATAGCATAGGAGACTACAGCTTTACTGACAGACTAGAAATAGTCCCAAAGGACCCAGCACCATTTACTCTGCAACTCTAAGTAAAAACAGATCAACAGTTTCATTATTTCTCACCAGCACATCATTGCAGATGTCTCTTAGCTCAGTCTCAATTTTCTCTCTGTATTCTCGAGCCATCTGCTGTTTTTTCTCAGCGCCTTCCGTCTTTTGTTCAATACTTGAGACGACTCTCCAAGATGACCTACGGGCTCCTACAACATTTTTATAGGCAACAGAGAGAAGATTCCTCTCTTCGTTGGACAACTCAGCTCCTTGCTCAGTCACAGATTTCATGCAACTTGCCATGTCATCATATCTTTCAGCCTGCTCAGCCAGTTTGGCCTTCTGCACCAGCTCATTTTTATCCATGCTGATATTTCTAAAGAGGAAAAATAGTGAGGCATTATTCAGACATTGGTCAAGGACAAAGACGTTTTAACTTCATACACAGGGCAACCTGTATTCTTTAAGTAGTTTGGAACTGTAAAAGGTACAACTGAAACCCAGAACACAAGGCATACTAGCAGCACTTGATGCTCAAACACATGGACGCATGGATTGAAGAGTTAAAGCCACTGCTTCCTCCTGAAAAACTGTTAACATTTAAAAGTATGTTATTTTAGATAAGACAAACAAAAGCATCCAAAGGTGAACTCAAACCAAATCATTTCTATCACATGCAAAAATAATCCTGACTTTTTGCTACCACTCTCTCATAAGACTACATTATCAGTGTAACAAAATATCCAATAGTAAGCTTTTCACAGGAGACAACCAAATAAAGCTGGCCAAACAATACCAAACAGCATTCTAAGCCTCAACAGATTCATACACTTACATGCAGAAGCACTTCACATAGAGATCTGCAAATCAAATCCCACACTGGATGTTAAAAAGCCAAAATGCAACAAATATCTAAATAGCACGTTGTACACACTTCCACAATGCTAACTCCCTTTCCCAAAATATGAATCCCCATTATGGCACGTTCTGTGTCAGGTATTGCTGCTCTACCCAAGAGTCTGTGCTTTTAGAGACAAAAGAAAATTTTACTACTTAAAAATATTACTTCAACATCAGTATTTCAGATAGCACTGGTTGAGATGCTTCATAATCTGTGTCTTATCAGCACTTAAAAAAATAAAAATCAAGCTCTACTGAGCAGAGGCATTGAGAAATTTCTTTCGGTACAGAAGGAAAAAATACTCATCCCTCACCCCCCATCCTTCTGTGTATACTAACTTGATCATTTTGAGGAACTGGCGATATGCTTTGGCGATACACTAGCCTTTAAAGTTCATCAGGATTATTAAAGGATGATCCAATTTTGGTCATGAATGCTTTACATATTTCTGCATGTTCTACACACCCCAACCAAGCATCTTCATTTTTAACCACTAAAACTTTTGTCATTTCATGCTAGGAACAACAATGGCAGGGCTATGTTCCGTCTTTGGGAATAAATTAGGCACATTTTAACATCCCAGGTGACTCCAAGTTTTAATAGCTCCTGTCCCCAACCGGGAGGCACAAACCCAGCATTTGTTTGCAAACGCGCGCTGAAGAACTTGCCCGCACCGCGCACGGCGGGGTTAAGGAGCCATTTTAAAGCAAGCTTTTGGCGATGGTTATTTACCACTCGGCGTGACCGGGGCAAGCGTGGTCAGAACGCCCGCCCCGCTGCCAGTCCCCGGGGCACCGCAGGCTGCTGTGGCAACATCCTCGGGCAGCAGCATCCTCGGGCGGGCGGACCGCCCGCCGCCCCCACAGGCTGGGCGCTGCCGCGGCTCCAGCACGGTGAGCACGGTGACAGCAGAAAATGGAGCGGCCCGGGGGCGGGCGGAGCGGAGGGCGGGGCGGGCGGGCGGCCCCGGNCAACACAAATCCTCTGTTCAGGACAGGATTCACATAGACTTTTTGAGTTTTTTAGCTTAGTCTATTTCCAAAACAGGCACAATTGAGAAGTCTGAGGATGAAGCTACCAATGTTTTGAAAGGATGCTTCTTGTTCACCATGACACATAAAAACAAAGTGTTTCTGTACTGCAATGCTTGGTGCCGGGCTTTTGAAAGAAGAGTGGTGAGTGAGGTGGGTGTTTCCAGACCCACAGTTCTGAGGAACACCCGCTACAGCTCCTCAGAAACGCTGCCTCCAAACAGTTCTGCAGGTGCAGGGCTGTCTTTGTGCTTGCTGGTGCCACAGAGTAATGAAGATACTACATTCCTAACAGTCCTCTGGAAATTCAGAAGAAATTGCAAATTGTAGATCCTTGTAAATGTTGTATCACTTTTATGCTGTAGCATACAGACCTTATTGCTCTCTGTGGTTGCTCTGCTCGTGTGAGACAACTTTGCCATGAGTAAGCTTGTGTGGTTCTGATCCCTCCCTCTCTTCCCAGCTGCAGGGCAGGGCCATCCCGAGCTGTATTCCAGTGCCCAGCACCTGGCTCGGCTGCTCGTGGTGAGCTGTTACGTTAAAAGCACTTATCTGCAGTGATAAAATCATACACCACCGCTGCTCTTATTGCACTGCTAAACGTCTATTAACACTGACAGTCGAGTAATGAGGTGACTGCAACAATTAGTTTCCGTGTTTCCATTGAGCAGTCTCTGGAGGATTGTTACACTGATTCTTTGTGAACATCTGAGCGTGGGGAGGGGGGAAAGAAAGGAAGTTCCATGTTCCAGCACTTCCACCTTTCTGTTAGACATTGCCAAAAGGCCACTGTCTTTGGATTGCTTCCCTGTTTTCAAGTGCCAGAAATTTGATATAGTGTTATTTCATGGTTTGCTGAACACAGGGAGAATTGCTACCAGCAGTGTGTTTTTGCAAAATCGGTGTAACCCTCGCTTGATTTCATGCTGTTTCAGAATCCAGTCAAATAGCTTCACTCTTTCTCTGTTTCATGATGACAAGTCATTGCTAATGTTACCCGGCGGGGAGAGCCCCTACCCGCCCGCGGGCGGCCGAGCGGTGCCCGCGCCTGCGGCACAGAGCGGGGGCGGCAGCACCGCCTCCTCGTGTAGCCGCGGGGTGTGCGCGGGTGTCACCGCCGCCCCCCGCGCACCCCGGGCGGGCTCTCTCAGCTTTGTGCCGCCCAGAGCGCCCAGTGTCCCCAGTAACTCCCGCCGAGGCTTGCGCGTGGCGGGCTGGCCGAGCCCCAGGGTACGAGGTCACCGGGACTGTCCCGGCACACATGGCGCTGCGGGGCGGCTCCGCATCGATCCGCGCCCCGGGAGCCTCATCCTGCATCGGGAGCGCGACACGTGCTGTAGGTTGAAAACGAGAGATCTAGAAGAGGATGGGAGCCCGGGGATGGCGGCCGGGCCCTGGGAGGCCCTCCCGGGTCTGGCGGGTGGGCGCGCATCGGCTCTCCAGGCGCAGGAGGATCCCTTTAGAAGCCTCTCCCTTGGAAAGGCAAGCGGGCATTTCGGACAGCACAACCCAAACGTTGATGAGAACGTGCTGACAAGAGTAGGAAGAGTATTAATAAACATTGATGATGTTGGAAATGCTTTTTCCTTTTGTGAAAAAACCAAATGTTTCCTAGAGGTGTTGGAATTCGCTTGTCCCCTTTCTGAACAGCGTGCCCCAGCTTGAATCCCTGTCTGAAGTATAAAGTGTCCCGACCTCTCCTGCTTTCTCCTGGGCTCTGGGATTTTCACAGGATTAGAAATAAAATGGAGAATGGTAAGATGGAGTAAGCACTTAGATATGCTTTTTGAAAAGGAGCAGGTAGGCTAAAAGGTCTCCTCGAGAGTCATGTTGTATCTGGCAGTGTCATGGGACAGGAGCATCTCCAGAGTGGGAGGGGGATTCCCTCCCGGGAGCTCGCTCCAGGCTGTCGTGCTTGCGGGAGACGCCGGTGCCCGCTCCGCCCTGTTGGTGCTCAGTGCAAACCTCACGGCAAAGCCCGGGCTGCAATCACGTGCCCGTGACTACATCCCGGCTCTGCGGCCGCCACTGGAAATCGAGCGGCAGCAGCTCCCCGAGCGACGGCCGTCCGGAGCACAAGGACTCGCTTGGCTGATTGTTTCAAACAACTCACGCAGGAAGAGCCCCAGAGTAGGACGGGCCTGGATTTATGTCGAGAGTCATAAAAATATGTTGGCGGGGCAGTGTGAAGGAGTAGCATAGGAGGAGTGAAGGTGCTTGCTTCTGGGAAAGAAAAAAGGAGTTATGGATGTGTTTGTGTTCTAGAGTGGCCGGGAGCAGGTTGGTTCCGTACCAGAGAAAACAGCATTAACAGGTTCTCCCGCAGATGTGCTGCCTCCTGCCCTTGCCTGCATGCCTCTCTGTGTCTTTTCCAGGCAGTTCCAGGGCAGCTTCCCTGCGTGGTCCTTGTTTTCCCTCCACCCTGCAGGGGCAAAGTGACTGCAGACTAGAGAGTGAGATAAAGTGACCAGAACGGGGTCACTTTAATCTCCAAAACAGTGATCCTGTGTTTTGAGTAAATATCAGAAAGGTTCTACTTTAAGCTTCTCATGACAAACTTGACTTTTTAAGATCTGGGCTTTTTTTCATTGCATAATATAAAAAGCAGTTAGTTCTTCCGTGGTGTCATTCTACCTGCAGAGTTTGTTTCTGGATTTCTTACTACCCATCCTTGTGGCCCAAAATGTATGTACATTTTAGTCAATATGAGTTTTGTCCATCAAGCTCTGTTGTCTTAGACATTAATTTAACAGTGGGATATTTTTAACATTATTTCTCATCAGTTCTAGTTCTTTCAATTAACTCCAAGGTTTAATGAATTTCACTTACGTTCCAATGGACTATTGTTGGCAAGCTTGTGAAGAGAGCTAAAAAAAGCAAAATAGGCAATGTGTAGAGTGAAGCTTACCAGAATTTACTAGCTGTGTCAGGTGAGAACATCACTGCTGCTTAATTTAAATGTGAAGAATATAATCTTCCTCTTTGGTTCCCAAACAATGCTTCGTTGAAGTATACAGGTACAGAGGGGATTTTTTGAAACTAACATTGTAAGGCTCAGGTTCATAATGTATTCCAATACACAGTGCTTCTTCATCTTATCTGTTTTTATTTTTCACCATTATTTTCCACTTTAGGAAGCAATAGGAGGAGAGCTTTAGAGCTGTACTTGAACACAGATGGTATGATGGCACAGCATTTGCTGCAACTTGTTTCAAGTTATGTTACAGAGTTCATTTTTAACATAAGCTAAAAACCTTTATTTTGAAGAAAAATCTCATTGAAATGGCAACAACCCAAATATAGACCATACGTTTTCAGAGGTACTTGAATATTTTGTGGTAACATGATGAAAAATTAAGTGATACAGGAAAAGTTATAATCCTTAAAAGTGCATAAAGAACCCAGACTGCAGCATGCATTAGATGAAGCACAAGTGTGTATTGCTTTTTGATATTTCCAGGAAATATAGGGGAACCCCTTGTAAAGCAGGCTGCAGTACTGTAGGCAGTGTTAATAGTTTTGTGGAAGGAAAACATCAGTCTTTTCGTTCTGTCCTTTCCATTACTTTTGGTTTTGGAGTGAATGAAACATCTCCTGCAACAGCTCTTAATTGCCACTAACCGTAGTTTTTGTTTGCTAACAGCCCCATGTGTCAATTGATGCTGCATTCCTTCCCCTTTAAGTGGGCTATTTTTGCCAAACACCATTTCCACTCCTCTGGATTTCGTGAACGCTGCCATTTGAAACAGATCCAAGGAATTAGACATTACTCACCTTTACATATGCTGTCTCTTGAACAGATACTCTCCTGCTGTCTTCTGTTCTTACATTTCCTGCACTTTTCCCCCATCGTGGAATGTTTTATTTTGTCTTGCTTATTGCAGTTTTGACCAGGGAACTTGGTCTCTTAAAAACCTAGGCTTTAAGCAGCTTTCCTGTTCTTCAGATGCATTTTCTCCGTTGCTCTCCTCACAGCTTTTTGTTCGATGACTTGCACTTTCACTATCTCAGGCTGTCAGGCGGCAGCCAGCAGCAAAAAGTCATTTGCAGAGTTAGAAACATTTGCATATGAAAGTACATATATGCATGTTTATTTACATTCATTCTTACTTTACTTTCTTACATGAGAAGAAGAAACAGAGGGATGGGGAGGGGAGAAAATGACTCCAGATATCTTTTATTTCCCCTCTAAAACAGCTTTTAGTTCTTCCCTTCCATCCTTTCTCCCACAACTGCTTAGTTATTCTTTCTTGTGCTTAAACGTATTTAATTAAAAGTAGATGAGTACAAGGTTGGTTTATCCCTGTACTAGAAGAGGATAGCAGGATTTTTGGGGTGTCACCCTAACATAGACCAGGAATGACAATCCAGGAAATCCATAGGATCAGCTCTTAGAAGTCGATGAATGCTGCCAGGACTGGAAGGCTCAGTGGTGGTGACTCTTGGTGCTGCTAGAAAATGGGGATGTTCTGAGTTACTGTTGGTTGGTCTTCGTGTTGTTTTTTTTTTTTTTTTCCCTGGGAACAGGAAAATGAGGAAGGCAGCCTAGCAAAGGGCATTTCCCCAGAGACCAGGAGATGATTCTGCAAAATTACGGCCTGCACAGGGAAGAAAAGACGAGTTGGCAGCTCTGTCGTGTGCTCTCCTACTGTTAAGAGCTGCATTTCCAAAAGCTGCTTGCTTAAAATCCTGACTTGTGATTTTGTTACATACCTTTCTGTGCTGATTCTTGGGCTACGTGATTATATTCATATGGGTGTATTTTTATGCAGCCTTTGTATGCTTCTGGAGGGTTTTGAACTTCTTTCCCCCACTTAGCAAAAGGAAGATCATTTGATTATTACAACCTTTTTGGAATAAAACATTTATTGACATTTTTAGAAATATATCTTACCTATCTTTATTTCTTTCCTTGCTCACTGCCTGTGATTTGCATGCCAAACTTCAAGCTTTGCACAAATGAGTGAGATCTTTTTTTTATCTCCTGTGTGTCTGATGGTGGTTTTGGATCAACGGATGCCCTTCGTCCTCAGGCCACTCTTGTAGGTTGACCCAACTTAAAGATTTTAGTGAAGGATGCATGCATTTAGAGTGTTCCTTTCTTTTTTGTTCCCTCCCCCCACCCTCAGTGTTCTAAAATGAGTCAGATTCTGACTCTCTGTCTGGTGCCAGTGATAAACCATATGAATTGTGGATTAGGCTACTATTTTCCATCACTGAGTGAAAAGTAGTTGGAGCTGCTGGATCTCACATGGCCTTTCTCTCTGCCTCATTGAACCTTCTGTAACCTCTTCATCTGTCTGTTTGTAGTCTAGTTTTTTTACAAAAATTACAAATCTAGCCAAAGAATCAATGTACCAGTGAGTCCTGCATAAGTAATCCTGTACCTTGGATTCAAATCCTCAAATGATTTTGTATATGGATGGATTTAAGTATATATAGTAGAGAGTCAGTGCATGGTTGGAAGTATCCTTAAGGGCCATTCCTCCAATTCACCTGTTGGTACAATGCAAAGATCATTTCCACCAAAATAATTTAAAAATGTTTGCAAGCATCTTGTCAACGAAGTGACAAGTATCCAAGAAGGATGTCAGGATACCCACCAAATAAATGGCACAGAAATTATGAATTGTGAGTTATCATGTTCCCCAATTCGGAAAAAAAGCAATGTAAAATGGCAACTACCTTCACAGAACCTGCCACCAAGTGAAGATAAATCAGCACTGTTCTTTGCTTCCTACTGACCCTTCTGAGAAAGGAAGCTAGATGCTGGTTTTCCTTGTTTAGAAAAAGCTCCTGAAGCTGATGAAAGACTGTAAGTTTGCAGAGGGGTCGCTAAGAGCTGAATTTACTCTAAAGAACGTTATTTCTGGCCCTCAGTATATGAGATGGGGGGAAATGTCAGGAACTGGCTGCACTTACAGGGCTGCAATAACTTCCAATAATCCATTAGCTGGAAGGAGGGTTTGAGAGGTCTGGGTGGTGAGGCTGTCACATGCATATATGTCTGTTTGTATGTATGTATAGGTCCTGAATCTCATTTATTTCCTTCCATTGTACTGTTCAAGTACATTAGTGGCATTGTAGAAGTCTGCAAATTCTTGAATTGTTGAGAGCTCATATTGAAAAAAAAAGGCATCGTGCCATTGCTTTGGATGCACTTGCTTTACCACAGAAAATCCAGTTTGTTTCTGTACCTGCATTGATCTTACAATATTAGATATGAACTCAAAAGCTGCATATAAGAACAAAGTTCATCACTCATGAGTAAGGTTGATTAATCAGACTATTTTGAAATGCAGCTAGTGAGCAAGTGTTTTAGGGATGCTGCTGCAGTCATCAGAACTTTGAAGAAACTAAATGAAATATCCCCACCATCAGCAAAAAGGAGATTTAACATGAGTGTTTGAAAACACTTGGCTAGACAGAGGCCTGCAAGTAGAATATGTATGGTTTATATATTATGAGTTTATTATATTCTCATTCCTATCTGATTGCCTAATGCTGAGGTATTTATGTGTCTTCCAAAGATACACTGAAAAAGCCCATCGCATTTATTTTCCTCACCATTTCTCCCTACAGGAAACCAGATGGATGATGCTGAAATGGGCATGCTGTGCCCTGGGATGCATGAAGGTGGTTGGGTGCCTTCTCCTCTGTGAGCACTGGCTGAACCTGAGTTCTCTGGGGTGGTAAGTACGAGTTCGAGTGAACTTAGCATGGTGTTGATAAATTAACTGTGCATCAGTCTTAATCCCAATCCTTCACACAGGGCTGAATTACTGAATTAATGAATCCAGAGTAACCCTGTTCATTTATAGATGAATACAGTTCTTTACTCTTTGCAAACAATAGCCATTGGGATTTGGGAACTCAGAACTCTTTTGGCTTGTATTCATTTCCAGTATGTATAACTGCTCTAGAGTGAGCAGGATAACACTTAAAAAGTGTTGCCAGAAGAGACAGGATGTCTTGAAGCAAACTTGAGGCTAACATCATTCTATTATAGCAACTTTGATTTATTTTTGGACTTATTTTTTATTTATTTGCGTTTACTAGCTAATGTTATTTTAATGTTGATTGTCAGGAGAAAGGCTCCATAATGTCTTGGTTCAAATCAGTTGTGCCACTTAATTTCAGAGCTTCTTATCTTGCATGCATTTATCCTGAATTTGTCTCTTATTTTAAAAGATAAATTATTTATTTTCTTTGCTTTCTTTAGAAATAAAACATAGTTGTTGGAGTTGAAGGGATCAGAAAAAAAAAAATGCTAAGGTGCAAGTCTCATAGGGTATGTTCTGAGGATTTCTGGAGGACCTAAAAAATGAAACACCATAGCTCCTATAGGATACATGCCAACTTCTAAACTCTCACTATAAACATTTGCCATTAAAAGGATCAATGGGTAACATATTAAACCTATATGTCTATAAGGTAATCCAAGGAATTATTAATACAGTGAATTGTTTATTAGATAATCACTTGAAGTTAAAAGTAAAATGAGACAGCACTTCAAAGGTCCTAGGAGGTGGTCCTATAAAAAAATATTTTTAGAGTAAAAAAATCTCATTAATCACTTACTGGTATCTGCAGGGTTCAATAGAGCTGTGGATGAAGGTGAATTTACTAATATATTTTACTTCAATTTTCACAAGGCCTTGGGAAAATTATCACAACAGGCTACTAAAGAAATTAAAAATGTAATTTTACAAGGAAAACTTAGGCCTCTAAATACATACTAAAGTAACTTTATTCAAGTTATAGGCATTAATAGCATTTCTAATCTTGAAGCTTTGCTAAATGCAGTATGAACTTATATTTTCAACTGGTAAAAGCTCTCAATTCCCTTGTTTTTGCTGCTGAGCATGTGCAAAACCATCTTGACAGCTCCGGGCTGCTAAGCCCCAAAGAAATACATAAAATAAGCATTTTCTTGCAAGTTTCCTCACAACTGCCTGTCAGCTTCAGTTTTGCATCCCAGCAACCAATTTCAATTCATTTTATTTTATACTGACTACATTTATCAGAATTTCTTTTATATTCTTGATAGAATATTGAAAGAGGCTCTCAGGGCCGCAGGTTGCTGCTGAAATGTTAGACAACATTTGGCATGAACAGGATCAGAAATTAAAACCTGGCATTTTTTAGCCTGGTTGCCTTTGAAATTAGGTTTATGAGATTGTGTTGTTTATCTCTCTGTACATTCAGCAGTTCCCCCCAAAAACTTTGGGACTTGGTTTCAAGCAAATCTGAAAGATGAGCTGAATTCTCAGGATAAATAAGGTCTATGAAAAACTGCAGCTGTACAGAGGACAAAGCGTGTAATGAAATGCCTGCGCTGAGGAAAAGGCAGGTGGATGCAGCCCTTACACAGCGCTGAGAGCCGCCAGCCTGACAGAGTGGGCTCAAACATTTTTGATTGAGCATAGCATGTGCCCTAGAGACAGTGGTTTTGGAAGAGAACCTGAGGTTGTAATGGCAGAGGAGGTTTTAGGAGGCAAGGAACCTAAGTCTATGAAAACAATCAATTAAACCCTACCTTGTTTGTTTAATTTCTTACAGAACAACTTGATTCTCTTGCCCTGCCTCTTCTTCCTCCTTTCAGCCCTGAACACCTTTTTTCCTCCCAGGATCTCTGGAGTCTGTTACTATCTTTGTATTGCCTTTGCTCTCCTGGCTCAGCATCAATTCCTGTAACTTAACCGGTCTAAGAATTCTGTCTGATTTAGAAGTGAGGTCTCAGATATACCCTGGTGTGAGCCAGTTAATGGCTGGCTGTTTCTTCATCCAAGAAGTTCAACCAGGCTGTTAGGATGTGCTCCTGTCAATAGCTGTGACAAAACTAATTGGTACTTATCCCTTTCCGTCCTGACTGGAGAATCTCATGCTTTGATATTTATACCCTTGAAACACTTCAGGATTCTTATCATGCCCCCTTGACTACCTGATGTTTTGAAGACCCAGCTGTTGTGCGTGGAAACTAATGAATCTAGTTTAAGAGAGGCTCACTAGAATGAAGCAAATTATTACTTTTTTAATCCATACACACATTTCAAAGAGTACATCCAACCCATCATTGCAGTGGTTTTAGAATATTCTTAGATGGAGTTTTACAACTGTCCTACAGGGTCTGTATTACTCTAAATCCGTGTGAGAGTTGTGTATTTTACAAATCAACTTAGCTGGAGAAACAAAGAAAAATGCCTTGCCTGCTTTTTGTCTTTTCTGTCCGATTCTTCCATGAGATGGATAACTTATATAGTCTGGAAATTGTAGTTCTTCTCTGGTCAGTTATCTAAACAGGACACAATTGAGCTGAAGTCAAAACAAAGACTATACACATGCATAGTACTGGGCTGTGATAAAGCTGCTCTTCTACACAACTTCCATCTTGTGAAACCTGACTGGTTTTGCATAATAGATAAGCCCCAGGAAGTATAAAATTAGTGGGAGTACTTGCAGCGTGGCCAAGTTACAGTTTTACAGTTGTTTAAAGGTCAGCAGCAAATTGACATCTACGCTCAGTCCTGCAGGGAAAGGCTCTGTAGGGAGAGAGCTCTCAGACAAATGTCCATATGATTTGCCTGTGGCCATATGGAAAAACCTGAGGCTGAAAAAGGGGCTGAGATCATACTTGCAAGCCAGTGCCAGAGTTACCATGCCAATCTTTCTTGTCATTTGTCTAGGGCAAACTTTGATACCTAAGCCCCAAAGAAAGATTTTTGAAGAAAGAAATCCAGGCCTAAGGTCTCACAGGGCAGGCACTTTTTTTCTCCCAACTTTTGGATTCTCTTTTTTGTGTTTCAATGAGAAAAAGGTTAAACTGCTGAACTGCTACCAAGTTTATAGATGATATTATCTCTCAAATAGTTAATGTCTCACTTCTCAGTTAAACTATTTTTTTTTTTCAAACTTGGCAGGCTTTTGGCTTGGCTAATTAAGAGTGCAACTAGGCTGTAACCAGATGATCTCTATGATACGATAAGCAGCATGAGAGCAGCAATAATAGCAGTAGACTAACTTCAGAATGCTGTGAGTTGCTCTGAGCTTCACCAACAGTTTTGTTGATCAGCTCCAGATTTTACAATGTCATTTTTCTTCTTCTTTTACAGAAAAACTGTCACCAGAGCTGGTTACATCTCACGCCTGCAAATGAAAAAATTGTATGGAGACAACAGCACACAGGAAGACTTGCTAGGCTATGGATTAAGCCAATTTTCAGAGAAGATGGTTTGCACAAGGAAAGCTGAGAACTCAAAAGCAGCGATTAGGTGCCTTTCTAAGGAGAATAGGTGGAGGGACAAGATTTGGGGAAAAAAAGACCTGCTGAAGAAAATGTTCCACTTATTGTGAAAACAGAAAGGAAGGAGGGTGATAAAAGAAGAATGAAGCCTATCTAGTTTCAAAATTTGGCTGAGGAAAAAGAAGTAGTAAAAATCATTACTACAGGATCCATAGACGGTCTTATAGGATGTAGAAAGACTTGTACTGTATCCTGCAACTATCGGAAAGCACATGGGGTAGGGGTTTTTTTAAGAAGCAGTTTATAAAACAAAGTAGAGATTTGGAGGTGTCCAGCTAGAGCCATGGTTGATGTTCAGGCAGGAAGTTCTCAAAATGTCCTGAACTCCAAGCTTATATCCATCAGTCAATGCAGTCTATGCTACAGCTGCTCAGCACTGATGAAGAAACTTTTTGTTTTCTCCATCTCCTACTGGTAGCTGGTGATGAGGAAAGCATGGTTAGGAGTTCTGTTTCAGATTAAGCTTTTAAGTTCTTGGTGCATAGGCACTTGATCTGCAACACCAAACATACTCCTCAACATCTGGAAACCAACTCAGGGACCATCTTTCCTGCAGGTTCTTGGGTAACAAGCTAGGCTGACGTACCTGCACCTCAGCTGTAAATGAAGTCTCTCCTGGCTCTTGTACAGTGTGCCACTCCCAGGAAGATTTGGGAGTTTGCTTTGGCATATCCTGCCCCTGGCTCACACGTTCCCTGGCACCACTCTGACATTCATGCAACAATTTATATCCCCAGCAGATCACCTCCCCAAGTAAATATGACATAGCAGCTCAAAGGGTGGTCGAGGACTGTTCAATGTGTTCATTTGGATATGTGCAGCACTAAAGTGCTCTTTTCCTATGCCTTGGTGTTTTGCCACCAACCAAAAATTCCCGCTCTCCCTCCTGCCGTGATCTTCCTACCACAGACCGGCCTTGCTGGTCATCTTGGCTTGCTCCTCCCTTCCCCAGCAAGCTTCTTGCTCTGACAAATTCTCCCTTGGCAACAATAGCTCCTTCCAGGTTCCTCCCAGTCTGTGGTCTTGGCTAGTTGGGTGTAAAGTGCTTTGCCCACCAGAGTCAGAAATGCTTGGCAGCTCCTCTGACAGCCCACAGACCAGTCCCACCTGAGCCGTACTCAGCCATCCAGCTGGATGTGAGTATACCTGGCCACAAACTCTCCCTTTTCACCCCTAACAGCCTGCAAACTGCTTCAAATTTATGAATCCATGCTGCATATAATTTGAAAGTGCATTTTCTTCAGAGAAAAAATAAATTGCAAAAAGGAAAGTGTCTCTACCTAAAACCAAGCCTGTGCTATGTTTTGGGAGTAGAAAAGAATCCCCAAACAAGATGATAAAACCAGTGTATTATTTTGAATACAGTTGTTCTAACTGAATATTTTTACAGATCTGACAATTATTAAAGGGATTAAATACAGGAGGTACGTATTTTTTTTTCTCCTGGTGTTTTGAAGTGGGACTCCGTGTTTGCTAGAGATCCTTTTCTTTGCTCTTTTCTACCAAGATTCCCAAGTAAGTTAATGTTTTTCCTGGGGTTTTTGGGGGAGCGTCTTATTTAATGTTAATTAGACATTTTTAGAGAAAGCTGGCTGCCACAAAACCGTGTATACTGCAAAGGCAGTGTTTCTGAGATGTGGTGCCAGTGGGGGCTGGTTCTGTAACCTCATGGGGGATCTTTGCTGGACCAAGTGCACACTGCTCTTTTCATGTCACACCTGTTGTGTCTTCCTTGGAGCATCTGTTCGTTACTGTCAAGGGAGTGATCCCGGACAGCTGGCTGCCCACAACACCCAAGGGAATGTCTTTTATCAGGTTGAGGGGCATTAATACGTGGTTTTCTTGTGGAGATGACAATGGCAGGTTTCTGCATATGTTTGTTTCTTCCCATCTTCTTTTCAATGATGAATTCAGTCAAGGTCTGATTTGTTATGTATAGGGTGATTTCGGTCTTTCACTGTACTGCTTACTGCTGCAAAGAGGGTGCTAGGGAGCCCTGATACTCCTCGGAAAGATATCCTTAGTTTATTTTACACAGTAATCCCCAGATAAGGTGCAAAAGTAGTCTGTAGGGCACAGAGCAGAATCAAATCTTTTCACCCTTGTTTGTGAGCTCTGGACAGCAGACCAGCAGGTTGCCGTTGCTCTTGGGATCAATGCTCTATTATTATTTTTTTGGACAAATATGACAAACATTTTGCAGGAGCTAAAGATCCCCTTATGGAGACTGATAGGAAGAGCGTGCCCTGAAGAAATGGATTCACTTCCTCTCAGGTGGAGGAATGAATTGAATTTGGGTCCTCCATGTCCTGTGTGAGCGCTCTTCCCACTGAAGTGCTGTGTTAAGGTGATGAGGAAGAGAAGGTAGGCAACTTCATTCACTGTTGGAAAGGAAAGCTTGCTCTTCTCACAGCTCTGCCTTCAGAAGAAACAACTAACTCTTAATCCCCAGCAAAAAGATATTCTTCCCTTCAACCTGGATACAGGCAGAATGAAGATGCACCATTGGAGAGGTGGTGCAGAGGATCTTGGATACCAGGCCTGTGCATGCAGCAGCAACAGCAGCAGCGTTTTCAGGAAAAACTGACATGACTCCATGACATGGCTCTGTCATGCACAGCAAGTAGAAGGTATCTCTCTATGCAGGCAGAAAGTCTGTCCTCTGGGAAGTACCACAATCTTGCCAGAATTTGACATGAGGTGGGTGTGGAGGAAAGGGAGCTTTCCATGTTTTATGCTGAAACAACATATATATTCACAAGCCTCCATGTTCACAGTCTTTATTGCTGTGCTCAGTCTAAACAGGAGCCAGTCTCACTTAGAAGGCAGCTGTGTATGGGATAGGCTGTGGGTTGTTATTCCTACTTCCGTAACACTTGCGTGTAAAGATGTCAGCCTGTGCTGAGATCCAGTTAGGCTATAAACACGGCAAGCTGGAATCCCTTGGAGAAACAGAAAGATAGATGGCTCGCCTGCAGACAAACATAAGACGGTGGCAAAAATAGTACCTGGTCTCTGGACTGAAAAGCTGGCATGGAATCAGCCTGGTTTGTTGTGGGCTTCCCACAGCTCACAGACAGATGTGAATATGTCGGGCTGAATTGGAATCTGTTAGATCTAATTAACTATAGTACATTAAACAATTAAAATAATGAAGATCAGGCACAATCAAATTTCAAAACAAAGAGATTTAGCAAGATTAGGCTGTTAACTGTATAGATGATGCCATTAATCTTGGGGGAGGTCCAACATAAATGGTACAATGTCTAGCCAGGTGGGAAGATGGTAAACTGGAGGTAATATCAGGTCCCCAGCATAAAGTGTATGGGATCAAATAGTTTTTCCCATTCCATTTTGCAACTTTATTTTTAGACAAGAACAAAATACTGAACATATCAAACATATATATGTGTGCACATATACCCTAGGTGTGATGGCTGTAAGTCACACAATTTTGTGGACTTCAAGGAGACAGGGAGTTCATACCCTGAAATGCTCAGTTAATTATATAGAGTATTGTACTTCCATTTAAGTTTGTAAAAGTTATTCTGTTATTTGTGGTCACTTTAGCACTGGGGAAGCTGATTTTGACTGACAATTCTGGGAAGAGAAGTGGGTCTTTGTCCATAAAACAGGCACAGCCCTTCAGGAGATGAGAGGGGGCTTGGGGACCCATGCTCATTCCTTTCGGGGCCTCTGCAGGATCTCATCATCACCGTTGTCCGCAGTAATGCATTCATGACCCCCTGATGTTTTTGAGAAGAACCGACTGTGTGGTTCACAGGAGGCCATGTTCCCTCCTGGAAATCCAGATCTGGTGGAAGGTCCTGGAGCCCAGGCACAAAGCCATAGAGAGCTGCAAAATACCCCAAAGCTGTTTGTTGGAGGCCGAGCATGGGGAAGAACAATTTGTAACAGTTGATAATGGAGAAGCAGGTGAATGTGACCAAAAGCCTGGCCTGCAGTTCATCAGTTAAACTATTTTACCAGAAAAGGAAATTATTTTTAAAAAGCCAAAGAACAAAGACATTTGAGGCCTCCTCTGGGAAATAAGGATGAGCAATCGGAATCGCTGGTTTTCTTTGTATAGTCGAATACTGTGTTCCTGGAGGGATCTTTTTATTTGGTTCTTTGCTCTCTCTGGTTCCTCTCTACAATGTACACAAGCTGCAGTACAGAAAATAGAGATAGTCAAAGAGAGATAACACTGTACTGAGAGAATTTAATTAATAAGTCCTTGTGGGACTGAATGGATAACTATGGAAAGAATGGAGGAAGATGAGAAAAAAGAAATCCTATTAATGTCTGACTGTATTAAATATTTCATTGAAAGAAAGCAAAAGATGCACCAAAACAAGTTTAGAGTTCTAGAAAAACCTAAAAAATAATATTAGGCAATGTATTTTCTATTCTCTTTTGATTTTGCTTCAGACAAACTTAGTACTGTGCTGCTTTCAAGTAGGACAGTTTAGCAATATGCATCTGAAGACTTCAGAAGAGACTGGGGAAACAGAACAGAGGGAAAGACTCCCTCTTTTTTTTCATAACCACCACCTTCCACAGTTGTTCAGGTGACACCTGTGAAGTCCTGCATGGATGAATGCCGGGCACAGCAAGACGCAAATACCGGACACTCATTGCACGCAGCAGGCGGGGAACAGCAATGCTCCTTAACTTCAGGCTGACCCATGAATGAAAGATTTTTGGCATACTGATCTTGACCTTTCTTCTGTCCTGTCAGCTGTTACTTCCCAGTGCCCTTGGGCTGGCTGAATTTGCTCTTGCTGATGGCCTTTATATAGTTCCCTGGCCCGCTGCTTGTGTTGAAACTGGCCTTTTAGGCTTTTCAGTAGATCTTGGAGCTGCAAATTAAAATCACATATCCCTGCGCTTATTAGAATCTTTGCTGAGGTCTAGAAGTTGCTGGAAGCCTGATACTCTTCACCATTTACTGGCTGTGAATTATGTAGCTACCCATATTTTTAATTTCCTTTCATTTACTTGTGTGCACAGGACCTCTGTCATGACCAGCAGGAAACTCTCCACTGGGTACAGAGAGGCAATTCAATGTCTGTGCCAACTCTGGCTTGTAAAAGCCTGGCAGCTCTTGACAAACAAAGCCTAGAAATGTTGCTATTAAAAGCATTTATTGAATAAATCCATATGTGACAAAATGATAGCTGCAAAAAGCAGTAGAATTGTTTTTTAATGGATAAATCTTATTTGAAAGGTAAAGCTGAGCTGGGAAAGCTCAGAGAACAGTCACCTGAGGATAGAGCTTTGAGCAACGTGGGAAAAATTAGAACCAATATGAACAATATAGAGGAT
Source organism: Dasyornis broadbenti (assembly GCA_013397935.1). Taxonomy (NCBI): domain Eukaryota; kingdom Metazoa; phylum Chordata; class Aves; order Passeriformes; family Dasyornithidae; genus Dasyornis; species Dasyornis broadbenti. Next base: position 585,659 of record VZRN01004549.1, on the reverse strand, counting down.
AATAGATTTGAGAACATCTGCTTTGAGTGGAAGCTTTTATGTAAAGAAAAGAGAGGATAAGCCTGGATTTAACTTTGGTATTTGAACGTTCTCAGAAACAGAGATAGAAGAACAAGCCTGCATTCCCTTCAGCAGGCCTGCAGCAGTCAGAACAGCAGGAGCCCTGGTTGCTCCGTCCAGGGTCCCGCAGGCTGCAAAGGGGTGCAGTGGGCAGGCTCCGACTCCCAGCCAGGGCACAGCAGAGCTCCCAGGCCCAGGATTGCTTTGCCCCTTGGCCACATGTGGCCCCAGCCCATCAGGCTGTGACAGCCTGGGTGCTGAGGGAGGCAGGGTGCTGAAACCTCCCTACAGGGCAGAGAAAGGAGCAAAGGAATAGTGATTGTGTAAAGGCTCTTGCAACAGCTGAAGAGCAGCTCTGCTGGAAATCCAGAATTACCATGGGAGAGGATCCTGGTTTTATGTCTCTCTGCTTAAATTGTCTTTGCTTTGGCCTTTCCTGGGTGATCAGATCTTGGTCTAGACCTAGAAAAATAGGTTATTGTTTTAAAAGAGACATTGGGACAGTATTTAGCCACAAATTCCTTCTTCCACCCCCCCCCCCCCCAACATTTGCTATTTGAATTGTTGCCTAGATACTGAATAGAATTAGTCCTGATGGGCTTTGGGTGGGTGATTGTCGTGGTTTAGCTTGGCCCAGGTTTTTCTAGTGGGGGGGGCCACAAAGATGGCTCCTCTGTGAAGCTTCTCGAAGCCTTCACCATGTCCAGCTCTGAGGTGATGGACATGCTGCTGGCCAAGCCTGGGCCAATTAGAGATGTTGGTTACGCCTCTGTGAAAAACATATTTAAGACGAAATCAAAACAATGGGCGCACGCACTTTTCCTTAGCCAGAGGAGGAGGAGTAGGTGAGAGTATGTGAGGGAAAACAACATGGAGAGACCAAGGTCAGTGGAGAAGGAGGGGGAGGGGGAGCTCCAGGCGCCGGAGCTCTGCAGCCTCTGCAGGCCGTGGTGAGGCCCATGGTGAAGCAGGGGGTGCCCCTGCAGCCCATGGGGGCCCACGGGAAATGCTGAGATCCACT
>VZRN01004549.1:501701-584341 GCA_013397935.1 Dasyornis broadbenti | reverse complement strand
AGACTGCTTGCCTGTGTGGGGACCAGCGTCACTGTAGCAGTGTCGGGCGGGCTGCCGACGGTGAGACCCATGGCTACGCAGAGGAAAAGAACCTCTCCCCGGGCAGGAGAAGAAGATCTGGGTGATGAACTGACCTAACCCTCCCCCCATACCTTGTTCCCTTGTGCAGCTGCTGGGAAGGAGGGAGGGGGGTGAGCGAAGAAACGGTGGCCTTGAAGGGTTTATTTTACCTCTCATTTACTCCTCTGACTCTGTTAGTAATAAATTAGATCACTTTGCAACCTAAGTTAGTCCTGTTTTGCCTATTCTAAGTGCGTCTTCTCCCGGGTTTCCTTATCTCAACTCATGAGCCCTGAGTGTGGGTGTGTTAATTTGGGGGTACCTGGCATTTGGCCGGGCTCAAACCTTGACAGTGATCGAATATTTCCTGTTGAGGGATGGGAAACTCTTTATTAGAACTGGCAGTGGCAGATGTGGTAACCTAGAGGTACAAAATATCCTTCCTAGGAATAAGAAGTCTCCAGCAAGGACAGACAGCTCCGGTGACTGCTGCTGACACACATGAATGCAGTATGGGAGTACTCAAACTAATTCAGGAATTTCTTGGCACACATAATATCCACATTAGAGAAATGTTTTGCATCATTTGAAAGATGGTCTAGCTTGTCCAGCCTCTTCAAAGAGATTATTGGAGAAACTATGAAAACAGCATATCAGGATTATAAAGGTTTACCGGGAGCTAGATAGAAATGTAAGGGAGGACTGAAAAATGTTGTGGAAGAATGAAAACAAATAACATCTGAAAGTTTCAGAATTGAAATCTGCAGAGAACTCCTGGATGAATGTCACATGCATTCCTCGTATTTAGAGAAGATACTTGAGAAGCAATGAGTTCAAGCTAGCAAGGAACAGATTTTTCAAATTCAGACATAGGGAAACAGTAAGAAGCACCTACTATGTTTGGAATATTACACATACAGGTGCAAGTGCCCAATTTAGAAATGTGTCTGACATTCCTGCTCACAATCTAGGAGCAAGTGAATGTTTGTGTGCACATATTGCTGTAAATCAGTCTCATCACCTGTGAATATCTTGCTTTTGGAAATGTCAGTATTTTCTGGGGGAAAAAAAAATTCTCTCTTCAGTTTCTTCCCAAAATAGGGTGCCTAATGTTGGTAAAATTATTTCAAGATTTATCTCACTGGCTTTTCTATAATAGCCGTTTTTCCATGTACTGCTTCCCAAAGTGGTACTGGTAGAGCTGTGACAGATCATCAAAGAACATGATGGGCTCAGTGCTTGCAAACCATTTTTAATTAGAAAAAATCTTAGTGAGAAAAAAACCAATTCCCAAAATTTGGGCTGCTTAAACCTCCAGAAGTGTCTAGGATCCTTAATTTCTACTATACCTTACTCTTAAAAAAAAAATAAATAAATAAATGGGTGAAAGAAATAAACTCACAAACACCTAATACAGGGGAGAATAGCTAGAAAATGGAGAACAGAAGCACATTGTATTTAATTTACAGGTAACGTCCCCTTTGCATTAAAAGTGAGCCAGGGTACCACTGCTGTATTCCATTCCTCAGCTAGTTGGAATGCCATGTAAGTAAAGCCCAGCTCTGCCGTCTTGTCTTCTTTCCTCCTTTGCCTGGTGGTTCTTTTGTTGCGGGCATGATCATGGGATGCTCTGCTCACTGCCAGCCCCAGCCACCTCATGATGGTTTCTGCCTTGGGAAGAGGGGCCTTGATTCCAGACACCTTGCAAAGTGCCTGCTGTATGGAACCCTGTCACTGGGAAGAGTGAGATGGCTCTGAGATTAGAATAAGAGTAGAGTAGAGAGTAGAGTAGAGTAGAACAGAACAGAACAGGAACAAGAACAGAACAGAACAGAACAGAACAGAATAGTTCTGTTGGAAGGGACCATCTAGTCCAAGCAGATATTAGAGGTTAGCAAAGGCTTCTACAGGGTCTGGACAGTGTTTTGTCACCAAGTGCAGACACAGGCAGATGCAGAGCTCCAGCTCCGCAGGGAAATGTACACTGCCACATGCTCCCCACATGGGGTGAGTGCTGGGCTCAAACAGCATGGGCACAGGACTTCAGGCTGTCACAGCAACACAAGGCATCAGCCGCAGGAAACAAGGCTCAAAGAATCACAGAATCACAGAGTATGGTGAGTTGGAAGGGACCCGCAAGGATCATCAAGTCCATCTCCCAGTCCTGCACAGCCTCATCCCCAAGAGTCACACCATGTGCCTGAGAGTACTGTCCAAACATTTCCTGAGCTCTGCCAGGCTCGGTGCGTGGTGCTCATGGCTGACAGAGGAGTGCAGGGAGCCAGGGCAGTGTTTGCTGTTGGGGGTAAAGGGAGGGCCCCATCCTGCAGCAGCATTTCTGTCTTCACCCATCCTAACTCTTCAGTAAGGGCAGCAGTAACAAGCCTGGTTTTCCATCACAGTGCTGCCCTTCCTTCCCCTTTCCTGTGGCAGGAGTGACTCAGCCCTCACCCCTTGTTCTCAGGTTGGCAATCTCAGTGCCACCAGCTCTTCCGAGGAGCCTTTGGTTGATTCTGCCTTGAATTCCCCACAAAGGAATTCTGCAGTTAAACTGGGGAGTCACAGCAGCCCCTGATCCTAAAGCAGCCCACAGGAAAGCTATGAATGTGTCCCTCACAGGAGTTCTCAAGGAAAAGTCAAATGCTTAAATTATATTAGGATTCAGAGCTTACAATCAGGTTTTGCACCACCAGAATAACCTCATGGTAAAGGCAAGGTCAGTGAAACTAGAGAGCTCGGCCTGTCTCAGCCTACAGGGATCTGGATGCATACATCCTTCGGGAATATCGTAACCACCAAACTGTGCTGCTGCCCATCTAACAGAACCAGACCTTTTCATCCCAGGACCTACTGAAGAGCTGCTGCCCCATCCTCCAGCCCTTCACTGCTTCTTTCTGAGGGAATTTAGTCAATCTGGTCCAGCCTTGAACCTGTACTATGAACTAGCAAAAGCACTGGACTCGGATGCCTTTGAAATCACTTTGCTCTATTTCTTCCAACAATTCCCATTTATATACTGTGACATTTAAGTGTCCCAGACCCTTGAAGCAGAACAACTGGGCAATTATAACCTGCATTTTTTGTACAGCTTGCGCCCCCCTCCCGTGAACTGAACCGTGAAAACAGAGCTCACGCCGGCTCTGCTCTTGTGAGCAGGCAGCACCATTTATAAACCTCCAGGATGGGGCTTTATGGCCTGTCCATGGTGATGGATGCAGAACTCCTGCAGGTGCACAAAGCTTGATGTTCAAATAGTCAACCTGATCTCCAGATTCTTCCTTCCACAAGGCCTAAAAAGATTCTCAATAGAAAAGGGTCGATCTGAATTTCCCATCCAAAAATCCCGTTTGTGTCTCTGTTTGCAGACTCATTTATTTCTTGGTCTGTTCACAGTGAAGGGTGCTGCATAAAGATTATTTATTATCAACCTCCCTGGGAATGGAATGGGACTGGTTATAATAATCGCTTCTATTTCTTTAATGCATTAGACTTGGTTTCCTAGCCCTTGGCAAATGTTAGCACTTCAGCCTTGCAATGTCTCTTCAGGAAGGTTGTGCTGTTATCTATGGGTTAAAGCTGGGAAACTGAGGTACAAAGCTCTTAAATGGCCACTGGGATCTCTGACTGCTGCATGAAGTAGATTTAGATGTAAAGCATTCCAGCCTCAGGTCTGTGCCAGCGCTCTCGTAACAACCCTTTCTTCCTGCAGGAAGAGATGAGTATGAAGAATTCTGCCATTCCAACAGTAGTACAATTTGCCAGCTTTTGCCTTGATATGGGGAGCTCTAAACAGGACTGATGGGTCACAGGCTCTAGGGCCTGTATCACTTTCCATCACCACTGCTCCGGGGCAGTGACTTACACTGGGTGCTTAGGTAGGGCAGATGATACAAACACCATTGTAGAATTGCCTGGTGTTTTCTGTCAAGAGACCTTGATGAGAATCAGAAGGTACATTTCTAACACAGCCAATTCCTTTCGAACCACAAAGACATCCTTCCTTCCCTATGTCTCTCTGTCACTTGTTTCGATAGCTGCAGTATTTTTCTAACATGAAGTAAACACACATAATATGATTTCTCCCCCTATTTCTCAAGTTTATCTGATACAAACATATTTGGGAACTGGATAACAGAGCAGAACGCTGGCCTTCAAACCATAACTTTTAAACTAAAGTGAAAATTAAAACAAAAATAGATATTAAATTTGAGAGAGGCTGAAAAAGTTCTGTTGGAACTTGGAGGAATTTCAAATGTTATTTTTAACCAGACATTTAGCTCTTATGGGAAACAAAACTTAGAAGGACAGATATAATTAGGTCAGATATTGAGAAACTTATTATGCTTTGCTACAGATGATCCCAGGAGAATGTAACTTAAACCCTTTTTTTGTATTAAGATTCAATCATGGTTCTTCACTTTTTAATGTAAAATAAAGTAGGATAGAAATATGCTTTGTATTACTAACTGCTTCAGCATGTGAAGCAATGGATGTTTGACAAGAAATCTGAGGACAGAAGGCAAGATTTTTATTTCACTTTGTACCAAAATACATAACATTATGCTAGCATCTGTGCCTGCTTTTGTTCACTGTGTAGATACAATTGATTTACTGGTGTATCCTGGGAATATCTGATGCTTGGTATCTCCCAAGCACCGTTGTGCAAGTATTAACTGCACCTTGCAGCGTGATTACAATGTAGACATTATTCCTATTACAAGTGGGGAAATTGAGGCAAAGAGCCCCAGTTTTTTGATCAGTACTGTGCCTGTTTCGCTGCTGCAGTCAGGACTTCAGAACTTCTGCCTTCTGATCCCATTGCTTCTGCAGAGATCCACCTTGACATGAGAAGTATGTGCTTCATTGCAAAACCAGGGGAGAAAAGCCTTTATCAAAAGAAGAAATGAGCCAGTAGGTGGCTGATAGTGCTGTTAACACATGGATCTGTCATTACTCACAGCATTTATCATGTCTGTTGCTGTGAGGCACACTGTTCTTCTTTAAAGTAGGTGTCTAATTTGAGGGATACTGGTTTTCCTAGCAGCTACAGTGATCTGGGGAGGGAGACTTAGTGAGTTGCCTGCAGTGAGATATTGCACATCATTTGTTGTAAAGTCTGCCCAGAGAGAGGTGAAAGTGGACTGGAGTCACGCTAGGCAGATCCTGGTTACCAAGTTTTCCCAGCACAGACCCGCTGGCTCAGGAGTAGAAAAAGCAGTATTTTCATTAACAAAGATTTGCCAGCACCTCTTCTGGAACCTGAAGCCAAAGCAGACACAACACGTAAAGGTGAAAAAAGCTAGATAGCTTGAATTTTTCAGGGAGATGGTTTAACTCTGTCAGCAGCAACAGGTCTCCATTGGGTAATGTAAGATATTTCTCCATCCTGCAGGGAAGTTGTCTGTATAGTTATTAGCAAAACTTTTGTAGTGTAGGATCACAATGCAAATGTGTGCAATGACCGGAGTATGTGGATTCGGAGTTTGGGGTCAAACCTTCATCACAGATGAATGAAATAGAAAGTGTCCGTTCTTGTTGCTAGACCATGTCCAGGCCAGAAGTGGTGGTAAATCTGAACAATGGATTTATCTTGAATCTGAAGCAAAGAGCAGCCACATGTAGTGGCAGGACCATCTAGAGCTAACTAAGCACACTCAAGACAAGTTGATTCAACTGGTGTTCACCTGGAGCAAGACTCCATACCTAACGTGGCATTGGAGAAACATAAAATAAGCCAGGAAACAGAACACATCAATATTTTTGTCAAGTGTAGGTGAAAGGAAACCATATAAATTCCTATGGTAAGTAAAAATCTCAGGCTTTATCAAGACAAAGTGGTGGAAGGTAACTGATTCCAGTGCTGCATGTATTTGTAGCAACACAAAAGTGTCATCCATCCCACTGTTGCCAATATTCAGGGGTTTACTTGCTTTCTATACTTGTAAATGGTAGCAATTGCAGTCAAAGTTTCCCTGTCTGCCACAGGAGGTATTAAGGTTGACGAGCTGTTCAGAATTATTGCTAATGACTACAAGGCAGTGATATTGCTCTTCACCTTCAAGGCAGTAACTGGTGTCAAGCTATGGCAATAATTTCCTGGAACATACAACGTACTTTTACTTTCTAATGTAAACCGTACTCTTATTGATGCAATAAACTGCAACTGTTTCTTCAGGCTGTGGAAGACTTCCAGTAACTCGTAAAAGCCTTAATAATGTAATTCTGTTGGGTGCTACTTCCTCCCAGCGCCTTGCTTGCTGATCTTGCAATAGGGGCCATACAAAAGAGATCGTGTACAGCAAATGTGGTCACTTCCAGGCAGAGCTTGGTTGTTGTCTCTCAAACCTGCCACTTCCTACATGCAGCTGCAGAACCTCACTGCCCCAGGAGACTCACACCAGCTGAGTTGTAACTCAAAGTCCAGAAGTAACCATTCCCAAGATAGGGAACTATCTTAGATAACCTGTTTGGCATAAAACTTCTTGGTAGTGCTCAGATAACAAATTGACTTAAAGCTAATTAAGATTAATATTATCTGAGAATGCACATGCTTTCCTATACTGAGTAACTCTGCAGCCACACTTCTACAACAGTACTTTCTTACCCACTGCTTCTTTGTGTTTCTGATCTGAGTCATCTGTCAAGTCTATCTCAAGTCTTGTCAAGCCTTGTATAGTTCTGCCAAGAGAGTAAATTTCCTTACTCAGGGTACATTAAATAAAAGAAATTTGGTTGGTTTTGTTTTGTTTTCTTAGCTGTTTTTTTTCCTGAGGGAGATGGTTTAACTTGTCTCAATCCAAAAAGTCTATCCCAACAAAGTTACTTTTTTTTTGCTTCTGTACCAAGAGTCTCCTTTTCCCAGGATACAAATATCATGTGGATGTATGATGTTGCACTCTAACGACTGGTGTAGCAGTGACAGCTCTCTCCTGACACAATGTCCAAGCTCTGAATTTGACATCTGAGTGTTCCCTGCTGCAGGCAATAGTACCTGCACCTCTAGAGTAGTGGCAGGGGAGCAGACAATGCAGAAAGCAAACTCCCTTTAGGTTTTTATAATGCTCAGCTGAAGTGTAATATCAGACCAACATGGAACTTCATCCTCAGGCTTTGAGAGGTGAAATTGAATTCCTTTAAATTCTTTAAACATCGTGTTTTACTGTTAGTATTCAAGGCAGCCAGTAGGATGGCTACTTGCCTTTTCTATTTTTCAGTGGAAAGCAAAACCAAATTTTTTGCTGGTTTGATACCAGAGAGACACTGTCTACTTGAAATAGAGCCAGTTTGTGAAAATGAGTTAAAAGTCATCTCCTTGCCAATTTTTGTGGGTGTTCATCCTGCCTGGTTAGCAAGAAAAATCCTGCAGGGAATCTCATGAATGTCAGTGCAAGCAGGTAATGAAGAGCTAAGCCTCTGCTACATTTCTTTCTTCCTTCCTTTGAGGAGGAGGAGGAGAGGGGAAGGCAGATGGTAACTCTTCTCTGGAGCACTGTGCGTATGTCTGTTTTTGAAGCTTTACCTCTATAGAATTGATGTGTTTCGCTAAAGAATCATATCTTTGCTGCAGAAAACGAGCAAGACATCAGCACGTTCCCTGACTGCATTTCTCTGAGCTGGAGAGAAAGTACTACGGAGAGCAGGGAAGGGAGAGGGCAGGAGCTGCTCACTGCAGAGCAGTTCCAGCTAGAGGAGAAAATATCTGTGACTACTGCCAATGTGCCAAGTGAAAGGTGTTGGAGAGTGTTGTTCAGATTTACCAGATTGATGTGATTTATTAAGTTTTTTTTTATCCCCCTCCAAAGATGTTATGTCTGTTTGAATACATTTTTTACATTATTACTCACAGTTGGAGATGTTTCACACAATGAGGCCCAGGTAATATAATGCAGTTTCCCCGGATTTCTCCATGGAAGCTCAAAATAATGCTTAAGTGTTCTTACTTTTTTTTATAGACCCTCTAAAAATTGAACCTAACCCTGGTTCCTGCAGTCAGTTTATGGCAGAACAGTAAGAAAACCTATTTAATTTGGACTTTATATTTACATTAAAATACTTTTTTTTTAAATTTAAGACATAGGCCTAGGACTTCTCAGGAATAAAAAAACAAATAAGTATTTAAGCCATTGTTAAAGTAAATTTTGTTCATTAGTCTCTAATCACATTCTAGGGAAGACAAAAAAGTGAATACTTACAAATCCAGGGGAAATATTTCCTCAATTTGGGGGCATAAAGTGGTTCTGCTTCAGGCAGCTGGGAAATTTGGAGTCTACCACATTTGGGGGAGGAGAGGATGTTAAAAACATATTTAATATTATGCTGAACACTCTGAATATTGTTCACTTCAGCAGCCACCCTTCTGAAAATATTTTATTCCAACATATTACCATAGAATCACAGAATGATATGGGTTGGAAGGGACCTTTAAAGATCATCTTGTTCCAACCTGCCTGCCATGGGTAGGGACACCTTCCACTAGATCAGGTTGTTCAGGGCCCCATCTAGCCTGGCCTTGAACACTTCCAGGGATGGGGCAGCCACAACTTCTCTGGGCAACCTGTTCCAGTGCCTCACCATCCTAAAGGTGGGGTTTATATTGGTTTGACTGCCCTTCTTCTGTCATGCAGTGAGCAGCAGGGAGGGATGGAGGTGGAGCCAAAGGTGCACTGTCAGACTCTTCAGGGAATGGTAGACATGAAGTTTCTGTTAAAGGCCATCTCTGCAAACCTGGTGCTTTAGGTTAGCGTAGAATACTTGGGTGAAAACTGGCTAAACTGATGCCAGGAAGTGCTTGTCTTTGGATTGCATCTGTGCTGATGTGGGAAATGGAGTAGATGTTTCCAGACTGTGATCTGGCTCCTCTGAGCAACCATGCACCAACCACAGTGTGCCTTTCAAGTGATGAAGAGCAACTGTGAGCTTCCCAGTGGCTGCTAGAGCCAGACCTAGTGCAGCTGAAGGGTCACAGGCAGGACTGAAATATCTTTGGGATGAGACCCAGAAGGAACAAAATGAAGTAAGCTTTCATTGTATCTTCACCTTGATTTCTCATTCTGCTCTGAAGAGTAGTCCTGGAGATGTCTCATTGCTTCACTATTACAAACATAGGAAAATAAGAATTGTTTATTTAATTCTGACTATTCTGTAGTAGTTTACTTCTGCTTTTGTATATATTGTACCACACACAAAGTTCCAAAAATCTTTGCCTGTTTCTTTCTGTTGGACACAGGTAAAGAAGACACAAGGAAGTCCCAATGAATCAGCATGCAGCTACTTCGGCCCATTGCTTCTGCTGAGATTTCAGCAACACATGCAGCAGTTGTGGAATGCCTATGCTGCTTTACATTCAACCCCTGGCTTATTCTGAAATAATTTTCATGTGTAGGCAAGCCAGGACAGGGCTGCAGTGCTAACCACCCCGACTTTCTGTCTTCAGGAATTCTCCCGTGGGAAGGTAATGCTTCATTTCCTCTTTAAAGAAGTGATTCGTCCCCGTATCTTCCACAGCTGCACAAAAAGGGGGAGACTAGACACAGAATTTGTGTAAAACGAGAGGCTGGAATGGGAATAAGCAAATCAAACTCCCTTCATGTGATGTTCCCACCCACCATTGTGCAATGGACCCAAACCAGAACACTGAGACTCCTCTCTAATGCCAGGGAAATTCAAACCCAGGTCCAGCTTAGACGCCTAGGAATGAGAGGTAAGGTAATATGACACTTCTCCTTGGGATGGCTGTTTGAAAGAATGCAGGAAGGAGAAAAAATTAACCCTGTCTGCATGTAAAGTGAGCCACATCCAACCTTCATTCAAATCTGGGGGGAAAGTCTCCCTTTTGTATCATTCCTGTGTCCCAGGCAAGAAAGGGCATGATACAGTTCTGATGATAGGGGTCTAAGGGATGTGGTGTTCATTATGAATATTACAGACTTTGCAACACTGACTGTGCTGGTGTGGAGGGGGCATAACATAATCAACATTTTAGGAATGTCTGCTTTCATTTGACACAAAAAAAGTTAGTTAGCAAATAAGTGGCATTTGATATTTATGTTTTTACAGGTGACCCATACCTACACTGGAATATTTGGTCAGTTGTGTAGCACTGGATTTGGAATGTACATTGTAGCATCATCTGCAATGAATAAGTAGCAAAAAGAAAACAGGAAAATGTGGGCTTGCTTCTGCATAAGGTTGGCACCCTGATACCAGAGGATACAGAGAAGGTGGAGTTACTGAATGCCTTCTTTGCCTCAGTCCTTACTGCCAGGGGTGGCTGTCAGGGTAATCCTGGTGGAAAGAGACAAAGCTTGGAGAAATGAGAACTTCCCACTGGTTGAGGAGGATCCGGTTAAAGTTCATTTAGGCAAATCTGTCGCACACACATCCATGCAGCCCAATGGGATGTGTCCATGAGTGCTGAGGGAGCTGGCAGATGTTATTGCTCTCCATCATATCTGAAAGGTCATGGAGAACCGGAGAGATGCCTGAGGATTGGAGGAAAGCCAATGTCACTTCGGTCTTCAAAATGGGCTAGAAGGAGGAAATACGGAACTACAGGCCAGTCAGTCTCAGGAAAGGTGATGGAACAGTTCATTCTGGATGTCATCTCTAAGCATGTGGAGGAAAAGGAGGTGATCAGGAGTAGTCATCATGGACTCACCAGGGGCAAATTATGCTTGACCAACCTGATTGCTTTCTGTGATGGCATGACTGGCTGTGTAGATGAGGGGAGAGCAGTAGATGTTGTCTACCTTGACTTCAGCAAGGCTTTTGGCACCGTCTCTGTAACATCCTCACCGGCAAGCTCAGGAAGCGTGTGTGGGATGAGCAGAGTGAGGTGATCGGGCACTGGCTGCACAGCAGAGCTCAGAGGGCTGTGATCAGACGCAGAGCCTGGTTGGAGGCTTCAGCTCACGGTGTTCCCAGGGTCAGTACTGGGTCCAGTCTGTTCCATGAGTTCACCAGTGACCTGGACAAAGGGACAGAGTGCACCCTCAGCGAGTCTGCAGGTGGTACAATAGTGGGAGGAGTGGCTGATAGCCCAGAGCGTTGTGCTGCTGTTCAGCAACACCTGGACAGGCTGGAGAGAATTCAATAAAGGCAAGTGCAGAGTACTGCACCTGGGGAGAGATAAACAGGAAGGAATAACTCCATGTGCCAGTACAGACTGGGGCTGACCTGCAGGGAGCAGCTCTGTGGAGAAGGACCTGTGGGTCCTGGTGGACAAGAAGCCGTCCATGAGCCAGAAGTGCGTGTGCCCTTGTGGCTGCCCTGGGATGACAGGAAGAGTGTGGCCAGCAGGTCAAGGGAGGTGACCCTGCCCCTCTACTCAGCCCTGGTGAGGCCACATCTGGAGCGCTGTGCCCAGTTCTGAATTCTCCAGTTCAAGAAATACAAGGAACTACTGGACCAGGTCCAGTGGAGGGCTGTGAAGGTGATGAGAGAGCTGGAGCATCTCTCTTACGAGGAAAGGCTGAGGGAGCTGGGCCTGTTTAGTCTGGAGAAGAGATGGCTGGGAGGGGATCTTATCAATGCATACAAATATCTTAAGGGCAGGTGTCAAGAGAATGGGGCAAGATTCTTTCTAGTGCTGCCCAGTGACGGTAAGGGCAACGAGCGCAACCTGAGACACAGAAAGTTCCATCTGAATATGAGGAAAAACTTCTTTATTGCGAGGGTGACAGAAAACCTGGGGAACAGGCTGCCCAGGGAGTCTGTGGAGTCTCCTTCTCTGGAGATATTCAAGCCTGCCTGGACTTGCAACCTGTTCTAGGTGAACCTGCTTTAGCAGGGATGCTGGACTAAGTGATCTCCAGAGGTCTCTTCCCATCATTCTGTGATTCTGTGAATAAAGATGATCCTAGGACTCAGTACCACTAACACTTGCTTTGCTGTCTTTTTTTTCATGGATTTGTGGTATTTATACTATGGTACAGAGTGGGAAAGAGATTTTGGAGGCAAACACAGCAGCTATAACACTCACACAAAGCTTCCATTAAACCATTTTTTTGGAGAGGAAACAGATGAAATTTGAAAAAAATTAAATTTGATTAAAGACCCTGGGGCAATGGCTGATTTCCACTTCAGCAGACATCAGAGATGAGCAAGGCAATCTCAGCTATGGTGCTGTCTGAAGGCTGATGCTTTTGCTTCAGTAGCACTGAAGTGCCACCCACCATGAGCTGAAGTTTTTTTTTCACTCTGTAGAGCCAGCCCCTGTGATGTTCTGGTCTAGAAGGTACAGAAGTACCAGTTATTGCAAATAAAGCAACCAAAACCACTAGAGAAACACAAACCTACTTGCTTGACAGCATTGCGCTTGCGGGTGAAGGGCAGATATTTAGTCCTGAGTTTGCAGAGGTGCTTAGTCAATGCTGAACAAGTGAAAATCTAAGGTGGGAAGTGCTTCTGACATTAAAAACGGGACTTGCATTCTGCAAAAAACGTTCCAGTATGGAAGGTTTAAAACATACGGTGACTTTACTTACTCCTACCTTTTGGATCAGTCACTACTGCAGTTAGCTCAAAAAAAACCCAAGGCAAACCACAGCCAAAACCGTGGAGCTGCAGATGGTTTTGACTCAAAACTGCAAAAATGCAGACCTCCAATAGTTTGGGGAGTTGAAACCATAATTCCCCTCCTCCCTCTGCTTCATAATTCCCACTGGGAAGGATATCCATCAGGGAACTGAATTCTGCTGCCCCCCAAATCAGCCTCTCTGCTGAGAAGGGCTGTGAAGAAGTCAGGCAAGCTGAGCTGAGGCTTTGTGCTGGAACAGTGAACCCTGTAGCTGAATTCTGGAGAGGTCTCAGGTGGTTCTGTTCAGAAGCTACACCTTCTATCAAATTAGTTATATCCCCATGGGCCTAGATCTAGGCCAGTTTTAAAATGATCACAGAGTCTATCATATTTAAATATGTACTCCATTCACAGCTTGAGTGGTAGCGGTGCAACTTCTAAACCAGGTCGATGACTAATCAAGGGCAGTTTGTACTAAAAAAGAAAAAAAATGTGGCACATGCATGACTTCTAGATGAGGCCTTGTGTCCCACACTCTTCCAATTTGGGGCTTGGCAGCTCTGGGGTCACTCTGGTGCCAAACTACTTCTGGGCATTATCTTGGTGACTCTTTAAGGCCATTCTGGTATTTTACACAGTTTTAAATACTAAGTGCCTATCTGATGTTAAAGCGATTTGACCGTAGGGTTAAGGGTATGCTTATACCATCTTGAGGATGACAGTTTCTCATGCACACTGGAATAATGTTACACATGCAAGTGTTACTGGTATAATGTTACATGTGCAAGTGTCTCCACACGTAATTCCACTGATACATGTGTCCACATATAAGTGCCCTATATCAAGTCCTTGTGTGAAATTGCCCTGGTTTCTAAAGCTGTGGTGGGATTGATACCACCTGATTTCAACATCTCTCAGTTAAGCAACTGGACTCCCTTTGTAGTTAAGAGAGAAACAGACACTTAAAAGGTGTTTTGGCTGATCTGTTTTTTTAACATGTGCACAAGGATTCTGGATATGTTGATTTCTCTGCACTAACTATCAAAGGAGTCCAGAGCTTTGTTTTGGATCTCCCATCCCAGCACCCAATCCTCCTGCTCCCTATGCCACTCATGTCTCCCTGCATCCCTGACTGATCATAGCTTCCACAGGAAACACATGAGTGCAGGAAACACAGCTGCATCATGTAACCCTGGCAGATGGACACAGAGCTGCAACCAGAGATCCTTTCTGAAGGTGGAGTAAGCTGCAAGATACATCTGTGGGAAAGCGCATTTGTCATGGACAGCCAAGGGACTAGAAACACAATGGTCCTGAATGTTCTTCATAAACTAAGCACAGGAACCACCCAGCACACCAGTATGCTCTGCTATAATTTCTTCCTATTTTTACAGACTGTTATTTTTCTGTCTTAACTGTGTAGTGAGAAAGATTTCTCTTTCCTCATTCTCTTTGGGCTTTTAAAGTCTCCATATCTTGTCTGTCTCAAGACATCACCCTTCAAGGTGGCCCCCCACACCCTTGGCCCTATTATGGTGGTAGCCTGCAGAGCCCTTTAGACACAGGGCCAATCCCACCCTATGCTTGCTTGGCCCTGCCTGGCCATACCAGCCTTTTGCTGGAAGACGACCGGGGCTGCCTCAGCTCCAAGCTACGGGGAAAGCCAGGACACAGGGAAACTGGCCAACAACCCAAACCTACCCTGGGAGTGTGTACAAACAGATCTGGCAACGAGCCTGGCCTCCCAGGAGCTCGGGGAGAAATACCACCACGAGCAAATGTGAAACATGAAGAGAGGAGGACGAAGGAAACAGCCGAGCTTTTCAGATGATTTGAAGCAGGATCTAGTGGGTGTTTCACTCCTTTCAGTTTCCTCTGAAAACCCTGGCTCACAGTGATAAGATCACATGGTTGCACAAGCCAATTATTGCACAATTTTGTTCCAGGCGGTTTAAGAAGCTGCGCGTTGTTTTTTAATATACACTGCCCCCTCTGGCATCCCTCTCTGCTGCTGCCTGGCTGCCAGGGGCCGAGCTCCTGCAGCAATCCGGAGCACAAGGGGAGGGGAGCAGGGCTGCAGAGAACCAGAGAGAGGCACAGTTCTATGGATCACGTCACCTAGGACATGCCATGTCCTCAGGCAGCCTAGGAGAAAGTGGGAAGCTGCTGGTCGGAGAAACTGGCAAGCAAGTGGTGTCATTTCTGGAGCACAGGAGGTGTAAGAAGATTTTTCTGCCTCCAAGTGCCATTCACATTCCTGCAGTTGGCACTGCATAGTGACAGGGTTCAAATTATTTGACTTCCATTTATTTTTGTTTCTTTCACGGTTTTCCTCAGCTATGTCAGCACTTATATAATCTCCATCGGGCTCTGATATTAACGCCGCATTAAAATGAGCAGGGAACAGGATTCACACTGCTGCTGTTTTTGCTTAGAGACAGGTGTTCTCTGAGATGGCTGAACGACAGTACATTTTTATGGGGAAAACTATCTTTATAGCAGATAAGGCTAAGAATAGACGAACTCCTTGGCTTGCACCCATCTTTCAAAGAGACATCCAGATGGGAATCCTGAGTCCAGTGAGTCAGACCGTCTGTGCAAGATGAGGGGGCAGAGGGCTCCTTCTTTGCAAATCTTCTTGCTAGATAAGCAGGATTTAGAGAGCATTTTCAGTCCACAAAAGCTCACTGTGATCCCACAGGGAGCTGGAGGCACCCATGCAGCAGGTTATGGCTGTAGGCCGGACTGCAGTCATGCTGTTCCTCAAAGAGTACAGCCATCAGCACATCCCTCACTGTGGGCTGCACATTGGTAAGGGCCTTTGCACACTGGGAAAATGCTTCCAGGAAGGGAAATGTGATGGCACTGTTACACAAGAGGAAATGATGTAGATATGTGCTCAAATATCTGAGAGAAAGGACCTGTCCCTCTGATGAGTTCAGAGAGGTTTTTGCTCAAACAAGAGAAAGGAGAAGGTGGCCCAACTAGGCACGGTTTGTTCTTTTTGTGAGGTTCCAGTTGCCTCTCCTTGATGACAGTTGGAAGGGCAGACAAAAGCCAATTTTCTAAAGCAAGAATGGTCAAAGAGCAAGGTGGTGTGATGATTCCTTGAAGCTGCCTATTTCTTACTTTTCCCACATGAGAGCCATTAATCCCTTACTTGATTGGATGTGCCAAAATGAACTTTTTCTTGAAGGTACTTCTGAGCCAGCACAAAAGTGCTGGCCAGATAAACACAACACCAAATTTGGGATCCTTTTTTTTTTTTTCCACCCCCCAAAGTGTTTTTAGAGAATTAAGGATAACTACCTTTGAATTAAGTGGTTTTAGGAGCCATCCCTCAGGAGGGAACTAGGTCATTCAGAAACTCCAGTGGACCGCTGCCAGAAACAATTTCTTTTAAAGGCAGTACTTGTAAAAGTGAAATGAGAATATGGAAGTCCTCAGTCTTACACCTCCAAGTTGACAGGTAAGTGAGATATCTGTTGAAGCAGCATCCTTACAATAAAACACAGATCCCTGGGGTATCATCAGCAAACTGGATATTCATTTACCCATGTATATAACTGTGTTTGTGTGAAGGACAAATAGGAAAAAACCTAAACTGTTGAAGAAAAGCACAGCTATACTACAGAAATTTCTTTAAAGCTGTGAAGATAAAAATCCATATTTTATATGGATTCACATACTCTTAAAGTCAAAGCCTAAAGGAATGTTTTTGGTGTTCAAAGAAATGGCCCAATATGTATCTTTCCCTCACTGTAGGATGGTAGGTTTCAGTATTGTGAACACTTCTAGTGCACAAAGCTAAATAAAAGGTATTGTATATCTTTTTGTGTGGGGGATTCATTCTTGATTCACATGGCAACTTAATTTATACCGTCTTTGTTATGTGAAACAAATCAGACCAGCTGTTCAGTGTCAGCAACTAGAAAATACAGCTTCTGAGATAGTGGTGACCAGTATCACTGCTGTAGTATACCGCTGCTGGTCCTATGGGAAGACCTCTTCTATGTCTTCTATGAAAAACAGTACCTATGTGCACCATTTATTTTTAATTCTTTTACAAGGAATGTTCTAAATGAAATGTCCATGAAGCAAAGCAATGTTGGAAAGTTGTTCTTGTTTCTTGCCTGTGATTATTTTTGCTGAGGAGGAGAGCAACAGTGGTCCTTCATCCATTTTTCTGAGGTGACAGTACCTTCAGTGTACCATGCATCAATGACGGATCACTGCTACTTGTAAAGTGTTTTCAGATGTCTCAGAGAAATGAGATATTATAGGATAAGGTGTTAATTCTATCGGATCTTGCTGTTATCTCTATAAATCCCAGAGGCAAATGACACAGATCTTAGGAAATCACTCCCCATCTATTAAGAATGGCATTTCAGGGTTTGGTAGAGCAGCAAATTAATACTGCATTCTGGATGACTGGTTGAAGAAGTCTGATCATCTCTTTAGTTTCTCTGCTCATGGATTTTAAATTTTCAGTATTCAAGGATGCTGACAAACATTGTTTTCCCTGAAGCTACTCCTCTGTAATGTCATCTGTATAATCCAGTGCAGCATTGTGAAACTAATGTACCTCTTTTGTATTCATAACACGAGATTTTCTTTTGTTTACACTCTGTGTTCAGAATAACTGAGGTCCTGATCTATAACACAACCTAATATCCATAGAAATTAATGGAAGTGAGATGTCTGTCTGCTTTGTGGTTCTCGATCTGGTTCCTTAAGTTTCTGGTTAGCCTTGTGGAGATCAGCTGCTTGTTTGGGAGGGGATGGTTGTGTGTCTGTCAGGAGCAGTGATGCAGGGGAGAGAATGGTGTAGTTATGTAAGACAACAGAGCGAAACTTCTGGCAGGTATCAGTTTCACAGGAGAAGTTAAAAAGAGATGTCTAAGCATACAGTGAAAGCAGTTTCTGCCTTTTTCAGTTTTTTCTCTGACTTTTATAGCTCACTTGTAGCACGTCAAAGACAAGATCTTAGATGTGAGCACAGACTTGGACCTCATCAAATGCCACTTGATACTCCTGTGGATATGCAGGCAGCAGGTGGAACTTGTTGTTCAGATGTTTCCAGAGGCTCTCGCAGAAGACTCCCCTGAGCAGAGCTGGCCAGATGTTTTCATCAGCTAAAGATACTTCTGATGGAAACCTGTCTAGGTACCATTAAGTACTGGCATTTATCCAGCAGCAGATCAGGCAAACAAGCAGTGCTGCCTCCCCTTCCCCACGGTATCGAGTCATGGAACACCTCTGTCCGCAGAAGTGGTCCAGGAACTTCTCTGTCAGACTGCAGCTGGTGAACCTCAACACCAAACTCACTTGACTGCCCTGACCACCTCAGTATCCCACTGGTGCTGTTGATGGCAGATGATTCTCCCTCTATTTCCCCCTGGAAGCTTATGCTGAACCTTTCATTAAGCTGGTTATACCCGTATGATCAGAAGCAGAGATACATAAAAACCCTTTAGCATGTGGGACCAGCAGGGCAAAACTCAGGAACAACAGCTCACCCCTGCTTTTGGAGGTCAATACCACCTCCCGGCCTGCCCCGGTGCAGGGGAAGTGCTGCCCTCTGATGTAGAAATTTCATCCAGCTGTAGCACCTCTTTCTGGAAGCACAGGTCCTTCCTTCAGTTATGTTTTTGGAGCAAAATCACCACCTCTGATCCTGAGGCCACGCATATGCTTTAGACTCTCCACAAGACCCCCCCTCTCCTATAGTTAGAGATACCTGCACACTGATACTCTGCAATTTATTTACCACACTGTGGTTTTCAGAAGAGGACATCTTACCATCTTATCCCACATGGAAGAAGACCCAGAGGAGCATGTAAGAGTGGAAGAGAGTTTTGATTCAAAATTGCATCATGTTCGACCAAGAGGATTAAATGCAGAACACAGCACTTCCCTACATAGGTAAGATAATATTAAAGTCATAGAAAATATAACATTAAATGTTAGTAATTTCATTAGATCAGTCAAATAATTCTAATTCTGTACATAAAAAAATTTGGCCCTTATTGCAAGTACTCTAAACTTTAGCAAAATAAAGCAATGCCTACTCTAGGCTGGCACTTCTGTTTAGATCATGAAGTGAATTATGCTTAGACAAAAAACTGTATTAAAAAGCTAAGTGGAACTTGACAAACTATCAAAAATGTTTTATGTGTAGAAAATGAGTAATATTTATGCATAGTTAAAACATATTTGCCAAATGCCGAGGAAACGGGAAATATTAATTAATAGTGCTTTTTTACAGCAGAAAATTAATTGAAATTATTCAGAGTCCAATTCTGTTCTCCTTGTGCTGTGACTAATCTAATTGAGATGAATAGGCTACTTGTGGAAAAAGAAACTACTCAGCATGACTAACTTTGGTGGAATCAATCCCTCCATGAACATTATTAACCAGTTTTGAAGTACAGTGCTTATTTTGTGTTCCTCTAGTCAATGACAGGCAATTTGATCCACTTCTTTATTCACTTCATTTCCAAGATGCCCAGAAAGGTGTCATTTTAAAATGTTCCAAGAAAAAAGTGTTAGAAGAAAGAAGAAAGAAGAGAGTCGTAAGAGGCACAAAAGTTATCCTTCCTTACAGGTGAAAAGCTACTACTGCACGTACAAGCAGTGAAATCACACATCCAAACCGTGCACCTCAGGAAGGCAGGACCTCTGCTGGGGTGTTATGCTGGTGGAGGCTTAGCCTCGGTGTCAAAGTGAAGTACTGGGTTTTCCAGTGCCAGCTGAGGGCAGATGACATAAAAACACAGCTCAAGACCATCCCCTGGATTTCTCAAGGCACTCATGTTCTGCAGCCATCTGCTGTACAGAGCCAGTGCTCTCAGTGGTGCTCATTATGAGACACGGGTTTAAAGCATTTAACATAGCCACAGTCTGACAGACAGGAAAATGTTTATACCCCTAGGGAAAATATCAACAAAAAGCACATCTGGATGCAAAGCAACGCTTTTGGATGCTGTCCTTGTGGCCCAACTCCATAAATGTTGAAGTCAATCTTTTTTTTTTTTTTTTTTGCCTTCAGGAAGACTTTATGCTTTTTGTTCAGAGATGTGTTAACACAAAAAGATCAGAGAGTAGAGGTGGCATCCCGGATGTCCTACTGGCAGATCTCTGGGTTTCACCAAAAGGAAATCCTAGTACTGTTTCTGAGTCCTGCTTTTTTGTTTTCTGGGTCCTGTGCAGGCCGTTCTGCCAGTGTCCACGCGGAGAGGAGATACCTGGCCACAGGTGCCCAAGCATATTGGGTTGGTGCAGTTTCCAGATAATTACTTGTTTTTCTCTCTGCATCTGACCTAACTTAAGAACTTTTTCCTTGGTTCTAATATTGGAAGATGGCTACTTATTAAGCTTTTCTAATTTATTCAGTTTTGGTCTTTACATAACAAGCTCTTACAAATATAAGGCTATAGACTTTCTGACAATCCACTCCTCAGCATTTCTGCTAATGATGATGTGGATTCATGGAAAGATGGAAAACACAGGATAGGATGTCAAAATGTTCTTTGTTCAACATCCCATGTTTTACCACCTCAGTGATAAAATGTTCTGCACTGCCGGTTAGAACATGATGACCAGTGTACTGCTGCCTACACTGATCACCTGCCAGACTTTGGGCCTTACTCTCACTCTGACCTTGCTGATACTGCCATCACATGAGAGAAAAGGCCCGAGATGTAATATAATTGAAGTACAAATTGTCTAAAGTTGTGAAAACTATTTTATAGTTCTAGCCTCCTGCATACATATGGCCTTAACTAAGTGCATCAAGTCCCAGACAAGGTTGTTCATTCCTCCAAAAGCCCTAAGTATGTGCAAGGTAACAGAGAAAGTGATGTCGTCATGCAAGACAGGATGGAAAGGCAGGCACGTACTTCATGCTATGATTGAGGATCCTGTGAACATCCATGGAGATGATGCCTGAGAATTTTGCCTAGTTTTTACTCTTTATATATCTGTACCTTGGTGTAGTTCTGTGCTTCTTATAAAACACTAAAAACTTCTGTTCCCATCAGCTTTAGCCAAAACAATAGAAATTCAAGGACACTTTGTTGCCCTGGGGCCTGAAAATATGTAGACAACAGTGGGTTGGAGAGGGAGTACGCCTGGGGTGGTTTACATCATTGCCTGAGGGTATGATTGGAGAATTGGGGCTGATATGCTAATATGACAGAACTTATAAAAGGTGAAGAGTGCATGACCAGGTATGCATTTTTGGGTGTAGCCCCATGGGGGGACCTTGCTTGCCCTGAATGCACCTTGAAGGCCATGAATAAATTTGTCTGCTTTTTATTCTCCTAACTTGTCTTGGCCTCTGTTACAGGTTATCCTGTTTTAGGCATCAGAGAGGACCACCCCAAGGATGAGTCACCCCACCTACTCCATACACCTCTCTTAGGAGGTGCTGAGTCACCCATGGCAATGCCTGGTCTCTCTCCAGTGACTGCAGAGGAGTTGGGAGGCAGCCGATACACAGCAGCAGCCCAGCTTCTCCCTGGCTGTTCTTAGGTGAATTCTGCTTCAGCTGATGGGTGACTCTACCTTGTCTGTGGTGGTGGCAAAGAAGGAATAACATCTCTGTCCTTCCCTGTTAAATATAAGGGGTGATAAAGTAGCATGAGTTGCTGGAATTAATTTCTGGAATAAGGTCCAGAACCACCTCAGCTTAGGTAAATTTTGTACTTTTCAGGCCCTTCTGTCTTTCGTTTGCAGAGAGGGCACTCGCGGTCCCTCAGCTACTTACCCCCATCAGAAACTGGTAATTCTGCCTTTAAACCTGTATGATTGGCATAGTGATTAATGAGATTTGAATTAAATGATAGTTCAGAGGCTGAAATAGTTCCTTGGGTAGCCTCTTTTTTTTTTTGGCTTCTAAGCCTGTGCTGTTCATCTTTGAGACCTGCCCATGGAAGTGTTAGTCAAGCTGAAAGCATTTGTAGGAGAGGCCTGCTCTTTACTGGGGCCTCATAAGTCCTTTCTAAATTGCTGGTGTCTGCCAAGCAGAGGGAGAGAGGCCTTGTGGCTGGGCCCATGGTGTTTCCTCATTCTGGTTCCCATCATGGTCAGTGGGCTGGCAGGGGCCGTGGGGTATGTGAATCACGTTCCGTTTGTATGCAGATTTTCCCATTTCATTTTTGTGCTACTTATATGGCCCCTGCCTAAACCTAGCATTACATCCACATGCCTTTACAGAGCCAATGGGCTCATTTAGGATGCTGCAAGGTGTAGATTTTTTTTTCCTTTTAGCAGGTACTTTCTTTCATCTATCTGCATTGCATTTCCTGTGCCTTGAGTTGTCCTTCAACTAGATCGTTTTAAGTTCTTCAAAGCTTTTCACCATTTTAGTACCAAATTTACTAATTTGAATATCTTTTTTGGCATCTGTGGATGTTCTTACCTGACCTTCATCTTCCATAAACCACCAAAAGCCATGAAGTCTGAGTTCCAGGAAATTTAGTTGCACGGATGATAAGAAGAATGCATCTTATTCAGTGTGGATTATATGGACATGGTGCTCCAACTGTGGTAAGAGTGTTCTTATTCTGATACCCTAATTCAGGCCAAATCTGTTACTACCATATAGATTGTGGTACAACATTACACTTTTGGACCAACTGATACTAACCGGAGTTGTTACCACATCAGTCTGTGCTGATGCCATAGTCCAAAGCCTCTGAAAGAGGCGTGTTTTCTTTTTAAGGAGCTTCAAGAAAAACGGGCTTGAAATGAATATTTTCCCTTACCACCTACCTCTCAGTTTGGATACACTTATGTGTTGACTTGAAGGTCATTTTTTAGCTTCAAAATCCCTTTCCATGATTCTGACAGGTTAGAATATGAAGCCTTGAGCAGAGGAGACCTGAGTCTGGGGAATAACTGCAACAGAAGCCATGGGGGAATACCCTACCAAGCCAAATTTCTTGTGGTAAAGGAATTCTACCAAAGCCACATATCCTATATTGCAGTTTCTCTTTGGAGCAAATTACAATGCCTTTAGCTAAACATGAATATTTTAAGCATGAGTTTTATTCTGAAATATATTTTTTAAAATCAGTTAAAATTCTATTAACTGTAACTCTTACAGTTAATTTAAATAGAGTGTTTGATTGATGGATGGCATATGTTTGTCAGACCAGTAAATGGCACTGAGCTGTAACCCAAGAATCAGATGGTTAATTATTGCAGTTCTACACAAGAATTGATTGGGAAATCAGGTGCTTGCTGTGTACACATTAGGTAGAAGTTCCTGAGAACAAGGTGCCTCTGTATGATTTGTCGTTCTAGCTTTAGACTATGTTGACCTTATTAGAGTGGAAAGAGAGTGGCACGAAGAACATCTTAAGAGGGCAAAAAGATTATAGTGTCTGGGCTGCTAAGTTGTTGTTTTGAGCTCTAAGGACATTTCCCTTTTTTCTCCCTTGTGTTTACATAAGTATGGAACACCTGGAAAACACTTTTTCTGATGTGTTAGGAGTACTTAGACAAGTCTATTGCATATTAAAACTTACTGTGTCCTATTGATTATTTCTTATAAGCCTTTCCTTGTACATCTCAGTAACTGAATGCCATTGTATGAATGGAAGCTACCTGATTCATCATTAAGCCTTTCATTTTCTGACAAAGTTGCCATGGCTGGCATATTTCCCAATAAGTTCTTCATTCCTAATATCTTGCTCATGAAATTTGTAGAGCTTCCAGTGCCCAAGAAATCAGGAATGATAAAAAATAACCAGAAATCACACTAGTATCTGTCATTTGCTATTCTGTTTTCCAAGCCTGTCATCCAGTTAGGGAACATAAGATACACTGTGTGACTAGTCCAATACCAGTAACAGACAGCAACTTGTCAAAATGAACATTTGCAGACAACCCACAGCATAATTTTTTTTTTTTTTTTTCCTTAAGTGCTTGAGAACTCTTACAAATAACAATTACATTCAGGAAAGCCTGAGAGGACCATTCAAACCAAGTAAGTCTGAACTTTTATTTTTGACTTGGTATTATTTCATATTCTGAGTGTGATGTGTGCATCTTTATGTATAGGATTAACCAGATAGAAAACAGAATGCAGAGAGCCAGACTGCTCTACGATAGCAGTACTCTGGTTGGCAAAAAAAATTTAAAAATTATATGTCTAAAATCTCCTACTAAAATCTGCCCCTCCATCATGATGCATTAGCAAGACTTGCATGTTTTGAAGACTGAGCTTTGCTGGTG
Organism: Dasyornis broadbenti; assembly: GCA_013397935.1. Classification (NCBI taxonomy): domain Eukaryota; kingdom Metazoa; phylum Chordata; class Aves; order Passeriformes; family Dasyornithidae; genus Dasyornis; species Dasyornis broadbenti. The sequence continues at coordinate 560,520 of VZRN01004549.1, read as the reverse complement.
AATGCTGGGTATTTGAAAAACCTCACTGCAGACCCTTTGCTTAATATTGTGCAGCAAAGATGGGAATGAAAACTACATCTCCAGAAACCTAACTGGGAGCCAAGGGACGCAAGTCCCCTCTTGCATCCCAGCAGTACTACAGCTCCAGAAGGACTGGTGATCATCCACCTGAACTTCATGACAAATGTCAGGATTAGCATGAGCAAAAATGGTGACATTTCAGTCCCCAGGTGGTCAGTGGGCTTGAAAAGGCTGCCTCAGAAGGAGGAGAAAACAGGTTCTCTGCTGGAGTGGCAGCAATGCATAACCCCAGGTCAAGGCCTCAAGGTGTTAGTGCAGGTTCAGCTGCAAAAGGGGTCTTCCCTGACAAACCGTGTGAGCTGGTGTGAGCCTGGTGTCCTGCGTGGAAAACATGGAGTCCTCAGAGCTGTGCACTGAACATGCTCACATAACTCCAGCACAGTGAGTAAGTATTGGTGATAAACATGATGCTCATATTTCACTGTCAAAAAAAGCCAGAGGAAATGTGGATGAGGCACTTAATGACATGAGCACCCTGCTCCTAGTCTGCAGATGGGTGGAAAAACTGAAATTGCACATCCTGAAATCACAGAGCTTCTGTACAATTCTCTGTTTTGCCTGCTTACATTCTTTCATGCTGCTTCTGCAGCAGGCAATTGCCCCTGCAGGGCCCAGCATGGAGCAACAATCCTCTGAGCAGGCATGTGTTGTGTGGGGTTGTGTGGGGTTGTGTTGAGTACAGGGAACAAACCCCAGCAGGCTGAGCGGAACAGTATTTCCTTCACCTTGCTCACTTGGGTGAAGGTACCAGCAACAGCTTTACTTTATTCATGCCTCTGGCTTGGAAACCTGGAAACTCTTGGTGCCAGGCCATGATGCTCCAAGGCTGGGCATTCTGCCCTTACAAGACTCTCTAAACATATACAGTAAGACCACGTGGAGGCAGGGAAGAAGGGTCCACCAAGCAGGATCCACAAAACAATGTGCCAAGCAGGGACTCCACCAATGGTGGCCTGCAGGAAATATGTGAGACAGCTCTTGGGGCTGGATTCTGCCCATTATCAAGATTTGAGGGAGATATGAATCCTGCACTCAGGATTTGTTGTTCTTATCTCCCTCTTCCCCTTGAAGTTATGTCCCAAAATCTTTATTCCAAGCCTAGGCAAGAGAAGTACCAGGCCATTCAGAAGGGAAGGGATGTCTCTCCAATCCTTTTCCAACAGAGTGCAAGCCCCTCTTGGAGGAAATTTGAATCCCCATTTGCTACAAGAACCTTTTGCCAACTGGGCTATCAGCTCTTCCCATTGGTGGGAGAGTTAGGGCTCTCAAACTCCTTTTTTTTGCATAGTGAAATCAAGCACCCACTGGTCTAATAAGCAGGAAAAGGAAAATGGACACAGCCATGCCTGGTGCTCAGGCACATACCTCCCTGCCTCAAGGCAGGTTCATAGGACCAGCCTGCCTGCCACTGTTTGGAAGGTTTCTCAGAAGAAGCTGCCTCTCCTTGCCCTGAGCAATGCCAGCCTCCCAGGAAATACCTTTTCCCCAGGAGGCAGAAGGCTGCCTGTCTTTCTGACACCTCTCATCACCTCCCCTCCCTTTCCAGTTATGCTGCAGTGGATGTCTGTGGGGAAGTCTCAAGGACTTCCACACACACTGTCCCCAGCTATTAGTCTCCAGGGTGAATGGTTGTCGGCTGCAGCCCCTCGGGTTTAGTCACCTGCTTTACCAAATGCCAGTAGACATTTAGGTCAATTGATTGCACAGGCTTGGAGAGTTGGGTTTCTAACTGAGGGCTGCTTCAACAGCAGCTTCTCAAGACCCACAGACAGGAACTGCCACTTAGAACGTGGCACTACCGAAAGCTCTTTCCCTGGAGATCCGGGAGAGCAGTTTGAGGGCAAGATCCTAGGCAGGAGGTCTAGGTAAAACCCAACTTATTTCTTATTTATGGGTGTAGCTAGTTATATAACAGAAAATAGGTTAATTATGGCCCAGATTTACTCCGGCATAAAAGCACGTGGAAGCAGTAATATCAAGAGTGATCCCTGGCAGGGAAGGCAGCAAAGATGATGCAGCCCTATGGGAGGGTACAGCAGTTGTACACACAGTCACTGTGTGTCCTGCTTTGCAAGGAGAAAGCTGAGAAAGGACAAGTTCGCTGATTCAAAGGGAAGCCAGAGGAGACTATGCAGGGCCTGGATTCTGAGTCAGACTAACCCTTCACAGCTTCGGGCAGCAGGAGCCCTCTCATAGCAGAAACCAGCGGAGTGAGATCTTCGAGGACTGGATATGAGAACCAGGTAGCAAAAGGAAAGGTGCAAAACTGCCACACTGTAAAGTGGGATTACTGTAATGTAAATGCTTCTTCCTCCTGGGGCAGAGAAGTCCAGTGAGAAAAATATGCTGGACTTTATTTCCCTTTCAAACTATGGGGAGAGCAGAACTCCTCTTGTCCCCAGGCCTTGATCCCACTAGGTACCCTGGTGAGGAGTGTTGAATCACCTTTCTTTCAAACCATTTGCAATGATGGTTTGTTTTCTTGCCCAACCTTTAACATTCTGTCAGAGTTGCTAACGTTATACTGCTGGTTGCTCACTCTTTGGTACATGAATGAGGTAAAGCATGACACAGCCACTTGTGAGTGTGTCTTGAGAAGTGCTCAGAAAGGCACCTCTTCTAGTACTGAAATGCCAGTCAGTGCAGGTCTGCATTACTCTGTGAGTTATGAAAATAGGAAAGAAAATCACTAATGGTGTGTGAGCTGACAGCTGAGACCATGGGGCCACCTCCTCATCCTGCAGTGACTGGGTGCAGGTTCTGGAGGAAGACTGGGTAGGCAAGCTGCAGATTTAGGAGTCTCTACTTCAGGCGAGCAAATTTGGGCTTGTTTAGGGAATTGCTAGGCAGAGTTAACTTGGAAGGCAGTGGCAAAAAGGTGCCAAGAATTTGGTTAACTTTTAAAGAAAGCACCAAGAGCTGAGAAACATAACTTCCTGTTGGGCAGTCAGACCAAGAGTATCAGAAGAACTGCAAGGAGCTTCTCAATGACAGAATGATTTGGATTGGAAGGGACTATAAAGACCTAGACTTAGTGGCAGTTCTGCTTGAACAGGTGACTGGACAAAAGACCTCTTGAGGTGCCTTCCAACTTAGTCTGTTGTGTTTTTTTGGTTAGACCTGCTTGTGAAAGAAATAGAAGTGGATTGCTTCTGACCCAAAATAGCTGCCACAACCCATTGCCAGGTGAAATGTACTCATGCAGAAAGCCTGAGGCTCACTGGGGCACGTGGTCCCATGCAAGCCAATTGTTTCTCCATCTGGGTGGGAACAGGCAGTTACAGGACAGGTTGATGGGCACTGGCCATGAGAAACCTGGAAGCCACACTGACCCAGCAGGGCCTCAGCCACCTGGCAGAGCTTGGCTGTGGCATGGAGGTGACCACAGGGCTGGGCAACAAGGAGCTGCACAGAAAGCATCACTGGTGGGGTGGCTTTGGGGTAACATGGCCATAAGTGGGTTGTGTGGTTGTCATGGGCATGGCAAACCCAATGTCCCTCTCAGAACTGTGCCATTCCAGAGCAAGGTTTTATCTTCCTCTGACCTGATTGCTGAGCCCCCAGCAAGGGCATGCAGTTTTGCTGGCAGCCAAAGGAATGAATCTGACTAGGTTAGCCCCACTCCTTCCCCTTACCTGGCCTGATTTCATAGATTTGCTGTGCCTTTGTTGCCTCTGTTCTTGTTGCTCCCCCTCTCTCCATGCTTTTGCCTTATTTTGGCTGCAGCAGCCACAGTTATTCATTTTATTCACTTGCCACATACAGGGAAGGCACCAGGAGGAGCTGGGGGAAGGGGAGCTGTGGCAGAGGGTGTAAGTGTGCATATCTGTGTGTGTGTGTGAGCGTGTGAGCACATCTCCAGTGCACAAGCAGAAGCAGGCTGGATCCTCCTTGGCTGCCTCTCCTCAGAAAGAGGAGGAGAAAGTGCCAAATATCATCTCAGCAAGGGAGCTGCTAGTCAGGGAGCTGGAAATCTTCCCTCTCTTCAGAGCTCTGAAGAATGTAAGAGTCTTATTCAAGTTTTTCCCGGCTCCCCTGCATCTTCTGAGAGCTGAAGTAATTTTTCCCAGAAAGTGTGATGTTTATTAGGATGGCGAATGAGGCAGGAAACTTGCCAGGTATTTAAGACAGACCACAATGGACTAGATCCAGCTGTCAGGCACCTCTAGAGAAAACATGCTGAACTCCGCCAAGATGGTTAGGTGAGGTAGGATTACTTCCTTTGCAGAGCCTTCCTTTACCACACTGGGAACATCCATGGATAGTCTTAATTTAGGGTTTAGACACTGTAATTTAAAAACTGAGAAAATCTTCCTTCTGAATGCCATCAGGAAATAAGAGATGTAATTTGCTCCACTTGGGGAGCCTTTACAATCTTGCTCCGTAATAAAGAACTAAAAAAGCAAGACAGCTCTGCATGGGCAGGCAAATAATACAAGTGCTTTCATCACATAAGCCATCTTGATTTATGTGCCATAAATCAAATGTGGGGAGCTCAAGTCTTTGGCTGGGGCCTCAGCACTGGTGGTTGATCACCATGAGAATTTGCCTATGCAAGAAAACTTCATGGCTTAGTAGTAATTTTTATTTCTACTTGAATAGAGACAAGCAAATCTGGACTTAAGACTGGCCTGGTCTTCCTGTTCTATGTTAGCGTGCACTATGAAATAATTGGGATTTGATTAGTTTGGCTTATGTCATCCTACAGAAAAAATCCTTCAAAAACATGATGAAGTCTACATGAAACCTTCTGTGGGTGGCGCAGGCAGGCAGTGCTCATGCTGAGACCTGGACACCAGAGAACAGGATGTGAGATCCTCTTTTAATACAATGTTAAAACCAAAATGTTGTACTCTTCATCTGCATGGTTCCTTGAGGAGATGACTTTATATGTAGTATTAACTGCAGGGAAATGGCATTTCAATTTTTTTTTTTTTTTTAATTTCCTTTTTTTTTTTTTTTAATTTCCAGGAAGAACCTATGTCTTTAAAATAATATTCTTGGGATGTTAAGGCAGGGAGAATGACACAGGAGTTACAGATACTTATTGTTTTGCTGCTGCAGAATACTGGAGAGTAAGAGCTGCTTGTGACTCCACCTGAGGAGTGAATTAAATGCAGGAATGTATAACTTGCTGTGAAAGTATCTTGCCTTTAAGATCTTTTCACCCTTTTTTGCTTTTAACCAAAACAACTCCTGCTTTACAAAGAACTGAATTATTCATTCCAGACTGACAGATTGCCTTCCCATTTCTGCTCTATTCTGAGCAGTTGCATTTTTCAGCTGATACCTGGAAAGAACATCATCTCTTAGGAGGCTACATAGGATGGTAAGAAAATACCTGCCTAGATGAATCACTGGGGAAAAAAAAGGGAGAACGAAGGCTGGAAGCATTAAGTTGCAGAGGTGTTACACGCAAAAGAAGAAAATAAGCGGAGCGTTACTGTATCCAAGCTCTGCAGTTTAACAAGAAAAACATCTAATTTTTTTAATAAAACAAAACCCATTGGGACAATAGAGAAATCATGGAGGGAATTTAACACAAAAGTGTTGTCAAGCTATAGTTAACACCTTGGAGGCTCAGGTTAGCTTGCCTGGAAGTCAGGAATGCATGTTCCATGCAGGTCTTCCTAGTTGTATAGGTGGAGTAACACCATAAAAAAGAGACAGCTGGTGTTAAGTACATCTGTGGATGCCTGTGTGTGTGCAGCATTGCTAACCCAGCTCCTGATAGCACCAGCAAAGGAGCTTTCACTGTAAGATTAAGTGATTTTATTCCTCACAGCTGCCCACCAGAGTCTGAAGCGTGACTGTTTACATGGCACAGGGCACGGCTCCCATTAGGCCACAGGGCAGCCCCAGCTCTGGGTGTTTTGGGATTGCCACTGGGCTGTGTTTCGGGGCACCAGCTCCTGCTCATGCCACCCAGCATCTTGTTCCCCAGCACCACAGTCAGACCTGGATGGCAACATCTGAAACAGATTGACCCATGCTCCATGAAGCTGTAAGAGAGAAACAAAATACCACCTACAGCAAGGTCAAAACACTTGTCCTCCTTACCTGCTAATAGGGCGGAAAAATAATTAACCAGAGGCAGAGTGTTGACCAGCATGAAGGGAACTGGGCAGATCACTGGTATGCAAGCCAATATTCCCCATGCGTGCACCCCTGTGTTTGTTCCCACTGTTTTTAAAGGTATCTTTGCAACCATAAGGTGTTTTCCCATACTTTTTTTTTTCAGTTTAAATGAGCCTCAAGAGAAAGTGGAAGGTTTTTAAAAGGACACAGGCTCACCCAGAGTGGCCTGGTCTATCTCAGAAGCTGTTCTTAAAACAACAGAGAGCTCTAAGTCTCCAGGATTGACTGTGCTGCTTTAAAATCACCTTTTCTGCGTTACATAGCTGATTCTCACAGGAGATGCCTACGGCTTCATGGGTCTCTCATAGCCAGAGCTGTAATTTTTGCACTCCGTGGTTGTTTAAAGTAAGTAACTCAAGAGGCCATGTCATTAACCACCAGCTGTAATTAGCAACCTCACTTTAATGGCCCCGTGTCCCCATTCACAGTGCCCCAGAGCTGCTGGATGGTGGTCAGCCACAAGCACAAGTAATCTACTGGCAGCAACAGTCGTGGCAATGGAGAAACTAAATACGAAAGTTCCATCCCAGAGTCTGACACATGTCTCTCCAGACTGGGTGTGAGCTTCCCACAGTGTGGCTTTCCAGGATTCTGAAGTGTCTGGCTCAGTAGCCAGGGGCTGGGTGGCACACTGTGCTAGCCTGGCCTTGCCATAGGGTGAGATACAGTTTTCCATAACCACACTGGGGTGAAGTTATTTGTCATAATTTGAATAAGAAGAAATTTTGTCGGTGTTCGCAGGTAGATCAGGAGTAAAAAATGAACCTCCTCCAGATCTCCTCAAGCTCAGCCTCATCTCATATCCAGCGTTATACTGAAGCATGAGTAGGCAGTGACCTCAAGACCATCTCATTACATGCATGTGGGATTCATCATGACAACAGCTGCTTGCACTTATTACTGTCTGCTGTCTTTTGCACTTCCCTTCCCAGTTCCATTTGCTCTTAGTCTCAACTCTTGAGTTTTACATGTAGTTTCAATTTAGGTTTATTCTAATGTGAAATACTGGTAGAGTTTCACAGGGAATGAGCATTGAAACTCCTGACAGATGCTTGGGCAAAATTCCCTCAGGGATCAAAGCCCTGACTATACCTGGATAAGGACTTCAGCCTTAGGTCTATGTTTGCACTACAGCCATCCCTGGCAGGGTTGCAGACAGAAGTTGTACAGGACTTCAGCTGAGATGGGCAACAATACATTAAAACATCATATAGCAAGATGTCCCTGCCCATTGCAGAGGGTTGGACTAGATGACTTTCCAATTGAAACTATTCTATTTTATGATTCTATGATAATCAAGGCCTTTCTCAACATGCAGCCTAATGTGGAGAAACAGAGTAATGGGATTTCCTCATGTACATTGGGGAGGGTATTGGATGCCACTGGAGGAGCATGAGACACTGCTACTGGAAAAGCAAGGCAAAGGAGGTGAACGTGCAGGCAGGAGCAGTGGTCTGTAGGAGCCAAGGGAGCTGGGGCACAAAGCCTCTTGCTCGGTGCTCCCAAGAGCAGCAGCTCTGTCCTGTGGGCCCCTTCAATGCCAGGGATGCAGCAGGGCTGTGAACAGCAGCACCATAGCTGCTCAGTTCTGCACCTTGGTTTCTCCCATGAACAGAAGAAACCTCTGGACCTCTGAAATATTGGCTAATGCTCAAGCTGTGGGACCATACAAGGCTGGTTTTACTTACACCGGAGCAAATAACCTGCTTTTGTTGCAGGTCTTCTGACTTTGCCTGTGTAGGAGTAAAGAAAATTACCCCTTGACTTTTTCCTATGGAGCTTGCAGTGTGATGGCATATATTTAATCTGCACAGGCTGGCTAATGCAGGTCTGTGAATTAGGTTTGGCTTTGATTAAGTTCTAGCACATATTTGGGGCCAGCAGATTCTTTTCCCAATAGCACGTTACGGCTCTGCACATTAGGACTCTCTCAGGGTGTGCTGTATTGCCCAGCATGGGCAGCCTCACGCCTGTTCAGTGCCCTCCTGCCTCATCTCTGGGGCTGTGCTGGCACAGAAAGTGCTGGGGGAAGCACTCTCGTGCGGGAGGCAGAGGCTGTTGCTGTGCAGTCTGCAGAATTCCCATGGAGATAACGTTTGGCATGTGTCTGAAGTTCACCTCCACACACAATCAGGAGCACCTCTTATCTTGCTACTCAGCCTGCAAAATTTCGTATACTAAAGTGGACTGATTATAACACAAATAGAGTGATTAGGGGGCCTTCCAAGGGCCCTGGAGCATGGGTACCTTGTTTTTTTCCAGCTACAGGCTGCTTTACGACTGTCTTTAGGAAATATTTCCTTTTAAATGGGCATACTTGTTTGGTTTTGAAGTAGAGGTGACTTATGCAACCAAGGTCAAGCAGCCTCAGATGAAGTTCTGGTTCCTTTTACAGAAGAAAAGTTGCCTTGTAAGGCATGTGACCCCAGCAGCAAGCTATCTCTTGATGCAGAAGTTGTTTGTCCTCCCTCTCAGAGTGAGCAACCTGGAATTAATTATAACCAATAGATGCTTATCCTGAAATGACTGTGAGCTGCAGTGGCAGGAGCTGAAATGGGGCTTTCAGATGAGAGGTGGATGGAGGAAAGAAGGAGACGGGATGGGCTTGAGAGATCCCCAGGGGTCTTAAGGCCTCAGGTGCTTAGATCCCCACTCCAAACCTAGCACAGGCATTAGCAGCTCTGAGTAATGATGATTTGTGGTGAATCTGGTGGTGTGGATTTCCATGAACAGGAGCTCCAGCTTCCCAGTAACCTGCACAAGTCCTGCCCTTTATTTTTGCCAGCTCAGCAGAGAGACGCAGAGTGGGAGCCTAGAGAGCAAGGCTGGTATTTGTACATCATTACTGGAGGGCACAGGTAGGGAAACAGGATGGCGAGGGGTGGCCTATTCAAAGCATTTTTGCAGGAACTTAGATCTTCTGAGAATTTGCACCTGTGTCTTGCACATCACCCTGCCTGTTTGAATAGCACCCTTTAGGTGCCAAAACTCTTGCATACTAACCATCAGTATTCAAGCTGGAAGGAAATTAAAAAGCAAAGGATAGCCTCATGGCGGGATAGGTATGGGCCATCCACAGGAGTTCCTAGGTCCTGGAAGGAACCCATCAGTTTACAGCACAGTTTTAATTGGCCATGAAAAAAATTGTGTATTGTTCAAATATCCTAATTGTTTGCGAGATCGGGGAAATACTGTGTTTACATGTATTTACAAGATTGATGCCTATGAGAGTTACCACCATTTGAGTATTAATTAGTGCAGGAGCTGTGGGACAAATGAAGTCTGTGACACTGATTAAGCCCTTCTCCATGTCAGTAGCAGCAGCAGACAGAGAAAAGTAAGGACTCTGACAGAAGAATTTGATGAATCCATCGAGCAGCATAATCAATCTGCTGAGAAATGAGCAAGCAGACAATGTGATGTGGGGATCGTGTCACTGGGAAGGCAAGGGGACAGCACAGTGCCTGTTGGCATGACCTGAGATGTCAGCAGTTTGCCAGTTGTGCAGGGAGCCTGTCGCTCATAGGGCAGCCTGCAGCATGATGCAGCTGCCCAACAGTCAGGTGCCTGGGGGGTTCCTGCGCACTGCCCTTGGCTCGGACACAGCCCAGGGCCTTCTGCCCAGCTTTCCCAATGCCAGGCTTTAGTGTCACAGCATTTGAAGACCAAGCCAACTGAGGGCTAGCCACAGTGCTCCTGCAGACAAGTCAGCTTCCTGGTGTGCTCTGGGTGTTTTCTGTTGGGCAGCAAAGCAAGGCTGTGTTGAAGGATTGTTCATCCACACTTCAAGCAGACTGCTATGAGATTATGTTTTTTCTTTTTAAAGACAAAAGAGAAAGAAGAGTCAGAATTCCCTAGCATGCATATTGAACTTCAAAGCAAGAGATCATGGTGTGTTTCCGTAGGACCTACAGTTCTGTGCTCTGCCCATGCACTGTTGGCCAGCAGTAGGAATGGACATGTGGTGACTGACCCAGCCCCAGAGCTGGGCACAGTGCTGGTGGCCCACCTGTGACATTGATTTCCAGACAAGGAAATCACAAGGCACAATGAAACCTGTTTATTTTAGCAAAAGTGAAAATCAGTATTTTCCAAGTACCTCAACAGCCAGGCAGCAGTTGAGCTGAATAGTTATTTTCAGCACTAACAGAGGGCCTTGCTCTCCATTTTAGACAAAGCTGCAGCTCCCAGAAAACACCTGTGTAGGTGTGTTTTGCAAAGGTTCTTGATGCAGCTCCTACAATAAGCACAGCCAAGTTGTCCATGAGTTAACACATTGGAGAAACAAACCAGCAGAACAGGAATAATCCAAATCTAACCCAGCACCATCTGCCACACAAGGCACTGCGGCTGTATACAAAAACCTCATTAGCACCTGATGAGAGGGAGGCTGGGCCCACAAATAATCTATTTGCAATACAGGGCGTGTGTAATGCTGTCAACATCCATGTGGCTCATGAAAAGGGGGAACTTGTCCCCAGCAGCTGCTCTGCAAAACCCACAGGAAAACCATGGGGCAGGTGTGGCACGTCCTGAGGGTGCAGAAAATCACACTTGGACATGGCCAGGGACCAGCCTGGGAAAGCCTGGTGGTGCATAACCTACAGCAGGGGAAGACAACGCCCAGCTACGCTTGACTGCTGCCCCGTAGGCCCATCTTGGTCAGGGTGAAGGCCAAAAGCATTGAAGCCATGAGGAACCAAAACCAAATCAGCCACATTCATCTCCCTTGCGCCAGGCCAGCAGCTGCCAGGGACATGGGGCTGAGCATGAGGGCCACTGACTGTACTACACCCACTGAGCTGCTCACAGTGGCACCTGCCATGACTCCAACAGGTCCTGCCAAATCCACCTTTGTCCCTGGTGCCCAAGGTGTGGCAGGGCCCAGCACCTGCTGTGCCAGTGATGCTTACAACATCAGGAGGGGGCAAGGAGTGACTTGACATTGGCAGAGAGTGTGTCACTTTAGCTGTCTTACCCCTCAACTCCCTCTGCCTGGCATCTCCATGTGGATACAGTGGTGGGGGTCTGCTCTCCCCTTGGGCAAGAGGCATTTGCGGCCCAGATGCCACTGTGGGGAGGTGGTGGCAACAAGGGTGGTGGAACTGCTCTGGGGGCTGCAGGGAGAGGAAAGCCTCTCCCTGGCTCTCACCCTCCTCCCTTTCCTCCTGCTCATAGCTTGCCAGCAGCCAGCCCAGGGGCTTGGAGGTAGGATTTGTCCTTGGAGGTGGAAGGACAGGGCTTGGGTGCTGCCAGCTACTGTGTGATGACTGTCAGGCTTGGTGGGAAAGACCTGTGTCCAGGGTCAAGCTCCTGCTCCTGACTGTGGCAAAGACAAGCTTGTGATCTATGGTGGCTACTGGTGTAAGGCCAAAATTTGTTGTTAATATTATTTTTTTTATTGCTTTATTTTTAGCTGAGCATTTCTGTTTGTGTGATATCTCCTGCTGGGCAGCTCTGGCTCCTCAGGGAGGTCAGCAAGCAGGCATGGCACAGTGAAACCCCAGCTAGGGAGGAGACAACACTGGGCAGTGGGTGGGGGGCAGGCACAGGAGGATTGGAAGGGGAGAGGATGGCAACTGAGGCTTCAGAGCAGATACAATCCTGATCTATATATTTTTAAAAAGTAATTAAACAGAGGGAGGTAGAATTAAAAGGTCACTTCAGGGCTGCCACGTGGTAACATCTTTAAAGCTATCACGCAAGTGCAGCCTGGTGTAAGAGCACAGCTCTATTATGGGTTATTGCATTACAAGCTCCCTCATTTTCTCTCTCAGACAGTGGAATACAAGGGTCTAAAACAGGAATGCAGTTTCCCAAATGCAAGGCCCTGTGAAGGGTGAGGGTGGAGAGGCACAGTGCTGCAGCAGCCACCTGGCCATGTAACCCAGAGAAGAGGGTTATGTGCTTCCTTGGCTTTGCTCCTTGCCTCAGGGACACGGCCTGTCCCCAGGGTTTCTTCTGGGAGGAAGAATCCATGGTACAGGGCCATAACTGCTTTCTTTTTTTTTTTAAAGGAGTTAGTCCAAAGAAGAACTGGACCATGCCTTCTCTTACTGCTTCTTGAATACACGGGATGTCAGCTGGCTCCCTCCCCTGCCCCTGGCTTTTGCATTCTTCTCTCTCATGATCCCATCATGGCATTGCAGCCTCTAACACTCTCTGACACCCGAGGCTGTGCCTTGCTCACCGAATTTCCTGCTCTCATACATTTCATCTTCCCTTTCCTGGTGCAGCCTCTTGAAAAGTTACTTCTCAGTTCAGTCACCACCTTTGCTTCTCTAGGTATCTTGTTAATTTTCATCTGTTTTCTTTTGCTTTATGTGTTCTCTTGCTTGTTGGTTGGGTTAATCACAGGCCAAGAGGTCACAAGGCACTATCATGCCCATGTCATCAACTGGGACCTTCCTGATAGCACGGGACACTGTGTTTGTCTGAGGAACGGGTAGGAATTCAACCATTCCAGCTGTTTCTGTCCTTTGAAAATCCTAAGTTTGCAATGGCTTTTTAGAGTCTGGAGCAGTTCTTTGTTGGTGCAGTTTCTCTGCTTCTCAGCTCGCTCTGTTTTGAAGCTAGATGGTTTCAAGAATTATAGCTGAAAAGCATTGGAACAGGCAGGCGCTATACTTTGCCTCTGTTCACAATTACAGTGCTTGCACACTTAGAATGATTTAATTCATTTAGCATTTTAAATTCCACACAGTTTCAGGAGCACAGGGGCAAACATTAGTCTGAATTATTTCCTCTCAAACAATTCTGCTGTGAAGATTGCCAAGGCTCCTCGAGGTGTGCTGGGGGGAGAAAGCTCGCTCCACCACAGCTTCAGGATCCACATCTTCAGCCCTGGAGAAGGAGTTTCTATGGAGACATATGCAGTAAACAAATGTATGGCTTCCCCAGCATGTGCAGGCACTGCAGCCCCAGCCCTGCAAGCTCTTGGGCTGTATTTTTTGGCAGGGGCTGATACCTATGAACCCCACCCAGCCTATGCCCCCTGCCAGTCTATGGCCCTGCTGCCAGCAGTGCTTTCTTTGCACCTTAGAGGATGGCTGGTAATTCCCAGTATTTTAGCTAAGGGATGAATTTTGAAGAGTCCCAGCATGGTATCATGCTCTCCTGATAGAACAAACAAAACTCCCTTTAAATGTTTGTGTACATATAGCCAGGGAGAGCCACAAAATCCTATGCAAAAGTAGAGTAGTGTTTTCATGCCTCTTCCCAGGGTGTCCCAGGCCCTGTACCCTCTCCTGCATCTCCCCATACTGCAGTGCCCGTGGCTGGAAACCTGCACCCCACTTGACATTGCTGAGCATCCCCGCGCTCCCATCCCTACATCTGCAGGGAATTAAAGCCCCTCCTGTCAGTCTTTGAACCACTTCTTCCCTGAGATAGCTCAGCAAACCAGAAAGTGAGAGGATGAGGCCTCAGTTGCCTTCTGCTGGTTTTACAGTCATTTTCCCACTCCCTTGTGATGCTGCAGCTGAGCTTTCCTGGTTTATTTGTGATAGGCAGTTTCTGTATGAGTAAAATAAAAGGTGGCTTTTTTTCTCACAGAGGTAGACATGACAGCTCCAGCACCCTAGCCAAATATTGCTTGTGTAATAACCAGAAACTGTGCTATAGTTTCACTATTTTTCCTGTTAAGGCTTCTCTTGCTGCTCCAACTCTGCTCTACATTCCCTCTTGGATGGCAGCGATACATCACGCTGGGCTGCTCAAAGGCTGCTTCTTCTCTGGGAAGTACTGTCTGTCACCCAAGTCTAAAGCTGAGGCCTGAATATATAAAATATGCTAAACATTTTGCCATTATTAGGCTAAAGGGCAAATGCAGCCACCAATAACTTTGATCTCAGAAGATCAGCACAAAACAAAGCAGACACTCAGCAGCTGAATGTGCATCCTTATTTTTATCATGGCACCCAACAGAGCAATTGCTAGTGGACCTGAGCAAAATTTGACCCATATTGATTTCCAGATTCTGAGCTGAGCTGGCTTGGGTGCTGGCTGCAGCTCTCCAACAATACCATCTTCTCAAATCTCAGTGTGAAACAGAGAAGAGGCCTATAGGATATTTGTAACACCTAACTATTGGAGACAGGGAAGTCAGACTGAACTGGCTGAGTCTCTGGCCTTGTTTCAGCCTTGGCTTGTGCTTTATGGGAGTACAAGGGAATAGGCAGGTGGCCATGCAGTGCAGGAGGTGTCTTAGGGAACAGCAGGCGTGCCCCATGCTGTACAGACCAGAGTGTGTTTTGCCAGCAGCACCGTTGCCGGTTAATGGCCGGTGCAGTTCCAGTCTGGCAGCGGCTGCAGCAGCTCAGCCTGCCCAGGAGTGGGGGTCCCTCAGTGCTGCCTCACCATGAGCATTCACACAGAGGGGCTGCGCAAAATAGAGGCCACATCACATTGAAATCCCCTTCTTCTTGCTCAGCTGTAAGGAAAGGTTATTGGAGCACTTGAAGAAAACACCACGTGCTCCAGAACAAGGGTGACAGCATGGTTTTTAGACACCCATCCCTGCCTGTCTCTACCTAAGACCCAGGACTTGCCCTCTGTGACATCTGGTGGGATTGTCAGCCAAGCCATGGCCTTTTAGGGTCCCTCATGTTTCAGGATTGCAGCAGGGCTGTGGCTTGACATCTCAGTATGACCCTCAACCCCTCTCACCCACCCACTGCCCATGGGTGATGGGTGAGTGGCACCCACGTGTCACTCCCCAGCCTGGGCAGAGGCTGCTGCTGCTGCAGTTGAGTGCCCCACTTTCCGCCAAAGGAGTTAATGAGGGTGCCCTGCTCCTGCTTGCTTTTCTAGTCCCCTTCCTTTGAGAGTTAATACATATCTTGCTCTATTTTTTGCACAATAACAACAGCGCAGCTCAGGGGAAATTTGCACGAGGGAAAAAAAAAAAGACTATGTCAGCCAACTGTGGCTTGTTTAATTCACCTGAAAATGGCTGGAAATTGGTGGAGCGCTGGGACAAGTGCCCCCAGGGTGTGCCCTGCTCCTGTTGGCGCATGGGCTCTGCTGCGGGCAGCTCCCACCCCCAGCTGCCCTGATCCCGAGTGACCAACCTCACCTTCTTATGTAAAGGCACTGACTGAATACAGGTTATAAAACTCAGCTTATTGGTTTCCAAGAGACACAGCTGTCCCAGCACCATGGCCTGCATATCACTCAGCTGTCTTGTGGGGAAGAAGCATCTTCTGATCAGAGATGTTGCCATAGGCAGCAAGGGGGGTGGTGACACCTGACAGTAAGCCAGTCTGGAGGAGTCCCTTTTTCCTAGCCTTGTGCCTTGCTGGCAGAGATATTCTGGGGAGCTGTTTGCAAGAGGTCATGGCAATAGCCTAAGCCAAGTTACCTCTGCTCTCAGGAGACCACTGCATACTTGGTTTCTTTAAATGACTGCTATGAGAACTCAGTGGCAAAACAAATTTGTACAGGCCTTGATATGGCTGAACCCTGGCTATGCTATACAAACAGTTCCAGTGAGTGAGGTTAGGAAGACCTGCTACTGTAGACCAAGGCTAGATATACAGGCCTTTTTAAACTAGAGACCTTTGGCAATACGAAAATAAGCTTGTTAGAATAATATATATTAGATACAGTAGGTAAAGAGATGGGAGAGTGAAGGGAGCAGGTATTTGCTCTGCAGAAATACAGCGATTGAGGAGAGACCCTGTGATAAACTGTGTGAGTCAGAACAGTGAGCATCTCTGCAGCACTTGGGGTGGGAGCTCAGCTCTAGCAAACGTGGGTTATTTGGGTTCTGCTGCTGTTATCAGCTTGGCAGCCTTCAGAAATGATGCCCGAGCTGTCAAACACAGTGCAGAAGTGTTTTCAGCTTCTCTGAGGGCAGAATGCAAAAGAATGGAGCTGCTTTTCTGGAGCTTGCCGCTGATCACTGCCTGGTGCAAATGTGGGCTCATACTGCCTCTCCACAGCAATCTGGGGTGCTTTTGGCCTGGGGCCACTGTGGTCTGAATAACCTGGGGGCTCAGCTGGCCGAGGGAATGGCTGGATCACAGCCCATTCCCTCGCTGCAGAGGTGAGAGATGCTCTGCCTCTGCCTCAGCACCTGCATACGCTGCAGCCCAGTGCTGCTCTCCTTGCCTGCTAATCAGAGCCTGTGACTGCGACGAGCCGATGCTGCCCTTTCGCCTGAAGCTGCGTTTCCTTCTCCAGGTTAAGGGAGTGTGTGCTAAACTGCTGCTGCCCCGCTTTCCCCAGGAATATGTTTACCAAGGAAAGATGTACTGCACATTCTCCTGAGCTTGGCTTTGTGCTCTACAGGCCAGCAACAGACCCAAGACTGTCCTTAGGAGCTGCCTGAAGGATGGGACCTCCTGCCAACACCTCCTGGCCCTATTAAGCCAGAGGAGATGCTCTCTGAGGAACTGGTCATGCAGGAGGATGAACCCCAGCCACAGGCAGAGCTCCAGAGTGAAGATGAGACAATTACAGGAAGGACTGACAAATGGAAACCACAGAAAACAGAGCTGGGAGTGTCTTGGAATACCTTACCCCTTATCAGGCTGCTGCAAGGCAGGATTGACACTGACAGTGTCACTTTGGACAAATCTAGCCAACCACTGCTGGCTTTTTCTTGGTTTTTTGATAGCTATTAATATAGCACTATGTATTACTGGTTGCTCTGCCAGTACCACACCAGGTTCATCATGACCCAGGAATACTGAAGGAAGGTGGATTTCAGCAGGTTTTTGTTCTTTCTGCATGAAGAACAGCATCTGTGGAGAGGTTTCTCCATCAGGGCAGGGAGACTGGCATTCTGGGATCCTGACCTGATGCTCCAGCACAAGAGCTCCACAAGCTCCAGAGCATGCTACCATGTGAAAGCTCTCCCAGGAAGGCAAAGGATAAAGGCATACTTTCAGCCTCCTCTTCGTAACTGCCTTGATTCTGAAATACGTATGTAGCTTAAGCCCTATTTGTGGTATCTGGTACATGTCCATCATGATGCAAACTGTAGCATTCAGCAGAGCTTTTGCCATGAAACAGGAATGTTTTAATCATAACCCTATTTGATGCTGATGCCCCAAACCCCATTGCCTTCCAGCACACCACAAAGTTCAGGAACTCCAGCTCCATGGAAATATCAGAAAGACTGTGGGACACCAGCCTGAATGGTGCGTGTTCTTTTGAGATGCTGGCATGCACCACGGGTGCTGGGTCACAGAGCTAGTTTTGTGCAGTCCATGTTGAGGCCATGTGAAATCTGGTGGAGGCAAAAGGAGGATGTGAAAGGAGGGAGGGCAGGAGGGAAAGTCCTGCATTACTGCAGGCCCCGGTTGGCAGCACACTGGCTGGGTGGTTGGTTTGCCCTGTGGATTTGGCTCTGTGCTTTAGCTATGTAGGTGAGCTCCTTTATGGTTTTCAGAAAGAAGGAGGGATTTGGGCATGCCCTAATTAAGGGGATTTCCTGGGCACCCGAGGCACTGAGGGAAAGGAAAGGAAGAAAGCTAGTATAGTACTGGAGAGGTCTGGGGCAGCTTGGAAAGGATCCCTGGCCCAGGAGCTGTGTGAGGAAAAGAGTAGAGAGAAAAACTTGAGCAGGTTATGGGGATAAAGACAAGTTTTCTCAAGGGAGTGGGGCCGAAAGGGTTTTCTCAGCAGAGGAGTGAGCTGGGAAGAAGAAAGGATAAAAAAGGATGCCAACACACCAGTGAGTGCAACACCACTGACCGCATCATGGAGACATTCACGGAATTTGGGCAAATCTTAAAGTTGTAATGTTCAAGAAAGAAACTCTCTATTTATTTAGCTTTGATTAGTAGGTAAAGAACACAAAGGTCTTGTGTCACCCTGACGATTAATTTTCTGAGAGTCTAATTGTCTTGGGGTGATTTTATGATGACACGCTATTCCTGATCATCTGCTTTATGCCCAGAAATGGGTCCTGTGGCTTTAAACTGAGTCTGGGGGCAGGGCAGGAGCCAGGGGAACTCCTGGTGGGCTTTCTTCAAGGACTCTGCTTGCAGGGACTGCGCCCCGGACGCACGGTACGTTGTTGCTCTGAGCTGGCTCGGGTCATGTTAGCTGAGGCAAGAAGTTTTTTCGCTGGACTGCAATAGTAATCCTCCGGTGGCTTCTGTGATTTCGTCTGGAACTCTTCAGCTTAGCTCTTGTCTAAGATCCTACCATTGGCAGTGGCTGCCCGGTGCCGACTGGCGGGGAAGCCGCGGGGATACCCCATCTCAGCCAGACCTCAGGGGAAGCTGAGCCAGCGAAAGAAGGGACTTTAAAATCCACCAGTTTCATCTGCAGCGAAGAGAAGACTAACATCATCGGAGGTCATCAGGTTCTCATCTGTTTTTTCTCGTCCCCGACCTGCTGTGTGGACTCTTCTTCCCTCACAGGAGAAAAAAAGCCTGCAGCCATTTTGTTCTTCCCTAGCACGTGGCCGATGGAGTGTTTTTTCCCTTCCCCTGGCATTTTTGGGTTTGTTCTGCTGTGGATGGGGGTGTGTGTGTGTGTGGATAAGGTTCTGAAGGTTCAATATCTAACAGTTATTAATTTCTTTTGTGTCGTGTGGGCAGTTTGTCAAATGAACTTTTTCACTTTCACCGACCAGTATTTATTTCACAGTGGCAGGAAGGGATTGCTAAAACCCCTTTTCTTAGAGGAAACACTCATTCCAGAGTCTTTTCTCCCAAAACTTGTCTCTAAACCAAGACACTAATACATCTAGCGTTCCTAAAATCAAACATTAAACAAGGAACAAATTAACTCAGCTGAGCCAGCTGATGAATCAGCCACAAGCATAGCATCCCTCTGCTCCCATTTACTGTGCAGGGAGCACAACCTCCATCCCTTCTGAAGCACAGCGAGCAGCCAGCTCCCACAGGAGATCTCAGGTGACCATGGGAAGCAGTGCAGCCCATAGGAGCCCTTGGAGAGTATTGCCTCCCCTTCACCTTTCGCTAGGTAAAAGAACAGTTATAATGAAAGGAGTGTCAAGCCATAATTTTTGAACTGTTACTATCTCTCAGAGGATGCCAAAACTCTCCTTTTGGTTTGGAAGGACCAGCTGGTCTATCCACCTCTCCTGCCCAGCCCTGTGTGCCCAGTGAAAGGAGCATGTCCTTCTTGGTCTGGAGGCATCCACCAGCTCCATGTTCAAGCTCTCTGCTATGAATGAGCAGTGGTTGGTGCTGAGTGGGTGACGGTGTCACGGGATACCTGATTTCCGAGCTGTGCCTGGCCAGGCTGTACTGACTTTGGCTCACCCCAAAAGTGCTGTGTTACACAGACCTTGTTTATAGCCCCCAGGATAGACAGTCAGATTTATACCTCTGACCCTTGGGCTCAGAAAACCTGGCATCATCCATCTAGGTCCCAAAGTGCAAAAGCAGGCACTAGCCCTTGGTCCCACCATTAGCATTTTGGTGTTGGTCTGCCGGTGACCAGGACACAAGCTCACTTATTTGCTGCCTGTAACTGTCAGACAGAACATCTGAGCTTCGTGAGCCCAAGGCAGTGGGGCCGCTACATGGAAATTACAAACGGAGTCATAACTTCAAATATCCAAATAAAACCTAAAGTCTCATTTTTAAACATCTGACAACTCTCTAGGAGCTTCTAGTTTGACTTTTCAAACACTCCAGCAGTTTGTCACACCTTATAGCCAAGTCTGCTTTTTCTGCCTTGGAGTGAAATGCAAGGAGCTCATCAAAAACTAACCCCAATCCTTTGCTGGAAAAAAAGTGTTTTACACACAACTCCCTAGGATCAACTGCTAGTGGTCAGCTACTGAAAGGCCTGCTGGAGGAGAAACCAGTGATCTGCTGGTCATGCCCTTCCTGATTTTTCTATAGAAACATGGATACTAGCAAATGGGGTGTTCAGCTTAGGGGAGCTCCCCTGGTTGAAATCTCCCATGGCCATAAACCTAGCTTAGGTACCATCCATCACCTAAGCTGGCAGAAGCTCTGCTGCTGAGCCAGTGAGCAAGGCAGGGAGGATCACCAGCATCCATGGAGGACTTGTGCCTTCCCCCATTGATGGACCTGCAACTGAGGGTATCCTGCGGGAAACAAAGGAAAGCAGTAAATCCAACTTGAATGAACATTAACCCCTGATAGTTTCACTTCAAACTTGTACCAGGTTCTAATGCAGTAGTGATGGAAGAATGGGGTTGTCTCTCTCCTTGAGCGAGATGGATGACGTATCCTTGTGGCAGGGATTACATCTCCTCTTGCCATGGGAGCACAGGGAGAATGCCTGGCCCTGTGTTGCAGGGAAAGATGCCTGCACGGCTGCCGTTAAGAGACAGTATCACAGTAACTGGTTTCCAGAGGCTGAATTTAGGTTTGTGTAGGTGGCATTTCCCAGCTGTGGGTGTCTGGCTGGCATTGCTGCCCTCCCACAGGGTTTCGTATGTGGAATTAACCCCTCCACCACCAAACAATGGACTCAGCAAGCCCTCTAGTGCTGGTCGGGGCTGCTGCAGAGTGTCCACCCAGTCCATGGTTCTGGCACCCTCCCCTGCCATGGGCACCCAGTTTCACTAGGGCTTGCTCACAGCACAGGACTCCTGGGCTCCACATTGTGCTTGAGAGGGGACATCACCAGGGGGTGCCAAGACCTGCTCCCAACTCAGCAACACCCCACTTCCTTCAACTCCCCACTCATGTCAGTCTCTAGTCATTCAACCCCATTTCCTCACTCTCCTCTAGGTCAGTCACCCCCTATACTCACCTACCACCCCAGTTTTCCCTGCTGGTTTGTCCCCGCTCTGCTTTCTTTGCCATTCCCCATGTCCTGCCAGCCAGTCTCAGGGTCCCCAAACCTCAGGGCTGTGTGGCCTGACACCGTTTCACATGTACAGCAACAGGCAGCTCTGGCCTGGGGATGGCCTGAGCACGATCTGGTCATCAGTGGCTGGTTGGTGCCACCTGACCTGGGTTTCAGCATGCTGCTGGGATTGCAGAGCTGCAATATCCCCTGCTTCTCCTCAATAGCAGCTTGGCTGGCTTTGGAGAAGCTTCAACCAAACAGCTAAATAGAATTTAAAAAGGCTTTAAAAAAAACTTTAGCAAGAGAAATACTTTTCAAAAATTACTTGTATTTTTTACATAAAGTTTATCTGCTTATCAATAAAACCCAAGAGCTTGGATCATGCTCTAAAGCCGTTTAGACTTCAGGAGTAGGACTGCACTCATGCACACTGACTTTCTAGAAGTCAAGTCTCTTCTAAACTAGTTGTCAAAATCCATACAAGACTGAAGTTTCTTGAGGAGACATCTTCCCCCATCCTGAGTCCTACCTTGGGTATGAAGCTGTGTGTTTCAGGGATGTGTCTTCTCCCACTGACCAAAGGAAGATCTTGACCCAGGCACTTTATTTTTCAGCCACTGAAGAAGAAAGCTTTCAAATGGTAGGATGAAAACTAGTGCACATGATGATTACACATTTTTTTATTTCCTAGTGGTTCTTTTTATATTTTATAAAGAATTTATGATGTTACATATTCATGCCTAACCAGCGGGCTATTATTTTTCACAACTCTCACAGTGCCCACCTCACTGCAAGGACATCCCATGTCATGTGGAGCAGTCAACACCCCTGTCCTGCACACATTGCTGTCCTCCCTCGTGCTCTTGGGTGTCAACACCAGACTTGCCTGGTTGTGGAAACCCTGATCCATCCATAAGGCTCGACAGCTGCAGGCATTCCCATAAGCTGGTCTTGGGCACGTGTCCCAACCATGACCATGTGTGGGGGCAAGCTGGGGAAGAAATGCAGCTGCACAGGGGTCTCCTCAGCTGCTCTGCTGAAGGGGTGCCCAGGTGCAAGGTCATCATCCTGCCTTTGGGTGGTGAAGCATCAAACATGCTTCTTTTAATATGTTTTGTTGTAATAATTATATCTCAGTAGACATTACATGCTTAAAACTAAGGACATGGCAAGGTGCTTACCCTGATTAGCAGGCCTTCATTGGTTACTGAGTCTTAATTTTATGATTGGAAATGAAAAGCTGACTCGCCCTCCCTGACTACCTTCAGCACTGATGCAGGAGTTTTCAGGTTTTGCTCTGGAGATGTGAAAAATATCAGGTACAATATGATTACAAAAATCATCCAGAGAAACAGCCAAATAACAAATAGGGAAGTGTTGCTTTGGCAAAAGCTAGGTAGGAACATTATGAATTAATTCTAACTATAACAATCACTACTGAATGTCTGGAAAGATGGTAGAAGTGCAGTATTATTAGATTGCAAAATTTGAGGTAATTTGTTCCTCAAATTTGCTTTCTCTTGTATTAATATCTGTCCAGAATTCCTCTTGCAAAAAAAAAAAAAACAACAAAAAAAACAAGCTGCAAACAAGGGTAATCAGTAAATCCAACTCAAATTGACATTAAACCCCCTGAGAGAGATGAAGCCATGAAGGCTGGCTCTGGCTCTGGCTGCTTGTGGGCAGCAGGAGCCCTGTGCCACCAACTGGAGGCACCCACCCGGTGCATCCTGCCCTCACTGCAGCCACAGGGTTTGGGGCTGCTCACATAGAATTGTGGCTCTTGTCTCCAAGGATCCATTTCCAACCAGCTTAATGAGAAGAAAGACAACAACGCCTTTCTGACCAGGACAAAGCTAGGTGAAAAAAGGAGGCTCTGGATGTCCATCACGAGCTACCCCAGGCATGAAGCTGGCAGCTTCATGGGGTGCAGTGCTGGGACACTGAGGACACAGTCCTTGGTGACTTGGACTCACAGGTCAGTAGATGTTGGCTGTACACGAATGTGCTGCTCGGCAGCTAAGAGGAGTAGATTTTGCAGATCATGATTAATTCTCCCAGGCATGTGAGCGCTGAATGGAACAATTACAACTGTGGACAGTTGCATCCTCTTTGCCAAGAGCAGAAAATGGAAGGCCTGCAGAAGAGACAATATTATATACCCAATCTCCTTATTTAATAGTGGAACAAAATGCACTTTTATGCCTGTGCAGTTTGCAGCAACGAACTGAGAGGCTTTCTTCCTCTTACCCCAGGGTGCTTTCATTTGCTCTGCCAGCCCATTCCCTGTCAGTCAAAGGGTATACATTATTAATGTATGGACTAAAATGCTGTACTCACTCATCCCTCTGCTCTCAAAAGCACCACTTACATGAAGAGGATAAGCAAGATTTGGCCCCAAGATTTTAATCGTGTCACTCCGATGAATTGGTTTAACATAGATTTAAATGAGAAGCTTTTTGTTCTGATTTTTTGGGTGTTTTAATTACTGAAAGGGTTATTATTTGGCTTATTTAAATCACCATGGAAGGGAATACCCTGGTAGCTCCTTGAAGAATTACTCCTGCAGATCTGACTGAAATGGCAGGAGATTAAGAGTGAAAATATAGCTTTATAAATTGTCATTATAAACAGCCGGGATTTAATTTTTTTTAAGGGAAAATGTATGTGCAGGAGGAAACAGCACCTACAAAGGCAATTAGAAATTTTCAGCTAATCCTACAACTGAAGTTGAATCAGCATCCAAAGCAGGTTTTTGTCAATTCATAGTCCTATATCAAGACATACATGATTTGTATTTATGCAGAGCCACAGTCAAGTTGAGCAAATCCAGAACCTGGCTGCTTGTGCCCAGAAACTAATGATGCTTTGGAAAATACAGGTTACAGCAGAACACACATGCAAACAGCACTTTGGATAATAGTCAGAGAGGACTAAGGCACATTAATGATCCTGAGAGGATGCTAAAGGTAAAAGTAATTGCTGCAAAACAAAAACCAGTTCTTGCCCTGATGTCCAAAATGTAAAGGCTGGACTCAGCAAGTCCTGCTCCTATGATTTGTTCAGCACTTGAGCTGTGTAGATGCGATGGATCACTCACGTGATTGTATACAGCCCACTCTCACTTGTGCACGGTGCTGAGGAGGAGGGCAGGTGGGCTGGGGATTTATTTCCTCTCATACAAGACAGGTCCCTCCAGACAGAAGGACACTAAATGGAAAATAAACGAGATGATGAAACATAAGAAAGAGGAAGAAGTAAGCAGGCTGGGCAGGAGACACTGGAAATTCAGCAAAGCCAATCTGCAAGGTGTTGTCAGTTCAGGGTTCACTGGGGGTAAAACCAGAGTGGTAAGCCTTGACCTGGGAACTAATTACGTTAAATACATAGTGTGAAACACACCCAAGGTTTTTAAGGAGCTGTCTGATTTCTCACTTCAGAATAAGGGCTGCTTAGCCCATGATGGTTTTAAGTGCAGGGAGAGCAGGTTTGGGCTGCTCCCAAACCCTCCTCTCCGAGTTAACTCTTTACTAGCTGAGCATTCACATTGCAGTAAAAGAACTAGCTGCAGTGCTGTACTGACAACTGCATGGCAAGAAGTGAACATAGGGCATTTTGTGGGGGTGGCTATGGACATGCAGCCCTGCTCTCTGCCCCATTTGGTCCCAAGTCTTGCCCTTATGTCTCTGACTTGCCAGTCGCATGTCACTAAATACAGTCACAAGTAATGAAGGGCTGAAAAAGAGGAGGCAGCATGGCAGAGGGAAATGTGGTCTTAAAAAGATACATGAATCTGGATGCAAAGGGCCAAGGCAATAAATCAGAATTAAAACGTATATAGTCTGGAAAGCGAAGACCTTGTGGAGCAAACGATTAACTTAGTGAAGAAGGATCAAGGGAGTCCCTCCGCTGGTCATGAATTGTTTATCCAGTGAGGAACACAGAGAGGCAGAGAAAGAGTTGTTTCAGCATCAGCTGCAATAGCTTCTGTACCTGTTCTGTAGGGGAAAGACTTGTCAACATGACCTGAGAAACAGGACGGTGTGGCTGTGACCAGTGTGCATTTGGGAAATGCCAAAAAGCCCTGGCCGTGGAGCTGGAGACAACCGTGTTGGGTGCTATTTGAGACTCCACTGGTCGATGCTGCAAAGGCAGCTGGAAAGATGCTGGGAAATAGGAGGGACACTGGGAGGATACTAGGAACAGCCTAACAGATGCTACCAGCTTCTGGAATGCATCCTGGCAAAGCATGGTTTTGAAGGAAGGAAGTGAGGTCAAGAGTGAGGAGAGAATACAGGAAAAAACAGATGAGGACAATGATCTTCTGGGCAGCTCACTGCACTGACACTCTCCAAGAGTGTGTAAATGAGCAGGACCAGGCAGCATATGTGAAGGCTGTACATTAGAGGGAGGGATGCTGCACAGAGGAGATGTCAAGAACCTGGAAAAAAGCATTGACTAAGGAATGCAGAAGAATCAGCAAGACTTCTAACTCATACGAAGGAATCTAAATGAAGACCCAAACCAAACCAAGGCATCATGGGCAATCCAAAGGGACATGGTAGCTGTAGCAATGCAAAAAAGATTAAGGGGTAGAAGAGTTGTGGACAAGAGGCTAAGAGTTTTCTTTCCGGGGTATAGAGCTACAGGTTTTGGTTAGACATTAATTTGGAAATGTCAGCGGGTGGCTGTGATTTATTCCGCAGTAAAGGGAAGATTGATGAGATATTGGGAGAAAAAATGGTAGCTCACTCATGTTTTTGGAGAGGAAAGACTTAATACAGCTGTCCTAGAAAGCTGGCTTGAAATTGGGATAAGTAAAAGGCTGCCGTAAGAATAGAGAAACTAGAAAATGGCAGGGGTTGGAAGACAAAAAAGGTTTATAAATAATGTTGGTTTTGATAGGTATTCCTGAATTGAAAGGACTGTTTCTACACAATATGAATCCACAGGTTGGGATCTACCTCTTAAAATAGGTGGTGTTTACTATAGCTTAGGAAAAACAAGAGATGCCTTTCTCAAAAAATGAGCAAAGTGTCCTGAACTCTGAAATCTTGTAACTAAGAAACTGACCCAAGGGTGATCAGTGGGATTTTTTGTTTTATGTCTCTGCATACCAATGTGCCTGAAGAGTGGCTTGAGACAGACCAGTCTCCATAAGAATCCCGATTTTAAGTTAAATTCTGCACCATCTGTTTCATTATATACTACTTCCATTCACTCTCCAAGGGGACAGTAACAGCTTTAATTGTTTTAAGAAACTGGACAACTAACCTTCAGGAGGAATAACATTTCAACACTTTCTCTCCTGATCAGTTTTAGCAACAATGGCAATGAGCTCTTAGTAGAGCTTAGACCTGCCTGAGAGCTAGGGCCTCTTGCAAAGAAAACGCTGGAAAGCAGCACTTTTTGGCTCTTGAGTTCATAGGTGACAATATTGGTTTTGGTGGAACTTTTCAATGTTCCTGTTTCTCTGTTCTAGTCTGCTCCTGAATGGGGACTGCTTTCATTTGGCTTTCCTGTTCATTTTCTCTCACAGAGCTTCCTGTAAGTGGAAGGACTTCTGTTCTCTCCCTGCCAGCTCTACAGCATGTCATCTGCTGGAGTCAAATTCTGGACAAAACCAGCTCATAAACTTCCCTGCTGAAAATGAAGTCTCAGCATCAGTTTTGTTTAAGTTCTCATCCAGTTTTTCCCTTCCTGAGACACCATTTATATACAAGCCTGTTCAATTGTACTTGAAGAGATGAGTATCTGGGTAAGGATGAATGCAGCACAAGGAAGTCTGGTATAGACATACCCACAACAAGGAGGGATGGAGAAGAAAAAAACCCCAAACACTCAAGCACTTAGCACATTCATTACCATGTTAGTTAGAGGGATGGTGTGTCAGTACTTGCAAAATATCTGTCATGAGTGCCATATAGAGCACATTTTCATCAAGACCTTGTTAGTTTTATTGCCTTTAAATGGACCCTGACCATCAATAGGATTCAATCAATTCTGAGCCAGCCTCAAGTGCTCAAAAGCAAACCTTTCACATAAGCAAATGCACAGTGAACATTCTTACAGTCTCTAATTGGGATCCTGCCACAGCCTCTCCTCCTTTCCTCATGCAGGGCAGCTATCAAGGGAAAGCTGTTTGTCTTTGCTGAGCTCCTGCAGAAATGCAGACTCCCTGCTGCTTCCCTGATCCCAAACACAAGCTTTCCCACACAGGCACCTCAGTTTGCCAGACTCTTCCAGACTCTGACTGCTCACTTGCCTGTACTCAGGAAAGGGATTCAGAACCAGGTGCTTCAGTGTAAATTCACCTCCCTGACTAAAGAAATGTAAGCACCAAAGAAAATTTTCTTGTAGTTTGGGCATTTCTCAAGTGTTTCTCTGGTGTCCAGCGCTGCAGGAGGTTATTTTGCAGCTCTAATCCCTCACCTTCCCCCTTAATGACAGAGAGCCTTTCCTCTACCCAGCTGTCTATTTTCACAAATAGGAACAGGACTGCCTTTAAGATCCCTCCCTTTCTGCAATTTTGGCTGTCTTTAGCCAAGGGTTTTAACAGTTCGGGCCTAGGGCCAGTTAGACACGAGCAGTTATGTTGCTTGTGTGGGTCCATGAGCCTCATGTCGAGAGGATGGCAGGCTGGCGGTCAGGAGGGCAGTCTCAGGAAGCACCTCTGCAGGTGCCAGGTTGCTTGAGTCCCTTTGTAGGAAGTGAAAGGTGAAGTCTGGCCACCACTAACTAAAAATAAGACAGCACAGTCAAGGCAGTATTAGCACTTAGTAGCTTTACACTGGACAATTTTACTGTTACATTATTGTGCTTCTACCCATTCACCCACCACAAGTGGGGAAGGGGGGCACAACACAGAGGTGTTTGGGTCCTGAAAAAATGGCTGGAGTCATAATCAAGCAAGCAAGACAATTAATTTCTGAAGTGCCTAAGAGAGCGGTATCCAAACCTCCGTCTATAGGGCACTAACCTCTCTGAGGTCCACACAGTCATATTGCCCACACAGTTTCCAATCAAAAGGTGTATGATAAAAGAGGAGGAGATACTTTGAGGACTGATAGTGACTATAGTCCAAAAACATCTTATGACTTTATCAATTACAGTTTGTAAAGTCTGTCTTGGTACAGTGCTGTATATGTTTTCTAGGACAGACTACTGCATCTTCCAGTCATGCAGAAATTGTCTTCTGATATACAGACATCAGTTACGCTGATTTTAGTAATATATGTGACTTACAGATCTGACAAAAGTGTTCAAGCACGCAGCTTTTTGCACATGCATGTGAATATTTAGCGCATGACAAAATTAAGTTCCTACTAACTTCAGTGATGTAGAATTCAATTATTGTTTGAGAAAAATACAGGCAGGCTTTGTCCATTTAGAAGTCAGCCCAGAAGCTGAGAAGTTGTCCTCCTTCACTAGTGGCAGTTGTGGTACAAACAGTGTCACATTCTTTCAGCTGCGTAACAGCTCGTTTTCAGATGCACAACAGCAAATTCTTTGAATTATTGACTGCAGCAGCAAAAGCGGCTGTTTACTATTTCTTAACCTTACTTAACATGGTCCTTAATAAACACTGTTTCTTAGATCTCAATATTCTCTTCTAGCACTGATCAGATAAGAGCTAATAGAAGTCCTTTAGAGAATCTATCTTAGGGCTAAGAAATTTTTTATAAAATCGTAACAAATCTAAATTTACTTTCTAAATAAAAATGCAGCAAGAGAAAACTAGTCACAAATAAAAATTATTTTTCCCTCTGTTTCTGTGTGGAAAGAAAAAGGAGCTTCATTGACATCCTGATCAGTTCCCTTACTGCACATAGTCTGTTGTGATGTAAAATCTGAGTTGTGTCTCCAACAACAGAAAATGCAGCTGCATTAAGCATTACTGTAACAAAAGTAAGTAATGACCATAAGAATGATTCTGAATACAAGGACACATCCAAACATTTTAGACTTTTTGTGTTTTTTTTTAAGAAGACATCATTCTTCTATTATTCTTCTGGTTAGAAATACTTAGTTTTCCATCTTCAAAGAATCCACAAATGTTCACAATAAAGCAACAATTTTATAGAAAAATATGCAGTGCCTATCTACAGCTAAAGAAAATGTGTACCAAAAGAAAATAAAAACTATCAGCAGGTAATGGCTACTCACACTTGAAGGAATAAGAAATTAAAAAATTAAGGCCTATCCTGATGGACTGCAAGTAGGCTAGGCAATTAACATGGATTTGTTGTCCAGGCATACTTTAATTTTGCAAAGCACTGAATAAGACACAAAGGCAGTTTGGGTAATACTCTTTATCGGTTAACTAATGGTAAAGAGACAGACATGATGTATTCTTGTGAGGCGCTGGATTACACTGGCATACATATGGAAAAGATAGGCAGCAATGATTAAAGAATAGGGACAGTATTGAAAACCAGAGGAAGAAATAGCCAGAATGACATCTGGTGAAAAGTCACTCAAGCATTTAGTCTAATTAGTGTTCTGCAGTTTTATATCCAGCATTAACAGCTATTACACAATCAGATTTATCAGACCGGCCTGGTCCTTCTCACTGTCAGCCTGTAGGCAAGTAAATACTCAGCATAGCTCAAACTTTAATGAGAATGCTCTGGGGCCTTTTTGGGGCCTTGAACGGATCAGGATGGAACATATAAAGCTTCTGATAGCTTGACAGCGGGCAAACCATGAAAAAAAAATTTCAAAGAGTTCACCTCAGCGGTTGCAAATATAAGAGTGTGGATCCCGAGAGACAGACAAATGACTGGGTTTTAGATGACTCAAAAGTCAACACAGTAATATCTTCATTAGCGGAGTCCAAAAACACAGCTGAGGTTCTAAAAAGCAGATACAAAGACTATAAATTTCTAAGAAAAGATAAAGTATAGGTCCATTACCTGATGAAGAAGGAAAGAAAATGAAAGATAAGATTTACAAATAAGTAAAAAATAGTGTTTTTTACTTCACTCAACAGTTAACTAAACAAACCATGTTAAGAAGTTGAAAGAATAACCTGAAGAATAACCTAGTCAGAGAACTTTGATGGAATTCAAGCTGGCAACAGCTAATAACTCTTATCCTAGGATGCTCCAGCAAACAGCCATGCCAACAGGGACCATGAGTGCTGCTCTCTGAGACCTCAGAGCACAGAAAAGAGCCCAAGACAATAGTGGGACAAGCACAGGGAATTTAAAAAGAAAGGGATTCTTGCCAGTCAACCTAAACCTGGAAAAGGGCTAGGATAATTTTTATAAAATTCCATTTGTAAACGCATATGAAAAAGTAACCAAGCAGTAGCCAGACAATATGGATTTGTCAGGAACAAAGTATGCTGTACCTCACTACCCTTCATTTCTCTCTCGTGAAAACCGAGCCACAGGCACTCAAGATCCCGAATATCCCCATTGTTGTAAATACCTTTGACACTGTCAGTCTGCAAAATCCTCACAGGTGAAGCAGTATGGGGCTCCAATCCATACCAATCACAAAAAGAATCACAGCAGTACAAAGTGTTCTGAAGAAGCAAGTACCAAAGGCTTACTGGGAGTCTAGAAAGACACTCAGACAAGGTCCTGCAAGGCTTTGCCTGGGATCTGTCACATCAGTGTGTTCATGAACAATACAGACTAATGAGTAAAAGAGGATATCTGCAATATCGCCCATGATACCACACTTGGATGAACTGTTAATAGTTTGGTCTGAGATCCATTAGAGGCAGGTATATGGATACTAAATTGAGGCACAAAGTGGAAATTATTAGTGGCACCAAAAAGAATCCAGGATATTGTTGTAGAAAGGCTAATATAATTCCAGTGTATACAAGTGCCAGACCTTAGTCATTCCAGCTACTCTGCACTAGCCTCAGTCAGCATTTTGGGTTGTATTTTGGACCATACGATTTAAGAGCACAAACTGTCAAGGATCCAGCGCACCAACAACTGCCAGACTTAGAAAATGTGACCTATGAAGAGTGATTCAACTAACTGGGATTTACTTTGAAGACTAAAAGAACACAGTAGCAATGTTCAAATGGAGGCACTATTCATCACATCTACTGCCAGTAAGAACAGCTAGCAATTGACTTAACAGGCAGGGATAAACTCTTGCTGTGATAACTCTCCACTTGTATGCTTCAGCAGTGATACATGCTACTTACAAGGTCTTGGGATTCCTATCACTGGAAGCTTTTAAGAGTTAGAGAAACACTTCATCTTGGCAGATTTTATCCAGTCTCAGAGTAAGCAGATGGACTAGATAAATTCCTGAGACTTCCCTTAATCCACAGTCCTCTGAAAGACCTCCAGCTTTCAGTTATACTTTCTTTGCACACTGTGATTTTGTAACCACTAAAGAAGGAACACACAAATACGTTTGCCATGCTCTCAAAGTGCTGCATGGACCTTAGCTTTATGTATTTAATGGACCGTATTTCTCAGAGGAAAGCTGTGCCATATTTCCTGAAAAAGCTGTGACACAGCTCAAACAGATTCCTGTTAGATAACTGTGTTGGGACAACTATAGATTCCTCCTTTCCCAGGAACCCCAGTGCAGAAAGCTATGTACGAGAATTATAAAACATACACACAGCCTAATTACTTTTTTTGAAAGCTACCAAGATAACGCAACTCCCTCAGTGAGTCTCTATTGTGCCTTATCTATACAAAACCTGTAACACAATAGACAATGTATTAAAGGTTTCAAAATAATTTTAAAAACAAACAGAAAAATTCCACAGATAGCACTTGACACCCTCCCACTGTCTGGACTACAGCAAAATCGCTGATGATGCTACAGAATATGTAAAATCACATACTGAATACCAGGGCAAAGTGAGTTTTGGAGCTGAACTCAAAGTCCACTGCACTGCACTGCACTATGAAGTTCTAAACAGGTGAATCAAAGACCCCCAAATTACACACAGCAGAAAGTGGCTGCATAGACAGAAACACAAATTGACCTTTACTTCACTTTTGGATCCTGTAGGACTAACCAAATTTACCTGTCAGACCGTGGAAGATCACGCTTCTAGTAAAGCCCAGTAATTCCCAACTTGTTTCTGTGAAAATGGGAAAGTCTATCAGTACTTGGTGATAAAAGGCATTCCACCTATTACCTCTTCTCATCAAGATGGGAAAATAGTTCAATCTAGTTCACGGAAACACTACAAATTCCATTATCATTATGTGGTTTGCAAACAGCCCGTGGTCATTAGCTTTACTTACTTGAGCTGAAGTGTTCTCAGCAAGTAACTAAACGGGATGGTCTCCAGGGATGTTTCAAGAGCACTGCATAAACTATTTCCCTAAGGCTATACAGCAACTGTCTTCAATTTCTGTCTTGAATTTTTCACAGTTTTTTGATAGCAAAAAACCTGAAACCCTTAGATAGATAATGCAGAGGTACAGAAATAAGCCTAAGTCTGAGTAACAAAAATTGCAAAACTGTTCTTTATTCAGTAGTCCCCAAGAGGACCTCATCATAACCACACCTGCTAACTTTTACTCTCTGATCTAAAGTGAGACTTTTTTTCAGAACATTTCAAGCCTTGTTTAAAATGCAATTTCAGATGCTGTTTACAGAGATTCCCAGAAGATGTGGGCTTCTGAAAATCCAAAATCCCTGTTGAAGTTGCTCCACATGTATTCATGACAGCTGATGTCCATACTGACAAAGTAAGAGCCCTTTAACTGAATGCTGACCCTGCACAAAAATGAGTCTTTCTCAAGGGAATACAGGAAACTTTCCATGTCTACTTTTCTTTCTTGCACAGTTAGACAGCTTCAAGTTACGTGGCTGTCCACAGCCAGGAAAACTAATTTTCTAAGTGAAGCAATTTTAAAAGCAGGCAGGAAATATGACATTTTATGTTTTACATTTTTAATTCTCTTTAATCAGACACATTACAATGCATAACTGTGTCTTTAGCCAGGTACCAAGACGTGCTATCTTTCAGATCAGGACGAGATGGAGAACTAGTCCTTCCTCTGATCTCTAAGGTACAATGAGTATTGAAGATATTTTAACTGAGAACTATTGCCACATTTAGTACAGCCTTTATAACAATTCATTTACTTCTGTAACTGAGATGGCAGCTACTGCAACTGGGGATTTTACTGAACCAAGGATCATCCTTGCCTTCTGACACATAAACCCCATCACTTCATAGGTTATTTTCAACTTGAGCATCATAAGAGTTTTGAAAATACAATTCTAACTTAAGGTAACCATCCCACTAATGATGCAGCTTTCCAGCTCTTCAGTGCTCATTAACGGAGATTGTTTATGAAACAAATCTTTTATTTAATGCTACACAATCTGAATTGAAGGAATAGAACATTTACTTCACCTCAGGCCCAAGCTATAGGGATACATCCCCAAACATTTTCCAGAGTAAAACCAGATTATCAAATACCAATCAGTGCAAGAAAGATCTTTTTCATTTCTACTCAGCGTATTTTTAGACAAACTACAGCATTAGAACATTGAAGTACTTCTCACCCATACAGCACAAAGGTTGAAAGCAGATTTCTTGCCTTCTGGAGCCAGTTTGTCGGGATGTATGTACTGATAACATTAAAGAAAAATAAATGAATCATTACATTCTGATGTCAGGTGTACAAGTGCAGTAGTGGATTACGCTGAGGAGAATAACATTATCTATAAAAGTTAAGTGGTATACAGGTTATCCCAGTGACTATAATACAGAGAAACTTTATGCCAAAGTATTTACAGAGATACTGTCACAGCAAAGAGGACAGGAAGCTAGTCTCACAGAAGTAGTTCAACAAAGAGCAAATGAGTGGACAAAGACAAAGGCTTTGACTTTATATAATAAAATACCAAGTGCATTCTTTTAAGTGAATGAGTCTTTGAGACTATGGTCCTAGATTTTAGGAAGCCATTTGAAGGTCAGATGTATAGTCCTGCTGCATAGCAAGGGTTACTTGGACTGCCAAAAATTTTTACATCCGTTGTAAACTCTGCAACTCATAGCAATTCTAGTACTGCTTCTTACTGCAGGGTCCAAACTAAAAATAAGCCCCTTCCAAAACGCCAGAGATGGCATTTTGTATAGCAGATCTTCTAGCACAATTCAGATGTTTCTCCACTACTTTTGTGTTGTACATCTGGGATTAGAACACTTTAGGAGTAATTATGTTTATCTGCTCAAATATTCTTGGCCAGAGTTATTATCCAGCTTTTTCTTGTCAATGTAACTTTAATCACATCTGATTTCTTTAAGTAGCCATATTATTTTAGTTACTTTGGCTCTTTTCCAACAGGCTTATTTTAAGCTGGTTGTGAAGGAAGGTTATTAATGGCTGGCTGTTTTACGTATTCCTTGAAGAGAGAAATAACCAGACACATTTGAGGGGGAATATGTGTGGTTGCCTGCTCAAAATATCATTAAAATTATTTTCAACTCCAGTTTTCAACTAAAACTTTTTCAACAGTTGCTTTAACCTAGTATTTGCAAGCATTTTTCAAGCCAGCATTACAATCCTGCTCCCTCAGCCATCTACCTAAACTGAAAGGATAACAAGCATAACCAGAGTCCCTCCAGTGCATGACTTCAAGGAACATGTGCCCTCACAGTAAAGGAATCCCATTCAAAATGGCTTGCTGTACTTAAGACTCCAGTACATAGGACAAAAACATAGGAGGAAGTCTCATGATTCTCATGCAGCTGCTCAGAGGTGTGTTGCATCTTGAGCCATCAGCTTGACCACTAGTGGCTGGGCTCAAGCAGGCAGCACACTGGACAGTAAATCTGAGCAGCTTCCCTCTCCACTTGAAGATTAATTTACTGTAATGTACATTACTTTCAGTGGAATGATACTGCTCATGTTTTGGCAGGATGGGGAAAATTCCACTTTTGTCTTTTTTAGTATTTTATAAGGCGGATAATGCAGAAAGGTGAAACAATTTCTACAAGGAGTTAATCTGATATTGTAAAATCAAAGTACTACTTTATTAAGTGAGTTATTTTACACAATATGAACATCAATATAATTACAATTGTAAAAAATTTTTTATAACAAGTATGGACTGATTTTTCAGGATTTCCAAATAGGGCACAACTGTACATTTACACAGAATTGTCTTTGCATGAAGCCCAGGAGGGAACAGCATAAAAATATGAATGTTTCTGTAGCCCCTTCATTTTTGCTGATCAACAGTTTTAGAAAAGCAGCTGCAGGTTTGTTATGTAAGGTCTGACAGTAGAAGAGTCAATAGGTGTCATGACTTCACCTATAAAAAACAAGAACAACTCGGTTAAGCTAAACCATTACACAACGCTGCTTACCTTTGCATGAATGAAATACTATACTACTGCTTTTTACCTCACTTCAGCCTTTTATTAACAACCACTTTCAGTTACAGCCTAACAACTGGCTACTGGGAAATGTTTTCTACAGTTAAGACAGAAATTCATATTTTTCTGCATTCACTTGCATAGCTTCAGGAACAAAAAGGCTCAGTTGTTGGAAATATACTAAATAACTGTTTCTATTGCATGTTTTGTAGCAGAAGATAGATTGTACTTATGTATTTTGTTCAAAGCAAAACTAACATTTCAAAGCAAGAACTAAATAATGAAATATTCCTACAACACTAAGAATGACCATTTGAAATAACATTAATCCCTTTTAAAACAACCTCCTGGCACAGTGAAATGCTACAGCCATTTCACCCATGTAAGAACTAGCTTGCTTCTGCTTTTAACAGTTCAGGGGTATAACTGAACACAATAATAGTTTTCTTATTGAAAAGATTATAACAATAATATTGTTATATATATATATAATCTTTTCAATATAACAATATTGAACAGATTATAACAATAATAGTTTTCTTATTGAAAAGATTATAACAATAATATTGTTATATATATATATAATCTTTTCAATATAACAATATTGAACAGATTATAACAATAATAGTTTTCTTATTGAAAAAACTGAAGCAAGTTTTAAGTTCCAGTTGTTGGTGGTAAAAAAACCAATTTACAATACACCTTTCTCAGATAATCAATTTAAAATTAAGGTAATGACCTGTAGACAACTTTATGCCTGAACATCAGCCAATTCTGGAGGAAGTGGAGTCTTAGGATGCTTGCTTTCAAAGTGCTGTTTGAAGGTCTTGGGATCCGGCATTTGAGTCTGATTAAAGAGAGACATTAAACTTTATGTACAGTACAAGAGTTAAATGATACTACAAAACCTAATTCCCGCTATATTTTGTTTTCTTTCCCCAGAAGCCAATTGTCTCCTTGATGACACTGCTCTAATGACAGAAGCACCACTAATTTAGCTGCAGGGTAAGATGGAGTATTTAACCACCTATTTGCAGAAGTGCCTTTAAGCGCTACTATCACACTTGTTTTGGTATGTCCATCAATGGTGTTACTCTCACAGGTATCTCCCGGCACATCTTACACTTCACAGGCCGGTTTGGTGGAAAACCTACCTCCTTACCATTTTCTTTTCCAACACCTTAAAGAGAAACATTTATCCTTTTCAGAATTAAATCTTTTATGATCTTTTATGATTTCTTTTGTTTACCAATAGGCCAAAAAGTTATATGGCATGAACAGATTCTCTACTTGGCACAAGCTATCTCAGACCTTTGCTAAGACACAGCTGCAGGCATCAACTGCCCAAAGTGAATGATACTACAGCCTGATTTCACAACAAGAGGAGCTGGTTACCAGTACTTAAGTGAGCAACCCTTAATTTGGAATCTTATTTAAGACATTTAAAGTGAGAAATTCTGGGACTGACCATTTTAATGAAAATAGCAAGTTTATCCTTCAGCTCCAAAAGAAGCATTCAGGAAAACCAGTAAGAAGGAAAAGTACAATCTGATTAGTACTCATTCTAGCAAAAGTTACTGTGTATTCAAGCTTACATTAAAGCTTTTGGCACCACCACTTTTCCTCTCTACAGCAACATCAATAACCACTGATTCCAAGACAGGCCAATTCAGTCACAGAGAAAATATGTTTCCATGTGGAGACTAAACAGGAATCGACCTCACACTTCCTACATTTTGTATCTCATACTAACACCACATGCAGACCACTGTAATACAAAAAGCAAAATAACTACCCAAACCAGACCTGTACATGACTTCTCAGATTTTCCATCTCAATTATCAGTACAGCTGAGTAATCTGTAAGTAAGTCACATAACAGATGCAAATGCTTCTTATAGCAACAAGCTAGACAACCACTTAAGGATTTTTGTTTCCACAACAGAATCTTTTAAAAACCCTGTTCTAAGCTGGAAGACAGACCTCTCCCTTCAATACTATTTTGACTTCAGTTCCTCTTACCCTACAGACAGTGCAGGTATATATCAAGGCAGCCTTGGCTGCAGCCTTCTGATCATGTCCTTGTTTCTTTTTCTGCTCAGCTTGCTTTTTGGCATTTTTCTGCTGCGACTGAATCTTCTGCTGTCCACGAGCCATATCTACAAACAAAAAGAAGACATTTAGTCTACAAACATGAGAAGCTACTGCTGCTATCTGACTGAGGAGCCATAACCATGAGCACAATGCAGTCATGCGCTCTGTCCATAAGGCCTACAACTCCCATAACTCAAACACAACAGACATCTGTTTGAGCTCTTCTCTATGTAAAGCCTGTGGTTTCAGTATCATTCTTAAAATACACATCAGAATTACTACGCCATTCTAAGGTTTCTTCCTCTACTAAGATTCAAGCTCTACTTTTGAAAAGTGTTTTCAATGATCAGAATAATTAAAAGTTTCCTTTACAGTTAATAGAAACTTATTCTCTATTTCAAGAAGTACAGAAAAATTCAGGGGTTTTGTTGTTCTTTCTTTTTTTTCTTTCCCTTAAAGCTTAAGGCTCAACCTTTACCTCTGGAACTTGAAGCAAGTTCCAAGAAAGGCAAATCAAAGCATTACCCAAAGCGTATTATTGTCTTCTGTTGTTGGTGCTTGTGAGCTGCTTTGGATTTGGGAACACCAAAAACAATAGGGCACCCCCCTTTATCGAAGGTGATTTTTACAGGTGGCCATTTTTATTTTCAGCCGCATTTACGTGCATTTGTGTTTCTTGAAAATAAAAAAGACTGCCCCCATCAGAAGCCATTACTCCACAAAACACAGGAGCACAAAGGAAGCAAACGCTATTGCCATATGCCATTACAGGGTCCACCAGAAGACAAAATGAGACAAAAGAGTCACATTTCAGGGAGCATGAAGACATCGCATTTCAAAACAGTAACATTCCACCTGCACAAAGCCCACCATGACACGAAATTCAGTCTGTGCCCCACCCCCAGTGCAGACACCAGACAGGATTTGGGCACACCAACAGAACAGGATTCAGAGTGTGGTTATATAACCCAGCAGCCCAATTTCTGCTATTGTCTTTCTCTCAGTCCCTCATGGCCCACGCACGGTTCAGTTGTGCATCTCTCTCAAAAGCACATCACTGACTGCCCAAGCACAGGACAGCCAGCAAAGTCCATTGTTCTCAGGACAACTAGTAAAGTCTCGTGTTCCCAGGAGGGCAGCTACTTGGTCCCTCCCCCTCTGGGTAACTTGGGCACTTGCCTCAAGTTGGGTCCTTGTGGGACAGACAGGCAATCCTTCCCATCAGGACAGGCAGCTTCCCACTCTGACAGAAAGGCCTATCCAAACAGTGACTGATCTCTAGTAAAAACGTGTGAAAAGCCCTTAAAAACCCTTATGAAAATGAAGATTCTAAGAAACATCAACAACATGTGAAAATTCACTGATATTATGGGCATTTTTGGACATGTGCCTAACGTAAGAGCAAAATAACAGCCCTGAGACCCAGAACAGGTCTTGTAGATTGACAGGCACCTCTCAGCCCACAGCCGGTTCTTTTATGGTATTAAACACCACCATGTAACCCTCTGCACAAGTATTACGCTACATCTTCAGTGTTTCCTCCTCTTCCCCCACCAGTTTCTCTAAAAGAGAATTCAGAGCTGCATACAGCTAATAAAATTGAACACAACACAAATTCCATTAACAAGATAGAAATACATGTGGCATCCAAAAGTTTTCATAAGATACAACACTGAATGTTAGTAAGACTGCAAGTGCCCATCTATGTTTCACTGGATGCTCCAACTATTCCTGAACACCCCAGCCAGGGCCTCGAACTGTTTATATACAGCATGGCTCAACCAGAACACTGGATCCCCACTTAAAAAAATCCAAAGAAGATATATTGCCAATAGCTTTGCATACACTAGAAAGAACTGTAGCCATTAACTCACTTCTATTTTACCAGCATTACAGCAATCATCCAGAAGCCAGATGGTTCCCAACAAAAAATACTCACATGAAATAAAAAAGAATTCTTTTCATAAAGTGTTCACGTATTACTTTGTATTTTAGTGCCTTGATAAGTACTACACTACAACAGCCAACCACACCGAGCTTGTATGTACTTGGCAAATGCTGGTTTCAGTTAAGTCACAGGCAAGAAAATAGGACTACACACATTTGCTCAAAAATAACAACTACTATACAATGCCCGAGACCAAAAATCTGAGAGTTTAAATAGTGCAAGTTACCTTAATACAGCTAAAACACAGACTGCTTCTGAAATAGAGAAAATTAAGATTTAGACTGCTCTTATACTAAGAAAGTGACCAAAAAAAAAAAAAATCCCGAAGCTCGTTTAAAAGAATGATGAGTTCATCTACAAGGCCAAATCAGTAATTTCAATTGCACAACGCAGGTTAAGTGTTGTTTTCCCTATCAGTTACACCCTCACAGAGTCCAGCAGACCAGCCTGCTGTCTCCAAATAAAGAACGTGTGAGCACGTAGGAAACCGAACACACGGAAAAAATCTGCTGCCAAACCGTAGCAGAATTTCTTGCTGCCAAATCATAACAGCAGCAGCACGGGCACTGTCGGGAAGCGAGGCTGAAACCCGCAGCACAGCCGTGCCTCACACGAGGTCATTTCCTTGTAAGTAACCAGAACCCGAGCGGAGTTTCAAGTCCTAAAACTGGACGCCGACAGCTGCTTTCACTGTCACTTCCAGACACACAGGTGCTCGAGGCATCGCGGCCTCCCCGGCCGGGGGCGAAGGGCTCGGGCGGCTGCTCCGCGAGGGACGCCCCGGCCTGGCCCCGGGCTGCGGCGCGCAGGGACCGGGGGCGCCGCAGCCCCACCACGTGCCCCGTGGGAGGGAAGTGACCACGGAAAGACGGACGGAGGGAGGCCGCAACCACGGAGCAGCGGCCCGCGGTGGGCCGGGAGCGGAGCGCGCCCCGCTGCCAGGTTAGGTTAGGCTAGGCTGGGCTGGGCTCTCCCCCCACCCTGCTCCGCTCCGCTTCCCTTCCCCAGCGCTACTCACCCGTGCGGGATCCGGGCTGGGCGGCCCTGCCGAGCGCTGTGGAGGCTCCGCGCGGCCCCGCCGCCGCCGCTGCTCGGGAGGAGAACGAGGAGGAGGAGGGACTTGGGCCCGGCACTGCGCGCGCGCCAGACCCGCCCCCGCGCCCGCGCGCCCCGGACGGCGCTGGCCAATGGTAGCTCGCGGCCGTTACATAAGGCGGGCGTGGAGGGGCGGCGGGCAGCCACCGGCTGCGGAGCCGGGAGAGCGCGGCGCTTACAGGGCCAAGGGTTCGGGGCCCGGCGGCGGAGGGTCCTGCGGGGTTCCACCGCGAACAGCCGGTC
This sequence comes from Dasyornis broadbenti, assembly GCA_013397935.1. NCBI lineage: Eukaryota > Metazoa > Chordata > Aves > Passeriformes > Dasyornithidae > Dasyornis > Dasyornis broadbenti. The sequence continues at coordinate 519,830 of VZRN01004549.1, read as the reverse complement.
TTGGGTGGCTGGGGCTGCCAAGCCCTGCCTTGGAACCCTCGGGACCCCGCTACTATGACCCCGAGGAGGCCGCGCTGGCTGCGGGCAGCGGGGCACCGAAGCCCCGCGCTGGGCGGGGTCCGGTCGTGGGGCGCATCGGGATCAGCCAGGACAGGCAGCCCCGCCCCGCCCGGTTCTCGGGAACAGAGCCCTGAGAAGTTTCACGTGCTGAGCCCTGGCTCGCGATGCCGCAGCGCCCGCAGGATGCGGCAGCGCTGCCCTTGGAGCGTCGCCGCTTCCCGGCGGGCCCAGTCCTAGCCACATTCCTCTGCGCTTAGCGTACAGGCGTGGCCTAAAAATAGCGCTGTTCTACTCCGCGGGATCCAGATAAATGGCTCAGGAGAGGCTGTCGGGAAGGCGCTGGAGAAGAGGCTAGGCAGGGGTGGCGGAGAGGATGAGATCCTGTTCTGGCGGTAGTTCATGCAGTAGGCCCGTGTGTAGGCTTGAAGGGTTAAGTGAGCTGAAAGTAGAAAGAAACGGCCTGCGATGAGAAGCAGAATTTTAATCAAGTTTAAAGTGCACTAGATCTGGTTTGGGCGCTTTTGGCAAGGATCGCAGAGGAAGTTTACAGGCTGTATCCACAGCACGTGTGATTTGGAAGGTATTGCCTTGCATGAGTATAGATGTAAGCAGGCCCTGTAAGGAAGTGTAAAGGAGCTCTTTAATTTCTATGGACGTTTTCATAGGATTCAGCCAAAGGAAGGCTGAATGTTTGTGCCTTCTCAGACTATACACCTGCTAGGAAAAGGCAAAATACAGGCAGCATCTGCTTAGAGATGACATTCTGCCACTCACTGAGCAATTGTTGTAGCTTCAAAATTAACCTGGCATCTGGAACAGTTCTGTGTTTGGGGCAAAACAGCAAACATAATATGAATACCAGAGGAGCTGTGAGGTGTTCGCTTGACGTTTTACAGAGCTTAGGCTGAATGACTGTAATGTTCTGATCCAAGAGAGGAAAATGCAACAACAACAACAAAAAAATCCCTAAAGAAGTGCAGTGAATATTTCAGGCCATTATCATGAATCTTGCCTAGAGCATGATAGCAGTTATGAGGGAGCTGTATAGCAGATTTCTGACACTTAAGTCACTGGAAGTTGGTGTGGATGTGGCAACATCTAAGACAGTCAAACATAAGCCTGTGATAAGGAATTAATTTCCTAACATTCTTAAAAAATTTTTTTCTGACATTCCTGTTTGCAATTATGTCTCCCATGTTAAACTGATAGTACTGAGAATGCTTATACCAGGACAATGCAATCCACACTGCATTAAAATGATCTTGTCAGTAGGTTCTGAACTTTATGGAAATAGGCAACTATAAAAAAAAAACCACTCAAAGTGCATATGTGCATATGCTTGTGGAGTAGTGGGGAGAGGGAGGCATTTTGTGTCCTGTGCTTGCAAGCGGGTGGCTTTCAGAATGAAGTTTTGCTTTCATCAGGGAGATTGCCAAGTGGAAAAGAAGCTTCTGTCCTGGCTGATGCTATTTTTGAGGACTGCTGGCCTCATCTGTGGAACTGGAGAGGGTTTTGCAAGGGTCGTGTCCCCATACTATGGCATTGCTATACATCTGGCTGGACAAGAATTTCAGATAAAGGAGATCTCCCAACCACATGCTGAACTCTGACTGGTCTTGGAACCTTTTTCTACTTTTAGGAGAACAAGGGATAGATCTTGCAGGACAGGGGACTGTGGCTGTCTATCTGCTCTGTCTTCTGTCACTTTGTGCTGTAGATTCTGGTCACAGCATTGGTCCCTATATTGCCCAAATCATGGCTTTGCAATTTAGATGGTTCCAAAGAGGAAAAAATAAAGCTCGGTGAAAGAAGAATATAAGTCCCCATTAGCTGAGATTTCTACTAGTAAGATAATAAGGAAAACTTCCCATTCACTATGGATAATTTTTCAAAATTTATTCACTGCATGAAACTTATTTGTCACACCAAAGGGGATATTTCTATGCACATGTGCAGGTTAGCAGAGAGCAACAGGGTAGATGTGGTGAGCTGTTAGAGAGGCAAGGCGGGTGTGTGCACTGGATGCTTTGCATAGCTCTGACAAAATGAACCTGGGGTAATTGCAGTTTATCTGGCTTATGGACTTCCTCTGCTTTGTGTTGCTCCCACATGAGGTGAAACAAGCCACAGTATATGAGCAAAAGTATAAATAGAAGTTAAAATGTAAAATAAATGCAAGCTTTAGACTGAAATGTTGCATCTTAAAATTACTAGAAATATACTGCAGCAGTTTTCTGTGTGCTTCTTGTTTAATTGTTGATTTCTAATTTAAAAATATCTCCCAAACCCCTCACATATTACCAAGTATGCTGCATTAAAATAGAGTGAAAAACAAGAACATCTCTCAGTAGTTAAGGGTAGACCAAATGCAAGGTGTTTATTACCCCAAGCCAAGCCTTACAAAAATGTTTCAGTGGTTACAATTCACTGACGTCTGTAGCAACATCATATGCATAGAAAAAACAACTCCTTCAGAATATGGATAAGGCATTTTAGCTCTTATGTAGCCCCTATAAATAGTCCAAATTAAAAAAAAAAAAAAAGACATTATCTTCTCATGATGAGGCAGTTGACGAGACACAGGGCTTCAATTTAAGCCCAAGCATGAATGTGGTGAACAATGTGATCAAATAAGTACCAAAATGACGGTCTACTGAGGAGGGAAGCAGTAAAAGAAACTGGAAGCTGCAGTGCTGTGAGGCAGAATTGTTCCTTAGTTTGTTCTTTTTTTTTTTTTAAACAGTCATGATTGTTTGTTATTCTCATGCTTATTTCTCATCCCTTTGGATTCCAGCCCCCCATCATTTTCTGTGCCCGCAGAGAGGTGCAATTTCTGCCATTAGGTCAAAATGCCTGCTCTGCTCAACAGCAACTTGTTGACACTTGGATTTTGTTGCAGGTCAGTTTGAGCTGTCTCACCCTGGCATGACTGGTGTCCCCACCACAGTTGCCTGCTGGGAACTAGGTGACATTTTGATGTGTTATTAAACCCATTTTGAAAGCAATTGTTGTGAGGTGCAGGGCAAGTTTACTCACAGCAGCATAGGTGGGGCTCCATCTCCCTTCTGAATCAGCCGCTGTGCATCTGCCAGGTCCTCCCACTGCCATTCCCTGCTGCACTTACTGCGATGCATTTTCCTCTTCATTTGCTCCTGTCCTCACTAATGACCCAATGTCACATCAGACATAATCTCACTGGCTAAATGTTGACTTGTGGCCAAGGGCTGCCCTTGGCCACTTGCTCGCAGGGAAGAACATGCTGGTACCATGTGCCTGCCTATTGAGGGGTTTTATTTGGTGCCCCACCATGACCCCTTGTCATATCTGAAGAAGTGAAAGAAAGGGAAGGAGACGCTCTGGGCCTGCAAGTCACAGCGATCTCACTAGATTTTGTGGATACAGACCAATGTTGACACAAACACAGAATAGCAGAGTTTGGCTTTGAAGCCAATATGCTTTGAAAGAATGTTCAGGGCTGATGCAATGGTAGATCAGTCAGCATTGCTGAATATCAGGAATGGGATGACATGGGTGCAGGCAGAACCCCAGCCAGGCTGGAATCCTGGTAGTTAGTACTCTTTGATAGAAAACATCATGCAGCAGTACCTATCCAGCCTGGGGGGCTGATAAGGTAGTGTTTTGCTCATTTACCCTTTCTGTGCCTTGTGGACTTTCACCTCCTCCCTCCCCCATGTGTTAGCATATTGTTCTTTTCCCTGGAAAGGCATTTTTCCCAGCCACAGCTCCAGCTTTCATGCATCCAGTTCATGCCTCCCTGTCACAGTATTAACTCCTGTCCCTCTGTTGACCCCAATTGCTGTGTGCTACTTTTCAAGACCTGGGGTGTAGGTACCTCATGGGCTTGAACAGTATTGCTGTTGTGGCAAATACAAAAAAAGAGTGAGATCTTAAATCACAAATTTGGCTCACAGATTCAATAGATTCTTAGCACTGCACTGCCATGAGATGATACCAAGTCACAATACATATATACTGCAGAAAGAAATCTTTTCAGGCACACGATAGTATGCCTCCTTCTGCATGCTACTGTAGAACTAGGTGTTTTGTAGTGCACAGTATGCTGATCCACAAGGTTTAAAAAGAGAAGACTAAGGTAAGAGAAAAGGAGAATGAACAAAGTGAGAAGGAAAGCCAAAGACTAAGCTCTGTTCTGGAAAGAAGCCAGCACATCAATGCAGCTCTCTTGGCAGGGTACCTCAGGCTTGTGGTACCCTTCCAATTCCATATTAGCTTTAAAGAACCAGCCCAATTTGCAGCAATGCAGCATCTTTTCCTGGTTTGCCTGCTGCCTTTCTGAACAGCTTCTTTGTTTCAGGGACACCTGATGGATGGCATCCTCCAGAACAAGGACAACATCAGGTGATGTCCACCACATTGCCAGTCTCCCTGTGCTCCTCCTCACTGTACTCCTGCTCCCATCAGTAGACTCCAGGAGCACATAAACAAGAGGACATTATCCTTCCTAGCAGGGCAGTGCCCCCCTTCTTCCACACCCCCAGTGAGCTGGCAGTGTTCCAGGTGTCCACACATTTGTAAACCATTTCCAGAAGCTGATATAACTGGCGCTTCTATCTCACCTCTACCATGGGCTTAGGTTCCTGTGCAACAAGGCAGCCTGCAGAAATACTTTTGCCACCAAACCTTAAATTAGGACAAACCAAGGAAGCATCCCAAAGTCCATGGTAGATTTTGGTGGCACAGAGACTATGGCTAATTGTCTGTTCTCTCTGGGTTTGGTTGGTTTTGGTTTTTTCTTCCTTCCCATAGCTCCTGACTCTATCCAGCAAGAATGGACAGAGCTGCTTCAGTGAGCATTCATCTCCATTGGAAGGGCAAAAAAATGTACGAGGGAGGATGCAATAAGGATCTGCCCACATCCTCTGTGAGACAAAAATGTGAGGGCTTAAGGAAAAGGCTCTTGAAGAATGACAGAGATGGAGGCAGTCAGAAGCATAGAGATGCAGTTCCTCAAAGGTTTCAAGGCATACGCACCTCCTGGAGAGCATGAGCCAAGCTTGCTTTGTGACCTTTAAGTATTTTGCAGTCTCTCCTCTTTTAAATCCATTTTGTTGGAAGTGAGTTTTGCTAAAAACAACAAGGCACAAATGCCTTTCTCAGCGTGTCACAACTTTTTTGACCAACCCACATAGACAAACTGGAGACCTTGAGAACATACGCTTCCGTTCTGTATAAACAGTTTAAAATAGATTTTAGCTTTGCTCAGCATTACATACAGTTACTATTTTAAAATGCACTCCAATTAATCATTCCCTTTTTTTGCATGTGCCCTCCATTCATGCTTTTGAATCTCGTATGTGTTCAAGTCCCTGCCTTATCATGAAAACAAATATATCTGTAAATTTTTAATTAATTCAGAATACCAAGGTTTCCCTTCTCTCTACCAATACATATATATGTATGAGGCATGAAAAAATCCACACACTGTCATGCATGTTAAAACCTGCAGCAATTGTGATTAAAACCTCTCAAACATGCCAGCATTGTTGACAACTGGCCTCTAGCCTCAAGGAGAGAAATGCGTCCCTCAGCCTATGCTTCTGAGTGGCTGCACATCCCAGAGATGCCTCTGTGTTGAGATGGCTCAAAGCATTCACTGTCTTTGCTTCCTTCTTCAGCCCATCTGCAACACTCCAACCTCATACTAGAAACATTCTGGTAGCTGCTTATTGTACCTTGCAGAAGGGGCAATTACTTCTCATCCAGAGCCAGCCTCTCCATCTGTCTTTCAGTCATCCATGTGCAGATTTCATTGCCATTCTAGAACTGCTAAGGGCAGGGTGGGAAGCTCTTCAGGTTTTCCAAACAATGCGTAAAATCTTGCTGAATAAGGAAGCAAAAGGCCAAAGGTGCATCTCAGAATTACACATCAGAGAATAAGCACAGAGAGCACACAGGAGAGGGCTCTGCAGTTGTAGGATATTCTCCTACATGGAAGGGAAGCAGCCTTGGACATCCAAAAGTGCCACACATGCACTGCTGGTTTTCCCAGGTTAGCAGTTCTGGCTCAGTCCCAGCAGTCTGCTGCTTCAGGAAGAGGTCAGTGAGAAACATCTGCTGGATTTCAACTTTCTCCTTCTCAGATGCCCTGTTATGCTCACTGGAGTCACTGCATGACTTAAAGGCAGGAATCCAAAGAGCCTGCTGCAAACTGAGCTGTGGGGATTGCTCTGATTGCCAGTGTTTCCTGCCAGCTGCTGACAGTGCTTGGAACATAGTAAGGTCTAGCTAACAAATGCTGGTGGATAAACAGGACCTGGCAAGAGAAGTCAAGGGAATGATTTGGTTTGCACCAGGCCACTGGATCCCATTTCTTTGTGCAAAAGATCGCAGACTGCTGCATCAGAGGAATGTGCTGTGGGATGCGGAACAGAACAGATAACACATTCCTGGAAGGAGCCAGCAATGCCAAAAAATGGTAACTACGTAGAGGTAAAAGACTTTACTTAGGGGGCAGAAAGACAGAAAATCTGTGCTACTTGCCAGAACTACTGCAGCTGAGTTACTGTGGATATATGAAGTCATATCTCAGTAGATGCTCGTAAGTTTACTCTTAGGACAGACTGCCATGGGATGGAGGAATGGAAAACTTTTTTCCTGCTACATGGCTGGTGTCTGAGCAGCACAGGCAGAGGGCTGTTTATTCATTCTGTTCTTTAGCCTGGCTTTTGCTTGGAAACTGTGGGAGAAAACCAAGGAGGATGAATTAATGCTTTTGTGGAAACACTCAGTGCACATCTCTAATCAGGCAAGACAGAATGGCACTTAAAGAAGAGTCCCAAGAGCTGGTTGTAAGGTAACATTAGGTACAGACTTTGCACATTAGTATTTTCTAGGCTAGAAAAATATAAAGCTCTCATTTAAACTACCCAATTAAAAAAAAAAAGACTCATTTTAATCTGCCTACTGGTCTGTAAAGCTAATTTGAAAAACTGTGCTCTTGCAACCTGGCTACAAAGTTACAAAGAAGTGAAGTGGAAATGCCTGATGCTGGAAACATGCCTGTCTGTCCCAGTGGGAAAGTGTCTTTTACAACGCTATCATGGGCAAGAAGACCAGGTTAGAATACAAAGGTCTGATCCTATCTAAGCAAAGACATGAGCAGCTTAAATACCTGTATGCTGCATTCTCTGCATCCCCAATCCAAGACTGCAACTTCTTACCATCCTGCACCCTAGCTTTCCTATTCCTATCTCCAGGGCACCCTTCTCCAAACCAGCTGTCCCAGGCTTTTCCTGGTACTGTCCCCTATGTCCCAGCATTCATAGTAACAACTCCATCTGTTCAAAGCCCAAACCAAAGGCTGCCTGCACAACATGAGCTCTTACACACTTCACCTGCTCCCTGTTTTTAAATGTGCACCTTTAAGCAAAATAAATTTAGCCTGGAAACGACATCCCACTATATTTTTCTCTGTTACTGTAAAGAGTTCCTTGGTGAGAGAAATCTTTTTTCCATCTATTTAAAATCAGGATCGGATCCTTTTTTTACTTTTATGTTTGATAAACCAAAGAGTTTTGACTAGTACTGAATAGCACTTTGTAAGAACAGGTCCTTCTGGGGCCAACACTACCAAAAAAGACTGGCACCGAAGAAAGCTTCCCATTAACAATTATTTTTTGAGATTTTTGTGCAGCCAGATCCCAGTCTGTTCCCATGGTTCCCATCAGCCTATAAATAGGACACCTGTATTTCTCTCTTGACTTCTCAAGACTGTGCAGCGGACAACCTGTCCCCCAGGATGACCAGGTCCAGCTCTTACTGGTGTCTAGCAGTCAGCCCAAAGTGACTGCTTTACTGAGTGCCCAGAAATCCTGAGGATCTTCCCCAAACCTTTCTCTGGATGTCCCCTCCCATATGCTAGGCAAAGTTTCCACAAACAACACTGCAAAGCCAGATGTTCACTGGTCCCTGTGGATTCCCTGACAACACTTTTGACTTGGAAGCCTCCAGCAGTACCCAGATGCAGCTGTGCGTGTAAAACACCAGTGGACGGACTCAGGCTGACATAGCTACTATGAAGCATCAATCTCTTTTTCCTCATGACTCTAGCCCTGCAACCCCATGCCAGCATAGAGCCTTACTAATGCTCCTCACAGGTACTGCAGCTCATAACTCCATGAATTAGACCTCACCCTGGGTCAGGAAACAACCTTTGTGCTCTACACAGCTTGAGAGCCTGTAGCCCTCATTGTTCAGAGAGGCACTGTGGAGGGCGAGGTGCTTGGGCAAACAGTGATGATACGGGAAAGAACGTATGGCTTTGCTATGTCAGCACTGGAGGTGGCTTTTTACCACACCCACCTTCAAAGAAGGCAGAAATGTTTGTCTTGGGAAAGAGGAGGAGATGGAAGGAACCACCCTTGTGCTTAGAACAGCCCAGGCAGAGAAAAGACTGGTCGAATCTCTGTGAATTTCTTCAGGGTTGTTGGGGAGAATTATGTGACAATGCTGAAAAAACGGTGAAGGACACAGTTCGCAGGCTCATGGCAGGCTCATGGCAGGCTCATGGCAGGCTCATGGCAGGCTCATGGCAGGCTTACTATACACCTCTGCTTTTTTATGATCCTGTGGAATACACTGACTGTACATGTTGGATCTCCTGCTCTCAGCTGTGTCATGATGGTGTTGCCTAATATCAAAAGACGAAACCCTTGCAACGGTATTAAAATGGTAAGATAAAAAAGCAGGTCTTTATTGGAAGCTCCCAGGTGCCTCCATGGTTATGGGTTATAGGCACACCCGGCATCAGATTTCTACAGTTTTTGTAAGTTTAACAAATTAGCATATCTAACAAATATTGTCCAATTAGAAGAGCAGTTGTTTAGGTAATTTTCCTCCTGGTACTGCCCCATCAGTGTTGATCCAGGGGCGTCTTTGCCCCATTCCTTGTTGTGTCTTCTAAGACTCTGGCTGGAAAACAAAATGTCCTTTGTGGAGGTTCTCTTCTTGAAAATAAGACTAAACAGTATTTCAGGAATGTGTTAGAAGGTTAACTTATTATTCTAAAATCTAAGAGAAAGGGTAGGAAAAATACCAGGAGCTATATTAACCATGTATTAACAATCTACAAAGCTACCAATATATGAAAAAATGTATTAAAAAGCTAAAATCTTCAGGCATCAATGGGACAGCTACATTCCTAAATCTCAGTGATGATGTTAGATGTGGCTACAGTTTCTCTGGGATGTGTTGCACAACACACAGAGACCCCAACACTGCAGCATCCTGCCCTGGGCAAAGGCATGGTGGCTTTGGAAGCCTGTGACCACTTCAGCCAACAACCTTCTCAGTGCAAAATATTTGGTTTTAGCAGTTAGGACACAGCATGATGGCAAGGAGATATTACATGCAGTCATACTTGCATGTTGTCTCTCATCTAACCTTAGTACATCCTGAAGAGTTTTAGGTGGGATTTACTGGAGCAGAAATGATGAATCAACTTGATCACATGGTAGAAAGCCTGTTTGCTCCAGAGTGCCTGCAGCTCTTATGCTGCTTGTGAGAGGAGAGACAGCAGATTATAGCATTAAGGTTACTTGCCCTGGCACAGTCTAGTGATGGCACTTCTGACCAAGTGTCAGGTGGCCTCTAGGAAGGGTCCCAAGATCCTGTTACTTAGACTAAGGGGGTAACAGCTGTTCCACTGTGCTGCGACAGAAAGACTGCAGCAGTGATATCCAGCACAATACCAGTAATCCTCAAAAAGTAGCCAATATCCATTCTTCAAAGAAAGGGCTGAGTCCAGACCAGGTAAGTCTGGTGTTAGTGAACATGTTCCAGCCTGCTATGTTAAGTCTCTACTGTACACATAGCAGAACCTAGAGAAGTTAAATCCCCACCCTTTTGGGGTAGCTGCTCTCCCATATCATCTCCACTGCTGCCCTTCAGGCACTGGCTTTGAAGGGGCCTCACAGCAATCCAATGGTTCATGGCACAGCAGAGCCTTAGCCAGCCCTAGTCTGGATAAGGATGGAAGTAGTATCATGGCAGATGTCAGCTAGGAATAACGTTATTCTTTAACATATAAGAAGGTGGGACTGAGAATTTCTGAACTTTGGTTTGCTCACGAGGCATTCTAAAAGATAATCCTGCATAATACTGTGGGCTGCATTGCTCATGGGCACTGACATGCACAGGTCCATTAGCATTAGAAGCATGACAAATGCTTAGATAACTTGACCTCCTCTCCAGTTCTGCTCTGTTAAATGAAGTCGTACGTATGAGAGAGAAATACCAGCAGAAATCCAGCCCACCTCTACTGGTTTGAGTGTTGTTGCCTGTGTTTAATTCTTTCCAGAAGGCACATATGTGAATTTAAAAGAGGTGCAGTTGTTCATTTGCAGCTTGCACATTGTATGAGAATATGGTACCCAGCCCTGAGCTTCTCATCTGCAGGACATGTTGCAGTTCTTGACAGCTGATCATTGTGTTTTTCTGCCAATTTCTCTTCATGGTCTGCAAGCTGCAGTTTTGGAGATCAGACTTGCTCCTTGGCATCTATTCAAGCTATAGAGTCCAGTTTATTTCTAGCATAACATCCATTGCTTCTGCGGTATGTTGACCCAGTCTGTGCAAGCTCAGTAACTCAGAAGTAGCTCTCATTTCTTTTCTGTTGCCAACAGACAGAAGTAGCAATTAAGATGATGACTGCATTTTTAAGGGATTTCTCTTCAGGAGGAGTGTAGCACCCTGCAATCAATCTCCAGCCGTCTCTCCTCTAAGGGGGAGCCCTGACAAGCACAGGGAGTCCTTCTGCCACAGAAATGAAGAGCTCAGCTGAGCACAGGGGTCTCAGTCATGCCAGGATTCCACTTCAGCTTTAGATCTCATCCAGCTTTAAATTCTTTCCATTGACTTTTATCTTAAACTTTCTGTTCCATACACAATGTTATCAGAGCTACTTACGCTTTGCTGGCATGTCTCCTATATTAGTAGTTACATTTTATTAACAGGACCAGACTGGATGAGGTAAATTGGCTTACTCAGAGCACAGTTAGCGACATGCACAGTTGGTCTGACCATGTATTCTTCTGGAGCATTTTCCCATGGAGAGGAGGCTTATACAACCATTCAGTCTGTCTCACTAGGAATTTTGGACCTATTGGCTGATTTCAGTCAGAATCTCAGGGAACAGTTAAACAGCAGAGGCAGCCATCCATGCACAAAGCATCCTCCCCAGGTCCTGAGAGCTGCACTGTAAGTTTTGCTCTCAGACACCACAAAATATACATAGAAGAGACATTGCATCCCACGTATGCAAAATTTTTGGGGGGAGTTTGTGCCTTGCTGGGCACCAGAGAATCCAGCTATAAATCCACAGGAAAACAGATTTTTTAACTGCTCAACTGCTTTTTAACTTTTTAAGGTAAGGGTTTTATTAGAGCTAAGAGCACTGGCTGTACATGCAAAGAAACTCTCAGATGCAAATGACTTTACAGTCATCCTTTTGCTGGTGATATCTGCATAAGCCCAAAACTGCAGCATAAGAGAAAGAAATGAAGATTGTCAGCAAGTGTTGGCAATGTTAAGTACACAGTGGTGCTATAAGTGTACTGAACTCTGTAGTGACAGAAAAGCGCAAAGTTGGCCCGTCTAGAAAGGACTAACAGTTTCCAAAGGCAGACGAACCTAAGCTGGTACACAAAGAGCACCGGAGCAGGAACACTTCCCAGTGGTGGGTGATTCACACTTGTGCTGGATCTGCAAGAACTGCAGGTTCCTGAGGAGGTGGTGTCAGCCTGCTAGTGTGGGAGCTTTAATGGAGAATTAAGTTAATGAAGGAAACATGGAGCACAAATACTGTCATAGCAAAGGGGACTGCTTCCTAAAGTGCTTTCTGCAGGTTGTGCAAGCAGGGCTGGCATTGCAGGGTGAGCAAGTGAGCGCTGAGTGCTGTGGGCCCTGCTTCCAGGGAGTCCAGAGCACAGGCAGCTCAGCCAGCCAGCAAAACTCCTCAGGTAATGGCCAGCAAGCCTACTTTGTCAGAGCAGATGTGGCAAGGAAAGGATGTAGTCCATGGACAATCTAATTAAGACCTACTATAAAGACAATCTAAGCTGACCTCACTCACTTTTATCTAGGAAATACAATACATGATCTCAGGCCAGCAGCAATGCATGCAGGAACAAGGGACAGGCTGAGTAAAACTGGTTTCCTGAGACTTTATGCTTTGTGGTTGGATGCAACAGCACAAACTCTCATTATAGCCTTCCCTTTGGGGCCTGCACAGGGTTGCACAGGTTGCAGACACACAGAAGTTCTTTTGTGGGGTTCTTTGCATTCTGAGATGTGATAAACTCATGTTGGCCTCCCTACTCTTGCTAATTGGGGGAATTAAACAAATTATTGTTCTGTTTTCTATGGTCTTTTCCCAAGAAACTAATAGTAAAGCCATATTGCTGCACTATCACATTGGGGAGACCAGCACCTTGCAGCTGCAATTTAAAACTCCTTTTCAATATAGGATGAAACCAGGTGTTTGCATGAGCTTCCTTCAGCAGATAATTCCAACAGATGCAGGACATGCTGGGAATCCAGCAAAGAGCCTTAAGAAATATGTATAGGACCATCATACCTGAGGCACAGCTCTGCCAGGAAGCAAATCCCCCCAAGTACATGGCTATCAGGAATGCCATTCAGTAACGCTACTACTGCATCTTCTCTATGCAGGAGAGAGCTGCAGTCTTGTGTGGGTAAGGTGTGTGGTGGGATTCCCTTGGAAACTTCATTAGGACCCAGGTTTCTTGGAGCTTGAGAAGTTAATTGCTGATTTCTGAATAAATTAAAGTATTGCCTTCAGGATTTCAAAATGTTAGACCAAAGAGCTGAACAAGCTCTCAGTGTTTTGTTTTTTTAACTAATTACCTCTGGATATAGATCTGGTCAATAAACAGTCAATAAATATACAGGACAGGTAGGCTTAGTAGAGACCTGGTTTGACAATTTTGTTGCAAATTTATATTGCAAACAGAGCTGTCTGAAGGCATCTTCTTGGCAGTCATCACTTCACTAAGAGCCATAAAATAATTCCTAGCCATTGCTATTATTTGTCTTAACATTTTAAAATACATAGTGCTAAAAGAGTCCTAAAAGCATGCACTTTGTTTTCTGCACTTCTGTCTTTAATGTATATAAACAATCCTCTTAGTAGCTTATCCTCTTCTCCAGGAAAGTTTGTACATGAAAGTTAAACATGCCTCTGTTCTTCAATTGTTTTTTTCTTTTGCCTTCCTTTTCAAAATTCAAAACACCAGTGATCAAGAGAAGTGCAGGCTGAGCTGGCTGAGCCTGTGGTGACATCCGCTTCCTTCTGCCACCTCGTGGGCTGAGGCTACAGTACATGGAACATGGCTTTTCCAGCATAACATACCTTGTTTTCCTTTCATATTTAATGAAAGATCCCATGATAACAGGAAACATTACACATTGCCACTGCTGGGCATGTCCTGACGCTTCTGAAAGGAGTTTCCCCTCCCTGCGTCAGAGCTGTCGTAAGCAGGAGTACCTTTCAGAGCGGTGATGACATCTTGAATTGCCTAACCTTGTTATTGCAGCAGAAGATGAGACTCGCCTCTATTATTACTGGATGATTTTTTGTTTTTTTGTTATTGTTTGTTTGTTTGTAAATTTGGGTTATTCTTTTTACACATGAGGCCTGCAAAAAGAGCAGTAATGTATTGTCCTGGGATACTCAAAATGGCTCAAATAAATGTTGCTGATAGTATAATATAACAAAAGATAGTTTAGGGCAAGCATTAAAAAAGAGTTTTGTCCAAGAGTGGAGCAGTTTTCAGCTGGAGACTGTGCAGTGTCATAAACTGATGTTTCTCTGGTAAGACTGAACACAACTGTGCAGCACTGCATAGTCCTGCACTTGGGGGACAACAAGTTGATAAAGAGAGCTAAAAAGCTCTTCCCTTCCTGCAATGATGGGAGAGGGCTGGCTGCTGTTCTCTTTATTTATTTTTTAGGTAACCAAGAAATTTTAAATCATTTTGGGTTAAACTACCAATAGAACAACTATGTTATTTCAAAGTAAACATTAAAAATTAAGTTTTGAATAGTTGAGTTGGTCACATCCTTTGGATTTGATTTCCCCAAATTATCTCAAACTGAAATACAGAGGCTGAGTGTTTTTACCTTGTGAATAACTGCAATTGTAGTGGTGGCCTTGGAAGCACACTGACCTCTTAAATGTAGCAAGTCTGTAAGAGGCACGCAGCTACATTTAAAAATGTTTTCTCTAGCCCATAGTTACATTTATGTATGTTTGATGAGCCATAACTGCTCCCTTATCTGCAGAGTGTTTTGCAAAGAACCATGAATCAGACTTATTGAGTGAGCCCCAGTATTTTGATTATAACATCATTTATATTTATGTATTCATGGGCCATACTGAAAACATAATTGTTCAGAATAACTTTCTGGTGAAGAGCTTGTTAAAATCTTTTAAGACATTCGACATATGACTATTCCTCTCTTTATAGAAGTGACTATATAAAGCTCAGAGAACACACATAATCCTGACTTCAGAAACACGTCCCAGTGAAAATGTTCTGTGCTGACACTTGAGGAGTCACTGCTTGCACCTCCTGGTGACCCATTTACCCTGCCTCCTCTGTGGGGAAGCTGTGGGGCCTAGAACGGAAGTGTTTCCAAAAGAGCATTCAGCTTCCTGCCCAGCACATCTCAGTTCTAAGAGCCTGAGTGACCCCACAGCTCTCCTTGACCCCCATGAACGTGCCTGCCAGGTGCACTTGTCCTCAGCATGGGAGACCAACACAATGACCTGGAGTCTGAGCTGGAAGCTGGTGCAATGCCTGCAGAAAGGGCTGATGCACAAACAGGTCTCTGCACAGACTTGATTCAGGGAGAACTCATCCATGCTGATGCTGTTTCTCTTTCGGCTACTAATTAGTGCAGCTCAGCATAACATGCTATGCTGACGCAGTTTGGAGCATTGGCCTGTGCTGCTTTGCATCCTGCCTGGCAGAAACTTCTGACCTGATGTAGTTTTTTGGTTGTAGTTCCCCTAACACGCCCCCACAGAGGGGCTCCCAACACCTGCAGCCATGTGCAGGGCGGGAGCAGAAGCACATGGAGTTGAGTATAGGGTCACTATGGTGCAGGAACATCACCCACTCCTGATCCCCTCCCTGCATGTCCTCTGTGTTTATGGATGTCATCAACACATGGATCTCCCTAACCTCCCACAGTCCTCGACCACCCCTAGAGGTCCCTGTCCCCATAGATGTCCCCAACCCCCTCAGACATCTACCACCAAGGACCTTGTCCATACAATGAAGGTGTCAGGGGCTCTCAGTCCACAGTGCCATCTGCACATTCACTGTGATCTGGTACTGGTCCTCTGGGACTTGATGTCAATGGTGAATTCATGCGTGCACCTCTTGATGTGCTGTGCCAGCCCTGGTGCTCCTCACACTCTGGGTGCCACACTATGCAGCTCACACTCAGCTGCTTCATGACAATGAAGACGAGCTGTAGCAGCACCCACACCGTGATGGACACCAGAGGCACTCAAAACTTCTCAGCCCAGAGGCTGAGCTGCCCCCTGGATGCTGAGGGAGTGCTGTCATGTTAGTTTTCTGAAAATGAAGGCAAGCAAAGGAATGCTTGGCTTCAGGATGGGGGCCTGGCAGGGTATGCTGCCTCCTCTGCAGGTTGCTGGGTAGGCATCGCTGGTCAGTGGGATCTGGGATGGTGCTGGGGTGTCACAGGCAGAGCCCTCCACTGCTCTTCTTGCTCAAATGCCCCCTTCCCCCAGTGCAACACCACAGGACTTGGCTCTGCCATGTTACCCAGGTTGGATAGAGATGCCAGAGGTGACGCTGACATTACTAGGCCTTGTTGTGCGACACTGGCAGCAGCAAGAGCAGCAGTAGGGACAAGCTCTCCTTGCACCAGGCTGGTGCAGCCAGAAGCCTCTGCAGAAGGGTGTGCATATGCTCTGCATGGAGCTAGCCCTGCATTTGCAGTGACCCTTTTTGCTTCTCTTGGGTTTCTGTGTCTTTTCCCCTTGTCTTTCAAGACCCATAGCTATATCCCAGGGAAGGCATCCCCAGGGAGGCATGCACCCATCCAGGGGATACACAGGTAGCGCACATCATGCAGACAGCTTGAGAGCATCTCTGGAGGAGTATTGTCAGCCAAATAGGGGAATGCCCTCAGGGAAAGGACCTTTCCTTGAGGGGCTGAAGGATCTCCCAGTCTTGGGGACCATGCACCCCAGCTGAGTGTCCTCAAATGGGCATCAAAGAGAGAGGGAGGAGAGTGGCTTGAAAGGGAGCATCAAGGAAGCAGGATGATGACAGTGGTGGGTAAAACATGCTTGAGAAAAACTTATGATAGACTGACTCACAGAAAATGGAGGTACCTCATAACATGATCTGACATGGTGCTCCTTTCATGTAGTGTGAAATAGCTCACGGCTCCATCTTTCTGTTACTCACAGATGCTGATTTCCAAGGACTGGAGCCTTCTAGGGCAGTAATTAAGCTTTAAATGGAGAGATCAAATGTAGAATAAATATCTCATTAACCTTGACAAAGCACAGTCTTTCTTTACAGCTCATAGCAAAAGAGAAAGTGAGTGTGAAGGATGGGATAAAACAGGCACCAGCTTCCCTCCCTGCTGAAGAGTGGCATCTGGCACTTGGAATATCTGCTCAGCTGGAGGGGCCTGAGCACACATTCACCACCTCCTCCCAGAAAGCAGTGAGGTGCAGGCTATTTCAAGGATAAAGAAAATTTTTCTAATCTTTCCTTGCTGGAACTGGGAACACACTACAGTATGGCTATGGATGCAAAAATCACGGGAACAAAGCAAGAAACAGAAGGCATTTGGTTCTACACCCCAACAGTTGGGCTCTGTGCCCTGTGCCCTGTGCAGGGAGATGTGGGATTTTCCACTCTTGTTGCATTTTTTTCTAAATACCCATCATTGCCTCAGATGAAATGTGCAAAAAATGGTTCTGAATGTGGTACTGCCCCCAACCATGGGTTCTAATCATGCCTTTCTTCAGTGTAAAGTTCAGACGTTTGCCAGCACTAAGATGCTCTGGCCTGCCTACTCTGGTTTTACATTTCTTTGGTCCCTCTGGAAAAGACAAATCATAATTTGTCCTTATGTGTTTTCTGATTGTGAAAGCCACACAATATGTGTTTTTGAAAGTGGCACAAAGAGGAGCTTGACCTCTCTCATGTGTGCTTTTGCTAGCCAGTGGAGGAGATGCCAAAAATCCTTCACAGTGAAGAGGACTTTTCCTAAGGGTACAGCAGGGTTAAGCTGGGTGTTTATTTCTGAAATTGCTCCATTAACATTCTTATTCAAATGAAATGTGAATCCTTGAAAAAAGAGCCACTATGCCAGCTGATTGAAACAAGACAGGGCAAGAACTAGCTAGCACGAGGCAGACCTGTTTGATGAGATAAGAACAGCCAAAAGGAGGTAAGTCGACTTCCTGAAACCAGCATAACTAGTCTTTACCAGTGTGAAACAACTTAACAGAAGCTTGCAAAAGCTATTTGTCTGCATGTTGGGTGTTGTTGTGTGATGAGACAAATAGAAATGTTTGTCTAATAGAAACAACAGTAAATGCAATTAATGAAGCATATTCATGTTGGGAACTTAGCTACTGGATCTTTCAGAGAAGTTGCTTGTGTATGATTCACTCAGGAGGGAGTTTAAATATACTGTCAGGTTCCCATTGCTCGTACTGCTGAAACCTTGGATTTGGGCTGCTTTTACATATATATATATATATATATATATATGTATATATATATATTTGGGAAGTTTTGGAGCATCAGTGAAGGGTGCCAGTGAACAGATAAGACAGGAATCTTTGAGTCCTTGATGTCTCACAGACAGTGGGCAATAGCATCCCAAGCTGAGATGGGAAGACCAGAACCGGTGAGTGCCTGAGATTCCTCAGGGCCACCAGCATGCAGTGCCACAGCAGAGGCTAACTCATGGGCTGTGATGGACATGTTGTTCGAAATACAACCT
>VZRN01004549.1:432859-501658 GCA_013397935.1 Dasyornis broadbenti | reverse complement strand
CTATGGGGGTTGGCTTCTGTAAGAAGCTGCCAGAAGCTTCCTCTGTGTCCCATAGAGTCAGTGCCAGGTGGTTTCTATGCAGACCAGTGGCTGGCCAAGGCCGAACTCATCAGAGACGATGGCAGTTCTCCAGGGATGATGTATTTAAGAAGAGAAAAATGTTATTGTGCAGAAACAGTTGTGGCCACAGAAGACAAGAATGAGATTATGTGATAGCAGTAACTCTGAAGATACCAAAATCAGTGAAGGAAGGGGGATGGAGGTGCTCCAGGAACTGGAGCAGAGATTCCCCTGAAGCCTGTGCTAAAGACCATGGTGAGGCAGCTCATGGTGGAGCCAATACCCACCTGCAGCCTGTGGAGGAGCCACACCACAGCACTGGATGCCTGAAGGAGGCTCAGACCCTGTGTTAAGCCCATGCTAAAGCAGGCTCCTGACACGACCTGTGAACCTGTGGGGAAAGGAGCCCATGCTGGAGCAGGTTTACTGGCAGAACTTGTGACCCCACAGAGGACTTGAGCTGGAGCAGGCTGTGCCTGAAGAACTGCACCCCGTGGGAGGGACCCACACTGCAGCAGTTTGTGAAGAACCACAACCCATGGGAAGGACTCACATTGGAGAAGTTCATGGAAGACTGTTTCTCATGGGAAGGACCCCATGCTGGAGCAGGTTTACTGGCAGAACTTGTGACCCCACAGAGGACTTGAGCTGGAGCAGGCTGTGCCTGAAGAACTGCACCCCGTGGGAGGGACCCACACTGCAGCAGTTTGTGAAGAACCACAACCCATGGGAAGGACTCACATTGGAGAAGTTCATGGAAGACTGTTTCTCATGGGAAGGACCCCATGCTGGAGCAGGGAAAGAAGTCCTCTACCTGAGAAGAGAGGGGAGCGGCGGCAGAAACCATGTGTGATGAGTTGACTACAGCTCCCATTCCCTGTCCCCCTGCGCTGCTGGGGGCAGAAGGTAGAGAGCCAGGAATAAAGTTAAGCCCAGGAAGATGGGAGGGGTGGGGGGAATGTGTTTTTAAGATTTTCTCATCCTACTCTGATATGTTTGGTAATAAATTCAGTTAATTTCTCCAAGTTGAGTCTGTTTTGTGCATGAGAATAACTGCTGAATGATCTCTCCCTATCCTTACCTCAACCCACAAACTTTTCATTATATTTTCTCTCCCCTGTCCCTCTGAAGACAGGCGTGGTAGAGTGGCTTTGGTGGGCACCTGGTGTCCAGCCAGGGTTAACCCACCAGTGACCCAGGCTTGCAGAGCTATGGAGCCTGAAAGAAGAGCTGGGGGTGCAGGCACTTGGCTCCCCAGTTGTGTTTGGCTCACACCTCTCCTGCTCCCATTGTCATTTGAAATGGGAATAAGGAAGCTCAGAGTCTGTCCTGAAGGCAGGTTGCTGTTGGTTTCTGTTGGAAACAGGGCCTTTGTGGATCCCAGTGCATGGGCTGTGGGCATCATTGTTATCCCTGTGCAAGGAGAGACTGGGTTTCCCTGCTGGGTTTCCCTCTCATGTGGGACTGGAGCAGAGGCCAGAGGATAACCAACTGGGCTGACAATTAGTGCAAGGACAGGGTGCGGGTGCTTAAATATCCAGTTCCACACATCTGAGACGAAGATGGCCTTGCTGAAAACAAAGTACACACAATGCCTCAGTGTCCAGTGTTCCTCAGAAAACAGCCTGCAGACAGCTGTGGAGAGACCGAAAAGTCCTCACACTTGAGAAGGAAGATGATTCCTAAGAACACTACCCTGACAGCAGTGCTCCTGGGATCCCTAGAGCCCCAAGGGTGCAAGGTCCAGGGCTGGAGGCTTACACTGGATCTGTCTCAGGGCTTTGGTAACCCAAAGCTCCTTTCCCTGCTGCTACACAGCTCAATGTTTTGCCACCATATAGTAAACTTGAACTTTTTCATTTTTTGGCTCTTAGCAGGTCTGTGAACACAATTTTCCTTGCAGATCAGGGGAACAAATTCCAGGTGGATTTAGAAACTACCTTCCAGACTTCACACACTGCCATGCTACAATGCTCCAGCCTATCTTATTCCACTTCATTGCATTTAATTGTGACTCCCCAGAGCTTTGGTGGGGATGGAGCCTGCAAGCCACCTGCTGCATAGAGGACTGAGATGCCACTGACTCCTTTTACTTTCCTTTGAGCCTGATAGAGCAGATGACAGATGTCTCTTTTCCTTTCAGAAAACCTTTCTGTTCTGCTGTTCCCACTTTCATTCTCTCTCCACATTATTTTCCATGATCACACGCACTTCAGCACCTGCCTTTTCCCGCTTTTCATCTGACTTCCCAGTTTGGCTTCCACTTGCAAATCTCTTTGCACACTGTCATCTCATCATTAGCTGCAGAGTCTCCCCCACCATTAGCACATACTCCAGCTGTTCCACTGACTTTTATCTCCACTTTCTTTGCCTTTTCATCTTTCCTCTGCCCTGGACTCTTTCCAGTCTGATTCCTTAAGTGCAGGTTGTCACATACAAAACTCAAACATTGTCTCTGACCCCATTTTCTGTCTCCATTAGTATTGTAGAAACAAGTTTGAGACTGGCGTGTATCACCTTTTGGTTTGTCCGGTTGTAGAGATTTTAGTAAAGAGAAAGGGGCAGGTTCTTTGGGGGTTTGGACACACTCAACGCCTATTGGTGTCTGACCCCACTGGGAATGGAGGTATGAGCTGGCCAGTCAGCCTTGCAACAAGACTCTTCCTTGCAACAGACTTTTCTGATTTATACATAAGCCTCATAAATAAAGGCATTCCCCCAAGTACTTTCACATTAGTATCTCAAGAGAAGAGTAGGTAAAATAATGTATTTGCTTTCAAAGTAAGTTGTCCAAGTCTAGTTTTGACTGGATGTCCCATCGTGGGAGCTGTACTGCCAGAGCACAAGGGTCCTCTTCACTGCCACATTTACTGTGCTTTACTTACTTGCCTATTTCCCCTCAGATTTTGCTACGAAAGTCAGCAGTGGCTATCAGGAGTGTCTGCTCTCCCCTGCCATTACCTCCTGACTGCTGTAGATCAATGCTCACCACTGAGTTTCACACATGAGCAACAAGCACTCAGAGACAGTGTTTTTCATTCAGGTAGGAACTGTGTGAGTTATGCAAGCTCAGATTTTCTTTGCAATCTGTATGAAACAAACCATCTTTGCTGTGCAGTGGAGATGCTGGCCTTCAAGATTCAGGAAATATAAAAAAAAAAAAAAAAAAAAGGTTAAGTTCAGGAGAAAGGCAAGAGGGTTGTGTCTGTTAAAGAGGGAGGTAAATGAAACAGGGATCTTTCTTAGGAGCTCCTCTGACCTGAGCACAGATCAACCTGATGCTGTTTGTCTCCTTATTTCCATGAGGTTTACACTCAGTTAAAGGTTTTGTGGTTTTGTTCATCTGAGTTCAGTTAACCTGGAACTTACATACTCTGCTTGGTAGGTTTTGGGTGGTGGGCACTCTGTTAGGCTTTGGCATACAAGTGGCATGTGCCACCCAGAAACACAGGTGTGAGACACGGAAGATCAAATGCTAATAGTTCCCTGCAACTGTCACTGAGATTTGTGGAGGCATTTATGACAACACTATTAATTTTTCCTGTAACAGAAGCAGCAGCTCATTCATTTGTTCACTTCCCTTTCAAGTAGAAATACCCTCTTTGCAGCTCAGGTGCAGGAAAAGGAAAGGTCCGTCTTTCAGTTTACTCTTATTTTTCAGCATATGTAATACAGTGTCTGACTGCAGTGGCAGCACTGGGATGGCAATCTTGGCTCTGGCCAAGCACATCTTCCTTCTCAGTGTGACTATCAGTCATGAGCCTGCTGTAGCCATAGTCCATGCTTCGGGGGATGTTTTGTGGGTTCCCCTAAGCAGCCCTGCTGAAACAAGCCTCTGCCAGGGCCCCAATGATTGCAATGTCTTTGAGCTCTGGTTTTCATCAGTGGCCAGCACTAGAAGCAGGAGACGCCATCCAGGAAGTCCATGTCTGTCTTGTGTGTGCTTAGACCCAGCCTGGCCCTGTGGCATGTCCCTGGCTCCAGTGTCAGTCCTGAAATAATGAGCCAGCAGCAGGATCACCTGTTGCTCTCTGCTAGTAAAGCTGAGGAAGACCTAGTGACAGGATTCTTTTATACTTGCTTCTGCCCTCCTAGTGAAGCATTTTGGTTATTCTTCTCAAATGAGTTGTTGATGTCAGCAGGTGCTTTTATGGGCCAAAGACAGTGAGAAGTGTGAGATGGGGACAAGAGCCCAGGTAGCCTTGCCACCTCGTGCTCTGAGAGGACAGAGGTTTGTTATCCACAGCAACAGGGGAGAGATCTCTCAGGATTTATATGCACAAATAGGCAGATATATTCACACCTATATATGTAAATGTATATATAGGTCATCTACATGAGTGATGTTTTGTGTGTTCCCAAATGAATGCACCAGTTCTCCTCTCCTCCACTATAAATATATATATATATATATGGTTTTGGTGTAGCTTCAGGACTCAAGAGAAGGTTTCCTTCTGCAAGTTTCTAGATAGGGGTAGAGAGGAGCTTGAGCTATTACTGACCAGAAATTTTAAGTGGGAACCTTGCATATTTGAGCCTTGCCCTTGTAGCTGTTAACAGCACTTTGAGGGAAAGGTTATGAAAATATTCCTGAATATTTTTATCCAACTAGGCAGGATTGTGTGGCAGTACTTTGCTACTTCCCACCATGATGTAATGTCAGTGATGGACATGTTTTTTCCTGTCTTATCAAAGGAGGTGTCCTGAGCTTTTGGGAAGGATAGAGTTTGAAGGGTAGTCACTACCTAACATTGCCTTCACAGAGTCGTGTGTCCATGACTGCCAAAATGGTCTAATCCTGCTCCTCTGTGTCCCTCTCACTCCTTGGATAGTAAGCAGAAATTTTATAGCCCTGAATAAGAGTGGTGAATGTTAGAACAGCAGTTTTAATGTTGTTATAAGGATTACTACCCAAAAGGCAAAACTAAGAAGAAAATATTAAGAAAACTCCATGTACTTGGAGTAGCCCTCTTTGATCTTAATTGTTTTAGAAAAGGATGCGTGACCCCGAGATCACCTATGGACTTATACTATATTCACCTGAGACACGAGCTTTCAAATCCTTGCCCTGCTACATGTCCCTCTGATGGCCTTGGTACCTGGCTGCCTTCTTTGTATTTCAGTCCTTACTTGCCTGAGTGTGGCAATCATTTCAGACCCCACGGAGCACTGTGAAGGCAAGAGCATGAAACACCAGCTGCTGCTGTGAGGTTTTCAGGTAGATGGTGTAGCCTGGAGCAAGGGGCTCTCTCATCACCACAGTCCATCTAAGGCCTTCTCACCCCACAGCACCAGAGCTAGAGCAGAGATTTCGGAGATTAGACACTGTGATGCCAAGGGCATCCCATGCCTGGAGGCTCCAGCTGCTCTCTCTAAGCTGAAATATTAATGCTGGCCTCCTCTTTGCACGGAGCAGCTGCTGTTATGGAGAACTGTAGACATGCCTGTGCTCTCACAGGTGGCACAGCTGGAGCTGCATCCCATGTCCTGCTTCAAAGGAAATGGGAGAAATGCAGAGGGCAGTGCAGAGCCTTGCTGAAAACCATCCTCTTTTAATAAGGGGTGGGTAATTTTTCGTTTAGATGTAAAATGTTAGATCCTTCAGGAAGATTGCTTTGCAAGCACAGACTTAGACCTAACATGTAATTTGCTCTCACCATGTGCCAGAGGAATCCCACTGCCTTCAAAGGCGTATCAAGTGCAGATAGGGACGATGCACCCATTTAGCAGAGCTGATTTATTCCTTAGGCAGTCTTTCCCTTTTGGCATCTGCTTGTGCAATCATCAGCTCCTGGCTGAGTTACTATGGTAATAAGAGTATATCACGGGCACTATACTTACTCATTGTAGCCTGGGTCACAGGAGAGGAAAAATAGCAGAGCAAGCTGCTTGATTTCTTCGTTTTCTACACACCCATGCTAAGAACGTGGGAAAGAACTGGAAAGGACTGGAAGTCCCTACATCTTCCATACCCTGCTAACCATGTTTCACCTACAGTGCAGACACAGAGCCAGGCACTCCTTCCTGTGCCCCTGCGGATGTGCCCTCTGCAGCCGGTGCAGCTCTGAAAGACTGATGTGCCCAAAGAGTAGGATGTGGCAGTGCCACCAGATTTCTCCAGTGGCAAAATGAGGACTGTGCAGTGGGCTCTGGGAGTGCCAGAGGACAGTGCTTCATGCTCAGAGTGCTGCTGATTCATCTGAGAGGGCTTCGAGGGAGAGGAGGGCTGCGCCAGGACTGTGAGCTCTGAGCCTGTCATGCTGGGCGCTGTGCTGCAGGCACCTGGAAGGGGTCACTGCTCCCGGGTGCAGCACCTGAGATCGCCCACCTGCCAGTGTGCACCAGGGTGGCTCTCGCCAAAGGATAAGGAGGTGATGCAGCTGTGAAAAAGACATGCTGGAATGGTCAGACTCAGGACCTTGCTGCTGGTGCAGGGACTCTGCTGGGGGCCAAAAATGAGATGGGGAGCTGGGCTGTGATGCCTGCTATGCAAATACTATCAAACCTGCCCTTTCTTCTCGGGCCTAGAGAGCTTACAGCAAAATCCTTTCCTTGGTGCAGAAACCCCTATTTCATGGACCATGGGGTATTAACGGCACCTTACACTAAGACTATAAATGCGCATGTGGGAGGCAGAGCAAGAGGAGGACTCTTGGTTGCAGCCACAAGCTCTGCTGTCTTCCATCTTCACTTCTTCAGTCAGGCTATTTTTATCACTTGAGCTGCAGTTTTTACTTACTATTTTTATCCTGTGTTACTGATTACTCCTGATTATGAAGGAATTTAAACTTGTTCAACGTATGTTAATGATTCTGTGTCACACAGTGTAAATCGGAGGATGTAGTCAGTGGCCAGAGCTTGGGAACAAAGTCTGTGTAGGGGCCTGGCCCCAGTTTGGTACAGGAGAATAACACATTGTGTTAGGACCAGGCACTGTCAGTTTTTATAACAGAACATGTAAGAGCCTATGCTGGTTTTATTCTTCCATTTTTACTTGACTGAACACTCAATCACGAAGAGTTTCTAAGTCACCATCATAAAAAGCCAGAAGAGGCAAATCCAACAAGCTGTCAGGACTGATCTTCCCAGAAAGATGAGTACAAAATGCTGTTCTTATTTACATAATTAATGCACATTTTTCTAGTTCTAAAGGATTCACTACAGCATGTAATGTACTACTTCAAATAAAATGAGCTAATTTCTCAGCAAATTGTTCTACTTTGCCATAATCCACTAGTGGGGTTTTTGCTTGCATCTGTTGGAAATATTATTTAACCAATCTGCAAAATTTAAGCTACACTGGTCTGAAAGAAAAGAGAACCTTGTGAATTAGCCACACTCAGTTATCAAGATCCTTAGGAGCCAGAAGAGACAAGCCTGCCTGTGACCTCCAAGGTGACCTCTACCCCAGAAGGAGAGAAGAGCAATTTTTCCAAAATGCAGAGCCTTTCCTCCACCTGCACCCCTGCACAAGGCCCTGGCCCACCTAATGAAAGCCCTACAAGGTCAGCTGGCGTGGCCGGAGCTGATTTGAACACGTCAGTGCAGCCCCTTCCAAAGAATCTGAGCTTAGATGCTGAGACAAACCAACGTACTCCACACTTAAAGCATGGTCCAATTTCAGAGAGCAGATGGATGGGAAGTGAGCCCAAGGAAAGGGCTGGAGATCATTTAAGCTGCACCTGCAGCCAGCAGTGGATATCTACAAGCTGTCAGTCCTGCCTCAGACAAGTTATCATTTATCCACCTGTATAAGCACATCTTGCTCTTAAATGTGTAGTTAAGAGAAAGAATTACTACACTAGTAAGGACTGCATTTGCACTTAAATGAATTTTTAAACATCTTCTTGTTTAACCTTCCTGGTGGAATAGATATGTCTGCCTGTGGAAAAATTGAAAACGAATAAATAATACATCCACTGAGTACTTCACCTTGGGAAAGGTCACATCTTGAAACATCTATCTGTTCATCAAATTAAACTTTCTGTTTGATGGAAGGGAAATTGTTTGGATTCAAGGACCAGTAGCGGAACTGATTGTGTGATGGGTCTTTTGAGTTAAAACAATAGCATCAAAAGACAAAGTGGTGCTGCTGGAGCAGCCTTCTCCTGCAGGGAACACACAGAGTGTTATTGCTTCAATACCCATTCAAAATAGTTAATAGCATATCTGTAAAATGGCACAGTGAGTGAACCTCTTCTGAACTCGGAAATTCTTACTGGCTACCATGCTTCAGACTTTGGGACTGGTCTCTGTGGAGATTATGGTCCAGGTGTTCCTGCAAAGGACTGGTGCTGGCAAAGGGAAATGTTGATCTGTGCAGAATCACTGTATTGGGGCAGCACACATGCTTAGTAACCCTGCTCTCCCTGCCAGGGACCCCTCCCTGCCCAGCCTCAGGAACACAATGTCATGATCCTCTTGTTGGAATTACTGGAATCACTTCCAGAAGCTCAGGACCTGGAGCAGGGCGTGCAAGAAAAGCATCCCCAGTCAGGATGGACACAGGGGTAATAGGCACCTGAGCTGAGAAAACCACAACTGTAGCAGCTTAGACCAATTCATGATACATGCTTGGGGGACTCTCCTGAGAGCAGCAGCACAGCAGAGCTGAGAGGTGTTGCATGTAAATCCCCTTCTTCTGCCATGCATGGGGATTCAGGGAAGTTCACAGAGGCTGCATTTTCCAGGCTGACAGCCACGGCTCAGCACTACAGGGGTGCAGAAATTAGAGACAAAATGGGGAAGGACCCCTACTGGGCCAAGCTGGACAGCTTCTTTCATGCTCATCATGACTTAGAAAACCACCCAATATCCATGCGAGGCAGAAAGCTGGGTGGGGAGTGGAGGGGGAGGCTTGTGGGAAAGCAGTTCACAGGCATCAGAGGTGCTGGGGTGGCTTCTTGGACAATGGCAGGGAAAGGCTGTGGAGAAGTCCTGGTGTGCAGGCTGGGGTGAAGCATGGTCTAGGCTTGCCATGCAGTATGTGGTAGGGGGGAAGGGAAACTTTGCTTAATTTCCAACTTTATGGCTAGAACAATAGCCTTTTACCAGAGTGCAGACTTCTGTATTGATGCTACTCTTGCTCTGTTTTACACGATCTGAGTGCTCTTTACTGGCACCAGTGCGTTCCAGTAAAGCAGTGTTGTGGACATCCCCTGCTGTAACAGGGGCATGACAGTCTTCTGAAGCAACTTTGCTTTCCGCAAGGCTGTCAGGGTCAGTTTAGGAGCAAGATATGAGAGCTTTTGGACAAAAGCACTGGACCCATGCCTGCCTGGCTGTGAAATAGTCTTTATCCTTTGTCCTGCCTTGCTCTTCTTTGCTTGACCTGACTATTTGAATGCAGCAGCCCTATTAGCTATCTCAGTCATACATGCAAGGACAGACTGACCAGCTTTTCTGGAAAATTATATAGAGCACCTATCAGTGTGTATGTTCAAAATGCAGGCACAGCCACAAAAGCAATCCTAGGAGTGATTTCCTAGTAAGGTGCTGCTAGGTGTTGTACATGGCGTAAACATGTATGCATTGTAGTCATGCATTTTCTTAGTACATCACTTACAGACAGGCCATGACAATGATGTATGTTGCATTTCTGCCATACCTCTGTCATAGTAGATGGCAAAGCTGGAATAACAAGGCCTGTATCCACTCACAGCACAGCCATAAATTCTAGGAATGCTTCTCAGGCAAGTTAAAACGAATTAGTAATTATCATGACTGACAGGTACTCTGCAGCAACCAATGAGGAGCCTACCAATGAATACTAAAAATCTCTTAGCAGAGGAGTTACAACTGTGGCTGTCAACATGGCTATAATTAGGCAGTTCTAAGAGAAATGACTTCTTCTCAGATGTACTCCCTTGAGAATCCAAAGATCTGGATTGTCATACAAAGGAAGGAGATTAAAAGGGGCTGTTCACTGTTTGTGTCGCAGGGGCTACAGAGGCCAGTTAAAATGGGACCCAGGTGGAGTGGGTACAGGACTCCAACTAGAGCAGGGTTAGTCTGCCCCTCAATCCAAACTGTCATGCTTTGCATTCCCTTTCTGTCTTCTTTTCTGTGGCCTCCCAGCACCTCTCAAGTACCAGAGTTATGCCTCTCAAACACCCAGAAGTATTAATCACTTGAAAGATGAGTTAATAGTCTCTGAGTTGTTGAGACATGCTGAAGGACAAGCTGATAAATTTTCATTGCACAGTGGGGAAGTGTTCCTCTGACTGGGATATCAGGTTGATGACAAGTTCACAAGTCTCAAGGGAAGGAGATGAAGAGACAGAAGTTTTCTGTGTGAGCAGGAACAATCACTTACAAATACAAAACCTCCTGTGGAAAAGTCAACCAGTGTTAAAAGAGACCCATACCTCCCTACTTAAGGATTAATCTTCACATAAAAGGCTAATTGTTGCTGCACAATTTCTCCAGTGCCTAAAACAAGCAGGTCTTTCTTCAGCATCATGCCTTCTATTATTACAGTTTACAAAAAAAAAACCCCAAAACCACTCATGAAACATTTGTGGACAGAAATAGTTCTCCGATTACTACTGAGTTCTTGTGTATTTTTCATGTTGGATATTGCAACCCTGATCTTGCTCTTTACATGTGGCACGACTTTTTGCAATGGATATGTTTGAAAGGGACTCATCCTTGAGGGACTCATACAGGCCTAAGATGGACTGGGCTGTGACATCCCTGCTAAGATTAAGCAGCAGCAGTGACAACAGCAACTGAGAAGGATATTAAACTATCATTGATTAAGTCAGCTCTGACTGTAATGTTGAAATTAGCCTGACTCTATCCTGGGTGTTGCAGATTAGACTGTATTTCCACAATAATAGAAAACATTGCTTTTCAGCGTTGCTTAGAGCTGTTGTCCTGGGAACAGAAAATTTCTACTCCTCAAAATGCTGATCTGTTGACTCATTTTTCAGGTGAGATGTTGTTAAACCTTTCTGGGTGTGTTGCTGTTGCATCCTGTTTGTGCAGGAGTGACGGGCTGAGTTTTGTTTCCTGCTTCGTGTGCCCATTCTAAAAGCAAATGCCCTTGGGTTAAGAAGCAGGATTTTGTGATTCTAGAGATGTCTCAACTCACTGCTTCTAATCTTTGTGGAGGGTTCTATCTATAAAGACTAAGCACCATTCAGGAACTCCCCCAGAAATTACAGGTTTACCTGAATTGATGCTTTACATGGATCTCATGGACAACAGGAGCCCACAGCTGGAAGGTGGCTGTGAGGTCACATCTGTCACATCTCTGAAAGGCCATTCCCTGCAAGGGATCTGCCTGCAGTCAGGATTTAGGACTCAGGGTAGTGCCAGACTTGTCGAGTTGTGACTTGGCCATCACATTCAGCTATAGAACCAGAATGTTTGTTTCACTCTCGAGGAAGGCAATGGAAAGCTTGAAGGACTGAATTAACCTAAGGGAAAGTAATTCCAGAATTCAAATTTCCAGGTCTTTTTACTCCTTTTTATGTTTCAAAGAGCCACCACCCACATGGGGTGACAATATGCTGTCACCATTAGTACACCTGCATGGAGGACAGAAGAAGAGCAGCTCCCTTCTGTGAGTCATTGTGCTCCCATCTGAAACATTCAGTATGATTAGCAAGGTGTCTTGTAAGTATGCCTTTCCTCCATCTGGCAGTTTGATCCATGTTTCCCTGTCATCACTTTTGATGGATTCATTTCACACGTAATGCAA
This sequence comes from Dasyornis broadbenti, assembly GCA_013397935.1. Taxonomy (NCBI): domain Eukaryota; kingdom Metazoa; phylum Chordata; class Aves; order Passeriformes; family Dasyornithidae; genus Dasyornis; species Dasyornis broadbenti. The sequence goes on along the minus strand of VZRN01004549.1, from coordinate 489,891 downwards.
GACTGTCTCACGGATGTTTAAAAAGCAAGGCAGTTGCTGGCACTCCAGAGCAAAGACCTTCCCCCTGTGTCTCTGCTGGCTGGTGTTATCTGCTGCGTGCTAGGAGGAGCACCTCACCTCGCAGCAGTCTCTCTCCCTATGTTTGCTATTGTGGAAACATTTCTGACGGTATAAAAGACAGTGTATCCAATGGTGACCACTACCAGAATAAAAGAGCAAGGCTGAGCACTAGCCAGTGTTTTCATGTGCAGAGCTGGCACCACCCACACATGCTTGTGAGAGAAAGAGGTGTAAAGGTGACGCCAACACTGTTAGGGACAACTATAGTCAAGGGAGGGGTAGAGGTTCATTTTCAAATGAAAAGTGGGAGTACAGCTCTCAGATGAGTCAGTGAGGAAGAGCCCCCGCAGAGGAGTCTCACACCTCTTTACTGCCTTGCAGAGCTGCTTCTTGCTGCCTCTTTGCTCCTGTCCTACTTTCTAGGAAAGCTGCAAAAGTTCACTGCATTCTCACAATGCCCCCAACAGCAATTCTGAGCAACCTGCACTACCACAGCACTCTTTAAACCATACAAAGAGAAATCTAAATATGATAGACAACGCTTTCCACTGGCACACCTCCTCGCATGAGTAAGAGCTGAGTCTGAGTTGCGTGAGGTGGAGGAGTGTATCTGAGAGTTTCTATCAATCTCGTAAGTGTGTAACAGGAAGAAAGTTTTACATTTCTGTACAGAAAATGATGGTGCAGAGAGGATAAAGTATTCTGCAAACTCAGTTTAGGCTTTCATTACTGGTGAGAGGACAAATTCTGTCACTGTGCCACCAATATGTACCTGGAGATGTTTGCATCAACAACAGACCCATCAAGAATACCACTGTAAAACCTAAAAGTCCAGCCATTATGTGGCCTCATGGTCCTGAACTCTGTTACATTCTTTCCTTTTCATAAAGGAAGTGCTTTTCTTTCTGTGTCACTAGCAAAGAAGCCTAATGAATGGTTTGCTTTTGACACCTAACATCCTAACATATGAGCTCCTACCCTCATATATGGCTTGTATTCTGCCAAAAAAATGCCACCTTATTTGCACTGCTTTAGGCACCAGCAGCATGCAGTGCTTTTAACATTCCATCCTCTTTCAACCTGACAGTACTTCAGAACTTCCTTACCTGTGCCATGGTAATAAATGAAAATCTAAGATTTTCAGGCACAACACCTTGAGGAATGCCAATATTATTTTCCTTCCCACTCAGTAACTCCTTGCCCAAGTTGTCTTGTGCTGGCTCCTTATTCACTTTGATACGCAGTTCTAAGGGTATTTGTCCGGTCCAAAACAAGAATCATCACAAGTGATCAAATCAACCTGGCTTAGCAAGTTAGCTCGACAGTTTAGCATCCAAGTAAAAAAAGATATGCCTGGGAAATCAACAAGAGATACCAGCTGAGTTTGCCCTAATCATTTTATCTACATAATTTTTTACTTACTTTCGGGTCTTAATTATTCTTTCCTTCAACAATTGTTCTAAAGCTTGCTCATGATTGTAAAAAGACTAGTAATTCTCTGCCAAGATAATCTGTTTCTAGTAAGCATGGGTATGGTGCTTACTGTTCTGCTGTCAGGTTGCAGCACTTCTAAATTTTAAAATCTCTGTTTTATACACCAATTCTTCAAAACTCTTGATGCGGATAAATTTGTTTCTTCTCTCAGTCTGACAATGCTAAATGCTATTGGCTTCTTGTGGTTATTAACTTATGGTTATTCCTGTATCTCCACCTTTTTTCCAGCCAGCCACCCTTTGTTTTGTGGTGTAGCCAGAGCAGGAAAGAAAGTATTCCTTTGTTGTGTAAATTTACAACAGTTACTGCAGGTTCCCTCTGAAAAGATAAACAATGATCATGCAGAGATAGCATTACATACAAAACCACCTTCTGCTATAAACTTTTTCACTTACTAAAGCACTGTAATGTTTTACAAATATATAGACCTGTCTGTTGATGAACTTTGAGAGAGAGCTGAGGAGTCCTGCCAATGTGAGGCTGAAGACGGTACATTAAACTCTAAGGACGCTACTGGCAAAGTACCCAAGCAAGGAGTTAGAGAATAAAGGTAAAACTCTGTAGTTAAAGCCTTAGGCTTAGGCAGAGGCTAAAACATACATGAATTTACCCACAAGGGACAGCAGGAGTGCCAGGAGGCCTATTTAATTTCACCATGGAGTGAGTCTCTCAGGTAAAAGGGTCTGCTTTTGTGCTGCTCAAACTCAACATCAAAACTGCCTTTGGTTTTATCAGCATCCTGTGCTTGCAGAGTGTTTTTTGTTTGCTTGGAGCTAAACAGAACTACCTACATGCTCTTTTGCATGGGCTTTAATGCTTGCTGGGTGCCAAGGAAATGGATTGTCACAATTTATCTTGTCCAGGTACTAATTGCAGCATAAGAGCTTTCTAAAAGCACACAGTAGACTAAATAGTAGAGACCCAGTTCTCTACTTATAGACAATATTTAGGGAACTTGGCAGAGACTGTTAGGGCAAGTGCTCTAGCTGAACTGGAGTTTCTGCTGAAGAGGGGCATTCCATCTAACAGTGAGGTAGAAGTGCTCCCCAATGGCATATTCTCTAGCACCCTTGTGTGAAAGTTCTTCATTTCCTCAAGCAGTCAGACAAGCCAGCAGAACCTTGATAATTCATCTCTTGCTAATTGGAGGAAAATCGCATTATCTGGTGAACTATTCAAAGAACAAATGTGATTTTACGTTTGTACCTTAGCTTTATTAACCGTTGTGTAGTCTGTGTCCTGTGAAGTACAGACCAGCTGGACATCCTTACCAGTGCATTTGGGAATAAATGCATTTTGCAAAATGTTAAACTTAACTCAGAGGTTCCTAATTGAGTTCATTAGTTACAGTGGCAGAATTCCAGTGGCTTGGCACCAGCCCTCCAGAACTGAGTGTGCAGCTGTCCTGAGAGCATCGCTGGCCTCAGCCAGCCATAAAAGGACAAGTGCTGTGTAAGGTCACACATGCAGCTTTCCCAGCAGCTTGCTGCCTTTCTCTGCTGTATGCTCTACTGCACTCCTGGGCCTAATTTGCTTAGCTGATTGCTTAATGTGCCATGCTCTGTGGGGGATTTGAGACACATAAAAAGGGACTGTGACAGGACCAAATGCACTGTCACCAGTGACCTCTTGTAAGCAGCATATAGGCTGCAGGATGGCAGTGACACCATGCAGCCAGGGGTTATAGCCATTGTGGATCTGCTCTTCAGTCAAATACACTTCTGCAAGGCCTGAGACACTGAACAACAGGAGGAATTCTCAAAGGTACCCAGACTGAAAACCAGCTGGAGTTGGGGAGTCGCAATGGCTGATGGAGGTTCAGCCATTCCTGCAGGACATTGAAGCTTTGGGGAGGAGCTCACTTCACACATCTGTATGCCTGCTCTGTCAAGTCTCCTTACTACGATACTCAGTTTAAGGAAAGGCTTTCTGCAACAATGGGTAGCAAATGGAAACCAAGGATACATTTGAAAAGGCTCTCTAAAATTTACTTCAGCTTCTCTAAATGAGCAAATATTTGTGAGTGTAAAAATGGTATAAAGAGGTTAATTTTAACATAGGGATAATCACATGGTTCTTCATGGAATAGTAAGATCATTTAACCATGGAGTGTATTTTATGCGCTGGTTTGGCATGTGTGCAAACTACATAATGGAGATATTTTAGCATGTCCTTGTAAGTTATGAATGAGAACAGGGTATTTGTAAAGCTAATCTTCTACAACCTTGGAGTTGGAATAGTGTCATGTAAATATATTACCTCGTATGAGAAGATACATTGTTTTGTGCAACTGAGCGACATATATATCTTACAAATGTACATGCAAATTTTATACTTCTGAAAAATTATTAAAGCACATATTTATGAAAAATAATCTGATGTCTGACATGTAGTTACTGCTATGGTCGTGATACTAGAACCACTAAGGATCTGCCTTTGCTAGGGTAAGATCAAGCTTCTGGTTTATACTGTAAAAGCAAATGATGTATCCTATCATAGTTTTAATCACAGTTCTGTCATTATTTAAAATGATGAACTAAATAAAAGCTCAAGTCTAGATGCCAGGAAATGCTGAAGATATTGGGAGGAACTCTGGATCTGAGGCCCTGACAGGAATGGCTCCCTCATGCTTACACTTACACTGTTTATTGGAAGTAATTTCACTGCACTCTGCAGCTGCCTGATTGATTCTCAGATTGGGGATTCTTTTAACTGTGTTAACTTAGCAATGGAAAGCTGCACTTAGATATACATGCCCAACTATAAACATTTTATAGGGGGCTATTGAGTATCCTACCAACTTGGCATCTAATCCAGATTTCCTGCCCAGAAACATGACACACTGTAAAAACAGTAAAGTTTTTAAGTTCAGAGAAATCTGTGTTTTATGCTGGTTTTCAAACTTACTGAAGTCTGTTAACAGTGTGCAGGAGTTACAATCAGGGCAGCTTACATCTGGAGCAAAGTGCTTGACCTGCTTGTATTTTTGGCATAGCCTACATTGCCATCACAGACAGAGTAGACAGAGACCAGGCCCTTCACATGACATCTGAGAAGTCAACAAATGCATAGTTAGCCAAGAGTGTGCGTGAAATACCTGCATGCTAACTTCCAAAGCTAGTACAACAAATTTCAGCCCACTCACAGGAGCATACTGTGCTCAAGAATAACATAATTCAACTTTACCACTGGCATGCCTTGTTTATCACTTACCTTCGAGACAGAATGGAGCTGCTTAGAAATTTACATGGTAGCAGTACCCTGAAGGCCCAGCTGAAGGCTGCTTCCATCCCACTGGGGTATGAACATTGCTTAGTATCTGGCTCCTACTTATGCATGTGCACAACTAGTCAAGAGTTATATGCTCTTCTGGTTCTTGCTAGCTACTCTGGTGGGAAGTAAAGTAGAATTCAATGTCTTGCTTTTATTAAAAAAAACCAGAGGCCAAAATTGGTATTTATTTTGGAGTTGCCAACACTTATTTCCAGTTATAAATTCTGTCTACTTTGACCTTATTTTGTTTTAGCCTATCAGCTGAGTTTGTAACTTTATCAAAAAACCTGAATCCTGCCAAACCAGGAAATAAAAAAATTTGGAAAGAACATCCCAGACCTCCTGGATGGATATGCAGTAGCAGGATATGGCTCAGATCGACCTGGGTCACCCTGTAACTTTGTGCCAATAAATTAGCCATCACATAGCCTGCAGGCTGCTTGGGAATGTGGCACCTCTTACCCCAGTAGGACTTGAAGGTTCCCATGGGATTACTAGAATGTGTTAAAGAATCAGAAGCCCTGTTGTTTAAGGAGCAGGATCATTTGGGTGTAGGACTAGCACAAGGCAGAAGTCAGCTGCTGCCCCAGGGGTTCTACATTTGGACAAGCCAAAGGTGAGAACAGAAGTACAAGGTGAGGCAAGTCCTGCAGGTGGAAGTTCCTCACTGCTGCCAGTTCAGGTTTCTGGGTGGGGTAAAGCAGTGCTTGACACTGGAGCTCCAATCACTTATTGATTCATTTGATAAGAAAGCAGAATAGTAGAAAAGTAGAAAGAAATAGTTTATTTTACTAGAAATTATAACCTACTGTTCTCAGAAATGCAGAGAGCCACCACTTAATGTGCCGGCACGCAAGAAAGGCTACAGCTGACGAGAAATTATATCCTGTGGGTCCAAGAGTCAGCACAAAATCAGTTCAAATTGATGGTGTAAGCCCTGGCAGAAACGTGAACACTGCTGAAAATCAATGCAAACAGAAGTAAAGCGGAAAGACTCACTCTTCTTAGCCAGCTGATCTGCGGAACCTCCTGGAGCAGCAGTTTCTTGTGGAAGCCTTGTGGTCTGTGTACTCTCAGGCTACGGTGGAAATGGTCTTCCCATCAGATGCTCCCACAGAAATTTCTTGTGCTATTGAACAGGCAAGATGGAAACTCACAGGAGGTCTCTCCACAGCATGTTACTGATTTGTCACAAGAACTGCCTGATAACACAAGTTTATGAATTTGCCTGAAAGGAAACTGGTCAATTGACAGCATTTTCTGGTTTGTTCTAGATATAGGATTATCAAGACCTTCATTACATGCCCTATGAAGCATATTTAGACTGCCTTCCTCAAGTCAACTTAATTTGGTGGAATCCAAGCAGTATTCTCATATGTGTCACAACTGGATACATAAAGGAAAACCTGCAGTTTACTAAAAGCTCGGGTTTTGGGGTTTGAAATTGTTTCTGTGTTCATGGGAAAAACCAATCCGAGAAGTCAAACCTATTCATGCAATGTTTCCACTATCTGCTGTGCCTTCTCTCCACCCTATTGGCCCTTACAAACAGCCCACTCCAGAGGTTTTTCAGAGCTCTGCTACCGTTTTCAGATTTTTGATCTCTAACTTCACACAAACTGAACACTCTTTTCTTCTTGTTCATCTATAAAAGGCAGTCTCCCCAAAACCACAGCTTAGTCTCTTCCCAAACATGTAAGATCTCCAGTGACAAAGAGCTGGTAATTTTCATTGCCTCAGCATTCCTTCCTCACTGAAGGAAACCAGAGCAACCAGAGGCTGGGATTTCCCTGGCCCTCCAGATAAACTGCTTACCTGCTGGAGCTATAGCAATGATGTCTGATTTTCATACATCTTGAGTGAACTCCAAAACTACAGAAAAAAATATACATAACAAACAAACAAACAAACCAAACCCATCATTATATGCATATAAAAAGCGCAGAAGGGAAGGATTCTTTTGATAAAAATTTTTCCAGGCATCCTCAAAATTAATGGAGGAGTCTCTCCACAGTTTTTCCTGGAGACAGCAGAGGATGGCTGTGTGTAGGAAAGCAGAGTGCTGTCAGCTACAAACCGGGTATTTGTGAGCTCCAGAGAACTGCCTGCTGTGCAGCCAGACGGAAATTGTGTGATGCGGATACAAATGCCATGAGCCTGCGGAGCGCGGGGCTGGACGGCAGGAATGCGGCCGCGCTGGCAGCCGGAGCCGAGCCCCCAGCAGGGGGTGGGCTCTGACCGCGCAGGAAGGAGCTGCGGCAGCTCCGGGAGAGGGGAATCCGTGCTGCTGCCCGAGTTACTCCTCAGTGGGAGAGAAGCGGGATGCAATGGCTCGCGTTTCTAAGATTGTACTGCTGTGTGCTTGTGGTGGGGGTTTCCCCGATAGAAGCTGAATGTCCTTGTCCTCCTCCAAGTCACAGAGGTCTCAGTAGCAGAGCTCATAACAAACTGAAAAGACATGTTTGTATGAATTTGTGATCTCTCTTATTTTGGAGATGCACTTTTTTGACAGCAGAAAGTGCTGGGTTCTTAATGTCCATCGTAGGTTTGCAAACATCTGACCTCTCAGAGACCATGAAAGAACATGAGCCTACCAAGCCAATGAGGAAGCGTGGCACAGGGCGCTATGGGAGGGCAGGACTGCGATCTGGCTGCATCTGAGCTCCTCATGCTCACTGAACAATACTAAGCTGCACGACTGCCTGGCTTGGTCTCTCCAGTTTCACTTGGACTTGCTACGGCACTGACCTGTACATGCCCAGGGCTTCCATCACTGTGATACAGAGGGTACCACACACTGAACCCCATCCAGCCAAACCAGAAGTCTGTGGTACAAATGCCTTGTAATGCTCATGCACAAGGGCTGGAATGATGGCTGCACAGCCAACCTCCATGTTTTGGAGTGGTTTATGTGGCTTTGTGACCTTCATGTTAAGTCTGTGAATGTTTAACTGCCCAGGTTTTTAGAGACCATACTGGAAAACAAACCCCCCACATATCTATACCTGTATGGGTCACAGGTGTGCAGCTGAAACATCTATGGTATGACATCCACCTCTGCTGAGTGGAGGGTGTAACAGCCCCTGAGCTGATGGCACTGAGCTGCCACTCTCTGTGAACCATCACTAAGGGCAGTTAAGCACACAAACCACCAAACGGAGGTATTCAGGGCACCCAACCATATAGCTGCAGCCTGCAGCACCCAAAGGCAGCACTGGAAGGGAAAGTTACCTTTATATATGGTGGTCCTATACTGGCATTTAATACATCTCTCCAAGCATTTTAGCTGCCAAAGTCTAAAAATTTCCTACTGAGAAGAACATTTTCTACATCTTTTAGCATTTTAATAATTTGGGCTAAAGTTACATTCCTTTGGCACCTTATCAAATTCATGCCTCAAAGTAAGGACTCACTCGAGTTTGCACAAAATTTGTGGGTTTTGATGGCACAAAATGGCTGTGATTTTAAATGGGCAAGAAGAAGTGTTTCACCCCTAACCAGTTCTGGTCCTGGCACAACTATTTTAGGAAAATTTCAAGCTGAAATTTCGCCACAAGCAGGCATGTGGTATAAGAAATTTCAAAGTAATGAACTTTGGCAGGGAGATGGGGTGGAGCAGGCCTCTCTCTACACGGTACCTGCAAGCTCTGAGGAGGCTCTGTGGGGGCCGTTATCATGCTGTTGAAGTCCTTGAAAGGAGGTTGTAGCCAAGTGGAGATTGGCCTCATCTCCCAGGCAACCAGTGACAGGACAAGAGGACATCACCTCAAGCTGTGCCAGGGGAGGTTTAGGTTGGACATTGGGAGGAATTTCTTCGTGCCCATTTCTTCTTCAATCAAAGAGTGCTTAGGCACTGAAATGGGCTGCCCAGGGAGCTGGTGGAGTCACTGTCGTTGGAGGTATATAAGGACAGACTGAAGTGGCACTCAGGGCAATGGTCTAGTTGACACTGTGTTGTTCCACATAGGTTGGACTCGATGATCTCAGAGGCCTTTTCCAGTCTAATTGACTGTGTGATTCTGTGAAATAACACCACAGTGCATCTGGCTGTTACAAAGCTGGCAGAGAGCGAGAAAGTCCTTCTTTCTTCCCATCAGATGTAGATCTGCATTTTTGGGTTTGGAATTCCACTCTCCAGCCCCGCCCTCCCCCCCCCCCCCCCCCCCTTTTTTTTTTTTTTTTTTCAAATTTCCCTTACTAAATTTTCCGGGAAGATGTCAATTCCTATGTAAAATAAAAGCTGCCCTGCTCGCCTCAGGGTAGAGGAGCACTCCTCATGGAGGAGCGCACGCGGCCAGCAGCCCGGCCCTTACTCAGGAGGCACTTTGGTGCCCCTTACCTTGTGGGTTTTATGCCTCGGTTGCTCCCAGCCCCAGCCCCTCGGAGCCCTCGCTGTCCCCGACTCGCAGCGCACTCACAGCCCACAGTCCCCTCAGAGCCGCCCCAGGGCGAAGGGGCCATTTCGCCGCGCTCGCAGCCGCGAGATGGCGGCGTTGCGCTACCAGCGGAGCCCGGGGTGGCCATGGCGCTGCAGCGCGGGCGCTCGCCCCGCCTCACGGAGCTCCGCGGGCGGCTCCGGGCGCCGGGCGGGATCCAGGGAGTTGAGCCTTGGGAAGAAGAAGGAAATGGCTGCGCCTGGGTGGATGAGAGCTTAGAGTGCCCAGATGGGGTCGATTCAGCCACGCCGGACCGTCCTTTTCCACAGCTGGTCCAGTAAAAACAAGTGATAATCATTTAATCTTCTTACCTCATGAAAATAGTATGACTTGGACCAAGTGTCTCCCTTTCCATGGTAAATCAAAACACATTTTTGTTTCACTTAACTTTTTAAAGAATAAAAGTGGAGTTGTTGTCAGCCTATACACAGCTACATGCTCCCTTTCTTTTTGTGTGTCTTCTTGACAATACAGTTGCCCTCATCTCACTGGTTTCTTTCTGAATAATAGGCATTACTCCGACAGACTTGCTTTCCTTGCTCTGTGCATAACTTACTTTCCCATAATTGTAGTTTTTGACTCATAGCTTGCCCCTGCAGGTGCTGGAATCTCTTGTAAATGGCACCGAGTGGCATCTTTCCTGCTGACAGCAATTCAGGAGTCACATAAACCCATGGCTGGACACAGGATTAAAACCAGAACAAAAGAGGTATTGAATAGTGTGACGCAAGGGTTACTCTCCTTTGGAAAATCTGAAGGGCAGGTACCATCAACTCCGGGAGTGAGCTAGTGCCAGCTGGCCACGGATTCTATGTACCTGTGCTGTGGTTTGGCTGAGTCAAAATTCAAGCTCTGTTGGTCAAAAGCAATTCCATTTGTGACGTGGGAGAAGCAATGGCTGGTCTCCTGTGAATGTTTGGGATAGAGGTTGCCAAATGTAGCTAAATTTGAGAGTATTTTTGCCTTTCTGAAAAGTGCAGCTGTTTGCAAATGGTGTGAAAGTTTCAGCTTTGGGAATAGTGAGGAGAAGAGGGTTTTGCAGTTGGACAATTCATTACGGTCTACAGGGGCACTTGTCCAAACACTTTTAAAAATGTAGGCTAGTAGTTAATAATCCATGTAGTTTAAAAATCACTGAGAGCAATGAAGCATCCTCATTTTTTATACAAAGGTAGTGCCAAACTAGGCTTTTGTACGATCTTAATTTACTCCTTTATTGCCATCAGAAGAGAGAGAGGTGTGGTGATGAAGTAAGTCTTGGTACAGCCAGGCCATCAATTCTCCATTGGCTGAACCATTCTGTCTTCTATGCAGCTGTAAGATTTCTTTGTAAGTTGGTTCTTTGAAGTGTGCAAGAATATTTTTATTCCTTCATTCAGAACTGAGATGAGAGAGCAGCAGATGAGGAAGACTACAGGATCATCTATGCCGAGGGCATGATTTTAGGATGAAAGCCTCTTGCAAACATGATCACTTGGTAAAATGGGCTAGTGAACACTTAGACAACTGTTTACTGGGTTGAGACAGCTGAGTGTTTCCCTTTGTAAGAGATCAGTTTCTTACATAATGTTAGATAAAGAGCTGCCGTAAAAATTATCACGAGTTTGATTTTCTGTTGTTTTTTACACAGAAAGTATTTAATACAAAGTAGTTCCAGGTGTGGACTCTTAATGCATCTACACATGGAGTGTGTGTATAGAGGTGACGGCTGACAGCTCTGAAGGAAATTTTATGTATGCTGCTGTGAACAAAAGTCTCAGAATGGCCCATTTCCAAAATAGTTGTTTGAAAGTATCAGTATAGCATTGCACACCACATTATTCTATATTACTAATCAAATATATGTATGTGGTTTTTGATTAGAAAAACTACATACATATAAGGTTGCACAAATTTAAATCAAGAGTAGCCTGTTCAATTCTGTTTGGCGGGAGAGTGTGGGAGAGTGACAGAGCCTGCTGCTTCAGGATGAACAAACAAGAGGCTTAGTGTTGGCAATCATTTGTGTGTCCATGTGGCCAAAAAAGTAACACCTGATTGTGGAGGCTGGTAATTAATGCCACTAGGAGTTGTTACAAAGCTCCAGCGTCCCATTCCGTAAGTTGACTGCCTTTCACTGAGGGCTGGAATATGATGGATGAAATATGACTTGTATTTTGAACCCAGCTCCTAACCCACTGAAGTCCAAAGCACTGGGAGGAGATACAAATTGTTTGTGAATCTGGAAGGATCTGCACAGGGTGAAGAGCTCCTGAACACCTGGCAAAGATGAAGGGAAGCAGTGGCTCTAGGAGGTGGGGGCTTTCTCTCTGTGTCTACCTCCTTTCCATTCCTTTGCATTAATTGCAAGTTACTACTTACTGGCCTTTAGAGCAGATCTGCAGCGTCACCAACTGCTCTTCAATTGAGCTCGTTTTTGGAAGAGAGATGGTTGGCTCAAAGCTGTTGCAGTGCTGAAAGCACATCCATCACACAAACACAGATGGTTCCTATGGCCATGGCAAGATTGCCAGGTGGGACAGAGAGCACCAGCTAAAGCAAAGGATCTCTGGAGATGGACAAGGCCACCCTGCTTTCTCACAGGGAGGAGAGCAATGCATAAACATCTTTTCTCTTGCACCTACAAAGAGAAGGAAATTAGAAATCTTGCCCCCATAGGCCATCATGCTACTCTCTTGGGGTTTTTTTTGGCAGGCATTTTCTGTAGGCTCACCTGTAGGTGTGAGCATGAATTTCCTGTAGGATGTATTTTCTGACAGCTGTTTCCTCACACTCAGAGTGGGGAAAGACAGTTTATTTACAAGTGCTTTTAAATAATCTTATGGGGTGTCCAGCTATGTGTATGCAGTAACTATAACGGTAGTAGCATGATTAAATTACAAAAGTCTTTACAAAGGAAATGATACATTATCGCCATTTTAAGTGGATCAGATGTGTTTGTACTCATCAACAAAACCTGCCCAGGCTCACTGTTGAGCACAGAGGCTGGCACAGAGTTGCCTGTGTTCCCTCCATTTCCCTCCAAAGTGGAGGGGCTGCCTTCTACATGTCTGCTGGGGATGGCCTTGGGTTGCGCTGACTCCTGATCTGTGTGGGGAATTGTCTGGGACACTGCCAGTTGGCTTCAGCGAAACTGATGCCAAGGATTATGTCAACAGTTTATACAGGATTGAATTCCAATGCCCTGGAACATCCCCCTGGCAGGGTTTAATTTATACAATAGATCTAGCCAGAGAAAAATGAAGTGCTTTTCCCAAGGTCATGCAGAATGTTTTGAGGCTTAATCTTGGGAGATGCCCTGAAAGATACAGTTCCCTGGTTCACAGTACGCCAAATATGTCACGGATCTTGTGTGTGTATGTAGGCTTTAGCATGAGAGGTGCTGTGACACCAAAAAGCGTTTTTCATACTGTTTCCTGAGTCTTTTCCCAGCTTGGAAACACACAGCAAACAAAATGAACTCTTGGGATTGAAAGCAGCAGAATTACACCAGGGATAAATTAGGTTGTTACATGAACCATCTTTTAGAAAAAGGGATTTGCGGAACTCTCCTGAGCCAGTATATACCTTTGTCTTTAACACCTGAGCTCCAGTGCTTAAAACCAGGCATATAACACATGGTTTGAAGCACCCTGGCAGAATGGCAATATTTATCTTCTCATATTTAGCTTGGGTTCATTTAAAATTACACTTAATGCCATTTCTAATTCCTAACTCCATAAACCAAGATGATCTGTTGCTATTATGACATGAAACTCTTGGGTATCTGTTTTAGTAGCAACTTTCAGTGAAAGCCAGAGTGCTTGAAATTGGATTTTGGTGAAATACAGGTGCCTCACCTCCAGAAAACAATCCAAAAGACATTCTCTTCGGTGCAGCCTAACTCTGTATCATGGTGCTAATAATGCCAGGGTTGTGGGCTTGATCCCCCACGTGTGCCATTCACTTAAGAGCTGGACTTGATGATCCACCAGTTTACAGCCTGGTTTTGCCTGTGTGCACATCGGTGAGATCACCACACAGCACTGTAGCAACCATCATTAGGATGTGGCCCTTATTGGTGGCACTTCTGCTTGCCACTCAAGACTAATGGTTGCCATTCTTGGTTAGTGTCAGGAAGCACCTGGATCCAATACTCCTTCCAGCCTGAAGGCATTCAAACCCACGGTTTTCATTAGGATTTGTATTCTCTAACCACCAGGACTGGGGCTGGCAAAAGCAGAGCTGGGCCCAGACAGGAAGGCAGATCTGGAGCAGGAAGAGATAAAAAGCCTGAGGGTGTATATGAATGGGCAGAGTAAAGCCTGGATTATTACCATGCTGAGGAGGGGGAACTGAGAGGTAGCCTTCCACTTTGTGAGGAAGTGCTCACCAGTCACTAAATTATCATGTAACACAGTGCCAGTCACCTCTGCCTTCTCCTTTGGCTTTCTTTTGAGAAAAGTAGTGCTCAGCTCAGCCAAGTGTGTCCTTTAGGAGAAGAATGTGAACTTCAAGAAGGCAAAGAAGTGCAGGAAAGAGGAGAGGGTCAGGATCTCAGGCTGTGCCTTGTAATCCTAGTTTAGTGCTTGGGATTTACTGCATCACTCCCCTTAAAGGAGCAGGAGCCTGGCACTCTAGTTGTGTCCTGATCTTTTTATAAGCTGCTATGGTAATTCTTGTTGTATTTCTACACCACCACGTGAGGAGGATGCTGCTTTTTAAGTAATACATAGTGGTGGTTCAGCTGAGATCTTCAGTTTATGACTAACCCCCTGGAGAACAGAAACCCGCTGTCTGACATTGCCCCATTGGGAAGCTGATGACTGTCTTTCCTGACATGGGTCAGAGGTCTAGAGCTATTATAATTTCGTTTTAATTAAAGATGTAGACTTTGTGTAAGTGCCGGAAAAAATAATTGATGTCTTGACACATTATATTGTTTTATGGCTTTATTTGCCTTCCCCTTTCACACACAAGCATGGACATGCTTATGCAAATGCCCAGATCCTGGACCTCAGCAAGCCTCAGTACTTTACTAGCTGTGTCCAGCTTTGGGCTGAAGAAATCCTGAAGGATGGCAATTCCACTGAAATATCTCTACCAAGCCTTTAGAACAGTTAAAAACACATTATACCATCTCTTTGTGAATGCTCCAGAAAAATTTGACTGAAATTTTTTGGTTATGAGTTATGCCTTTGTATGTGTTGGAGAAAGTCCATGCATGCTCTATTCTGATTTAAGTTACAGGGAGGCTCCAACAGATATGACATGACAGATAACATCATCTTCTTGAGAACTTCCGTCAGGTATTATTCCCCATTCAGGTTTGTAGATGTGTTTGTGTGTTTGGTGCTGCTACAGGTTGGTTGATTTTTTGTGCTTATTGTGATATATGTCTTTTTAATTGGGTGTTAAAATGCAAGCAAGATTAGATTAGGCTAGTAATTACTGGAGGGTGATTTTGCTGAACTTAAAGTAAATGAATAATCAAATGGTAGTGGTTCTAATAACAAGAAGGACTTCTCTTTTTTGTCTGTGTCATCAATGCAGTCAGCACACTATATTCTATTTTTCAGCTGTGGCGATGTTACTGCGAAGTCAGGACACTTGGTCTAGTGTCTTGCTATTGGTTCAGCTGTGCAAACTGCAGCCGAGCATGAGATAAAATGTTGGTAGAACAAATGAAAAATGGCAATTATTTCCTTCTGCACAGAAACACTCTCCCTGGAGGACTCTTTGCATTCAGCAATTCAGTTTCATGGATTTTACTTGAAGAAATGATCTTTCATAGATCTCAGTCTTTTACTTGCAGTGAGTTTTGTGCTTGATAAATCATTGAATGAATCCATCCAGAACATATTGCCACATCTAAAAAAATTGGTCTAGAGAGAGCTAAGACACAGCTGTGTGATAGCTGCAGTAACAATCAACTTGCAGCATGCAGAAGAAAGGAGAATGATCATTAAACTCCCATGCAGAGGGTATGGGGGCCCACAGCTGCGGCGTACTGTTGAGTCCTTACTCCATGCACATCAGCTTAACCCAAATAATCCCTTTCTTCAACCACAAGAAAGTACCTTCCACTTCTTCCAAACTTTCAGCATATCACTGACAGCAGCAGCCAGAGCCAGTTTGCTACCTTTCCCTATGCAAACACAAAAAAGTTTCTGGTGGATCCCAGTGTGCAGTTTGAGCTTCTTGCTATTTCCCAGCCCAGTCCCAGTCTAACATCCAGGTGGGATCTTGGCAAGCAGCTGCCTCTAAATCGGCTCTGCACCTGCAAGGGTTCAGATTTCCCTCTGCTTTTTGTCTTGCTATGGATGAAATTGTCCAGTCATTAAAGACAAAACTGGGACTATCCATAGGCTGCAGTATCTTAAGATACAGAACAAGCCTATGGTGCAACTACAGCTAATCCTGCTGCAGAGTAGATGATGGATCAACTGATTTCCCGAGGCTTCTGACAACTCTTCCTTTTGTGGTCAGATCATGTCTAGGGGAAAAAATAGTTTTCTGTGGTTAACATAATATAATGATGGTCAGATGAAAGGATGATAGTCATCCAGAAAAGTGTAGGAAAAGAAGTATCCCAAATGCAGCTTGCAGCAACCAGAGATTAGGGTCTAGCTGGTTCAGTTAATGAAATTTTGCCAGTTTATACCATCTGAGGATCTAGTCCCTGAAGTTTTCATCTGTGTTGAGTCCTCAGGGAGAGGATATATTCTGGCAGGGGCATGTTCTCCACTTGAACAGTGGTAGCAAGACAGGGATCTGATTGGTCTCAGACCTCAGATATATCTTCTCCAAAGACTTTTTCTTCACATTCTGGATTCTGTTTTTCAATCTTTTAAAGTTAAATCATGGTATGTTCATGCCACCAAATTCTGTACTGGGAGAAACCCCTATTGCTGTGGTCAGCATGGACTTGGGATCACCAGCTGGAAGGAAGGCTACAATTGGAGTCTAGCCTCCAGGGTGGCCGTTATGGGACACCAGCCTTCTTGCGAAGTACACAAATAAGTAAGATCTGGCTGTAAAACACTTTCTTATACAGGAAGGCAGCTTGACAGCTTGCTTGGGCAAAGTCAGAGGCAGGTGGATTGTAACTTTGGAGACACTCCACACCATTTTCCATCCTTTTTCAATCTATCCAAGCTGACATGCATAAGTATGAGTTTTGTGAGAACTTTATTCTCATCCTGTTTTCTCCTTGCAAGGTCATTCCCAGCATATTAACTAGCTGTTTAACGAGCTCTTTTTTCTCTGAAATGCCAGGCTGCGAAAATGTCGAGAAAAACAAGAGCTATCCCTTGCCACCATATGCAGTGTCTTCTGAGGCAAGATCATCTTCAAATCTAGCACTTAGGAGGTATAGTTTATATGGAGTGACTATGTCCTGGTTGCCGAGGGACTTGAATAAATTGAAATAAAGTGAGAGAGCTCTCAAGATATTTTAGATTAACCTTTATAGAGATGAATGTGTTTTAAAAGTCATAGTCAAAATGTCAGCAGTTTTGGGACTGTTTGTTCATTGTTTCATTTAAAGGCTGGTAAGCTGATGTGGATTTCAGTGCAGTTGTTTAACAATAAATGTTGTTAAAGAATCTCAGAGACAATTGTTTTACAATAGTATTGTTGTCCTGCCTTATTTGAAGTCTGCATTTTCTGCCTCATTATCGTTTGACATTATCCAAAGAGAGCACCAGGAGTGATGTATCAGCTACACTTAACAAAGTGCAACAGAGAAATCAGTGTTGGGGCAAAATCACTTTTAAATTTCTTTACCGCTTGGCCATGAGGGAGCTAGTACATTAATTTCACAGCAGGAAAGAAAATGCTCTCTTCTCAATATGTTGTAAGCTTTTTTTCTAAATAAAGGGTTTTATAGATTTTGCAGTATCAAAAGTGCTGCAAGGTTCTGCTCTATTTTGAGATAGTCAGCTGTAAAATTCAAGCTCATAATGAGATGAAGTGAGAATTGTTTTCTAATTTAGAACCATAGAATCATAGAACATACTGAATTGGAAGGGACTCGCAAGGATCATCGAGTCCAACTCCTGGCTCTGCACAGGACACCCCAAGAATCACACTATGTGCCTGGGAGTGTTGTCCAAATGCTTCTTGAACTCTGTCAAGCTTGGTGCTGTGACCACTTCCCTGGGCACCCTCTTCCAGCCACCCTCTGGGTGAAGAACCTTTTCCTGTTATCTAACTTAAACTTTCTCTGCCTCAGCTTCACATCATTATTGTTTCTACCACTGCACTTTTTCCTTTTAACTTCATAAATTGTGTTCCATTCAACATACCAGTTATACACAAGTCTGTCATTTGTTTCTGTTATTGTTGATGTTCACTGAATGTTAGAAGGGTTTGCACTCATAGAAAGTCCTGTCAGTTTAGGAAACAGCATCTGTATAAATACACGTGGAATGGTTTTGAAGAACTAGTCAGTCTTAAACTACCCTTACCGGGTGTGTTAGGTTCTGCTATAGGCCCCTGAGGATGCCTTCCTGGGCATTGTGATCTGCAGAACACAGACGTAGCTTGAGACTCAGAAATGTACAATATGTGGGGTGAAAGGATGCCACTGCACTGCTCCCAGTGATCTGATTCTTGGAGGGGACCTTGCCCCACCAGCAGCCAGGAGGTATCTGGAAGCAGGCCCATCACTGTTTCTCTAAATTGCTGTGTCAGCAGCTGGTGGACAAGCTGAATGAATGGGCAGAGAGAATGGCACCACAGTGAGGGGTAGGTGCCTGAGGCAGAGCTCAGTGCTCGGCTGGCTGCACACAAAGCTTTGCAGAGGCAGCGCTTCACCGATCAGCTACATGCACAGAGGAACCTGGGGTGGGACATTCTTGGCAAGACTGCAGTTGTCTTCTCCCTTACTCTCCTATCCCAGTCCTCTGGGAAGTTTACCTGGCAGGCTGGTCCCACCTCTGCACTTCTCAATCAATTGGGAACATAAGTGATGACAGTGACTGTTTCCCATACTGCTACCCAGCTGGAGGGGCATACAGGCTTTGCCTGACTGGACTGCACCCCTTCCTGAAGCATCCAACCCCAGGCTTCTCCAGCACGGTGGAAGCTGGTGGTGTGCTAACCACTGGCATCTGCCATCTTGGCAGTTCCCTGTACTGCTGGCATCTGACAAATGTCTGTGTATCTGGGGGGCAGGGCAAGGAGGGCCTCCCTGGGCTGCACTGGTGCTTTACCTCTGTGCAGTGCTGGCCACTTGTGGTGCACCTGCCAGGTGCATTCTCACAAAGCCACTCCCAGCGAGCTGCAGAGCCTTAAACCTCGCTCTGTGTCTGCAGCTTACCTACCTACATGTGCTAATCAATAGACACCATCCTTTTAACAAGTTGATACAGAGCCTCCCTGCTTACCAAACCCAGCACCTATTCCAGCCAGGCTCACTCTTGCTTGGCATGCAGTGTACACACAAGCTTTGTGATGCTATCTACTTCCAAATGCAATGTGTGGAGAGCAAACTGTTTCCACATATCCCTACATTCCCCAGAAATGGTGTGTGTCTGCAATGGAGAGGCACTGTGGAGGCTGAAGGTGCAGCTGTGGCCCTGGTGCAGAAGGGCAATTCTTCATCTGCAGTGGTATCTGCTCTGGATGGTGACCAAACTGTACAGTGAATGTTGTTAAATTTATGGTGCACACCTAATCAAGAGCTCTTCAACCAAGGAGTTCATGTCCTTCTAGCCCAACTAGAGAATAGTTTATGGAGTATGAAGAAAGATAATCCTTTTAATTGTCTTTTAATAATTGCTAGTGTTTCATCTCTATCTAAGATATTTGACTAAGCCCCTCGGGCTCTGAGTTTCATGAGGCAACAGGTTCTGTCAGGAAGTCCATGCTCTATGGGAGAGCTTCATGGGTGAGCTCATGACTTTACTCCTTGTTTTGTTCCTTCTGTTTTAGGCTGCCTGCATGGACTTCAGCAATTGCAATGTCACGGATACAGTGCAGAGTGGGGAAACAGAGGGAGATTGGGCACCAGCTTTTTCTCTTTTTTCCCCTCCTGCTCATGCATTAGGTATGTGAATCAGCTGGACACAAGGACTATGCTGAAGGAAAGAGACAGGAGATAACTGAAGATGGGATGAAATACAACATGAATTTCCTTAAAGTAGATAATGCCAAATTAACATTGTCCCTTTTTTTTTTTATAAGATAGCTGACCTTTTCAGGCGAGGCAAATGCAATCTGTACTAAGATGTTGAAATAAACCAAATAATTTCTTTCTTATATTGGAGGAACATGAATTTTAATATAAGGAAAGCACTGATAAACAGGAAGATAATGGTGGGTTATGACTGAATGAGAACAAGCATGCCCAAAACAAATACTGGTGGGACGTCTCCAGGACAGGACTTGGAATGGACCTTATTTAATGATTTATTCCCAACTGTGTCACCAGAAGTGCAAAGGAGGCAGTAACATAAACTGATGACATGATGCTGGCAACAGAAATGAGGTGAAATGTAATAGTGGAGTAGTAGCTGTGGGCTCTGGGCTGACTGCTGTAAGGGTGAAGATGTTCAGCCCTTGGGCACCACTTGCTATGAATACAGCTATCTAGCAGGGGAAGGAGATGTCTGGCTGGATGGGAGTGTGTCTCACTGGAGCTGATGCATGAGCTGCATTATGCTGCATTAGTCTGTCACAGCATCACTGTGAGCCCCTGATACACAGGAAGCATCATTACAGTGTGTATAACACATAAGGCTGACCAGCAAAGCAAGGGCAGGTTTAATCCCCTGGTTCAGGGCACTTTTGAATGTCAGCTGGAAAGCTGTGTTTGCCTTCATTCGCAAGGGATTTTTTGAAGGCGCAGCGAAGGGCATCACAAATGAACAGGGGATGGAAGAGCCTGTGTTATGAGAGGAGGTTTGTTTCAGCTGGCAGAATGAGGTGAAGGGGGATGTGACTGCTGCCCAGCAAAGGGTCTGGGCATTTCATAGTCTGGACAGAGGTAAGACCAAAGGTAAAAGACAGAGCTGCCCACAGATGACTCCAGACACGAGATTAGCAGATGTGGTGCCCCACAGCTTGCTTTCTAACAGTGGGCGTAAGCAGCCTAACATGTTTTAAATAGTGCTTGATTATTTTATGTTTGTATTATATATTTACCTATGATAACTTACAGCAAGACTCAGGGCAGAGGTACCAACCTACCATACTTCTTCTGGTTCTTTGTGAATTGATGTTATTTCCAATTGGGTGAAATACCAAGCAATCTATCAAAACTTACAGTTGTTCTTGTATAAATTTGAGAAATAGTCCTTCCTTACTGAAACACCCAAATTCCAGGGAGTATCACAAAAGCAAGGAGGAAGTGATGCAATTCCTGATTGATTTATAAATCCTATGCAGTCTTCAGCCAGTGCTATTTCCTGGGTACATATACCCGTATACGTGTGTTCATGTGCAAGGCTCAGAATGGCCCAGTAGATGCTGGGATGCCAGACCAGCAGTAACACTGCCTTGAAGGAATTAGAAAAAGAACATGCTGCATGTTTTTTCATACAAATACTTGCACATGCTCATACTGGTGCTCCTGAAGTCTCATTTTGGGCAGTGAATGCACATATCTTTGTGCACATACCCGTGCATACACATATATTTATATGTATAGGTATCTGCAATGACATCAGGAGTGGAGAAGAGATCATGGAATCATAGGATCGTAGAATCACAGAATAGTTTGAGTTGGAAGGAGCCTCTAAGGTCATCTGTTCAAACTCCCCTGCCATAGGCAGGGTCATCTTTCACTAGATCAGGTTGTTCAAAGCCCCATCCAGCCTGGCCTAGAACACCTAGGCGTCTGAGTTCAAATGTTGATGCACTAATTTTACTTGTCTACATTATAGGACATTATAATTTCAAAGATGATCAGGCTTCCCCTTCTGGAGAGACCACAGGGAAGATATTGTTGAAGTTAAATTATGGGCATTAGTACAATGACATCCAGGAGGACTTTCCTGTGCTTCCTTTGCTATGTCATTTGTGACACCAGGACAGACCATGACGCATCACATCCAGAAGAGTGATGGAAATCAGTGTCCAAAGACCAGGGTAGAAGGGGCTGTTGTGGTGGGGGAAATCCTGCATGACTGTATCCTTGCTGGTATTGAAAGACCTAGCTTTCAAGTGAGCTTGTCAAATTCAAGATTCCTGTGACACGTGATTACACCAGCAATTAAAAACGCTCCATTGTTTTATATAAGGAGTCTTCTTAGGCTGCGCCCATACTTGGCAATTTAATTGTGTCAGCATAGCTGGCTACAGCTGTAAATGAACAACTTGTAGCATGCACAAAGTAGAGACTCTTTTTTTCACAGAGCTGACATCAGTTTTCCCAATTCCTTCCACATAAACGGGGATATTCCCATTGCTCTGGTCCAGCTGCCAGGCACATTTCTGTGAGCACCCAGCCCCTTCTATATTGTGCCGAAACAAAGATGAAATGTAACCAGACGCTTGTCTCCATGAGATGAGCTCAGATTTAATGTTCAGGAACATTCAGATCTGCTGGAGCTATAAAGCTTCTACAATTAACAAAATAAACTCATATAATGGGTTTAAACATCTTACGTATATTTGATCCTTATTCTAATATGGATGGGTCTTCTATTGGTGTATAGTTTTATGAGAAAGGTATAGAGATGTCTAAAATTTCTCCTTAATAGTTCTATTTTTGGTTAGCTATCACTTGTGAAATATGCAGCTTTTAATTTGGAATGTTTTACCTTAGATGTTGGCTTTTGTATGATTTTTAAGAAGAAAATAGTTTAATTGGATTCTTGAACAGTGACTTTCATCTTTAAAAAAAGATAGAGAAAAGCACATATTTTCTGGCTCTGGGAACGTATTGGAAACCACAGGGTCTGGTACTGATGGGAAAGAAAAAGAAGAAAGGAAAGAAGCCATTTCTCCATAAAAAATAAAAAATTGCTCACATTTACCTAATTTTGGAAAAATGAAGGTCAGTAACTGTTTTTCTACTTCTTTTCTTGCTTGATAACACTTCAGCTTTCTGGCTGGAAGTATAAGCTCCAGGTAAGCAGAAAAGTGAGTGAAACTGCCTGAGGCAGCGCAGAAGAATTTCATGCTGAAGAGGCAGTGGCTGGCAGTGCTGTAGGGAGCAGAGCTGTGTAGGAGGAAGCGTGGAGCAGCCTCTAATGAGAAGGTGCAACCAGCGCCGCTTATCGCGCACATGCATCGGGGTGTGCACAGCACAGCTCACCTGTGCCCTCGCTCCTGACAGCAGCCCACATTGGGCACAACTCGAGAATATTGTTCACATAGCTGTATTATCTTTCCAGTATGGAGTCTTTCAGTTGGGAAGGGCATTTCCAGGTCATGGGAGTTTGTTACATGCAGTAGATTTGTGATATCTTTCTATGAGATTTTAGCTAAGAAACACAGAAAGCTGCCAAGCGAAGAGAGAAAAGATACAGTGAGAGACTATTTCTCACTTTTCTGAAACCCTCCTCATGAGATGGGAGCTGTACAAGGCAGTTCAGGCCTTTATTATTTAAGTTCATCATGCCACAGCTTGGTAACTTCAATCTCCATTTTCTTCCAGCACATATTAAAACCCTTCTCCCCAGACACTCAGCCAAATAAATGCCCATTTATCTCATTTTTCTCCTGCTGGAGGTCTTCAGGCTGCCTCCACACAACTCCTACGCAGACTGCAAAGAATATTTACAAGCAGTCTCTCTCACATAGGTCTTAGCGCATGCACAGCATTCATTTCAGTTAGTGTAGGAGGTTTCTATTTTTGTGTTAGTACCTTCCAGTAGGCTTTACTCTAGCTCACACTACATCAGTTCTTATATATGATGGACAGTCTAAAATGATAACAGGGATGCAACAGTGGAAAATGGCTTCAGACTTTCCATTCTAAAAGACAAAAGGGAACTGTCTGCTTTTTCTCCTAATTTTTCCATGCAGGCTTCAAGTAGCATCATAACTAGACAACTATTGGATCAGAATAGGACCATTTAATTAGTAACCTACTTCTTGCACTGACCAGGGCCATAGACCTCGGAGCTGACTGGCAACAACCTGGCCATCCATATTATTTGTTGACACATCAGAAAGCAGGTGGGGAGCTTTAACTACTAAGTCTGAGAGTATGTTTGCTAGGAAGGATGTTCTGGTCCATAAAATATTAAATTTCCATTCAAGAGACCTAAGATGTTTTGTCTGAACCATAGATCATCAAGAAAACAGGCAATTCACTTTAGCTGTCTCTCATTTGTAAAATTCCCTGTCTCGCTGGTCACTGGGATATATTGGGATATCATAGTGATGGTGCTCACACAGGTCCCAGAAAGCTACCAGGATGCCAAGGGGTAATGTCCCCTGCCAGGATTTGGTGTTATTGCAGGAGTACCCAGGATGTGTCCTGGTTGTGTTTCCAGACTGCAGTTTCTTGGATTTGTAGCTCAGTTAAAGTGGGCTTAGGTGACAGATTTGTCCACACTCCTGTGTATATACATGCTTTGATTAGAACTCCCAGGGATTAGGTGGAAAATTATCGTTCTGTGCCCAGAGGAGTCTGGGCCTCTTCACAAAAGCCTCTGTGGCTTGTCAGTGTGATACGATGTTCCTCCCATGGGATCTGTGTGCAGACTCACTCATGTTTTATACAAACTACTAAATCAGTGTCAAATGTGATCATTTATGGTCATTCCTCAGTCAGCCTGGACTCCTTGAGTGGCTGAGTGACGTTGAGTTAGTGGATTTTAGGCTCTCTTGCCAGTTCCTTGAACTGTCCCCCAGATAAAGTTTATTATGAAATCTGTCTTACCCAATAGAAAGGCAGGAAAATATATTTAGCTAACTAACTGCAAGATATTCTCTACATTTTTTTTCCATGTTTGACTGAAGTAAAATATGACCTTAAAAGCATCAGTAAATACTGCAGCTTTCATGTAAACACAACAGATATACATCTGCTCTTCTTTGTTCTTTACTGATAATAGAGAAGTTATAGAAGGAAGACTTGTACATACCTTCCACTGTGTGGGCTCCTTTCTATTCCTTCAGCAGTGATCTTCTCCTGCCAGGAAGTCTTTCAGTGATCTTCCTGTGAAGGAAAAGACTGGCGAATGAATCTGGAGAAGCTGGATGCTGCTCTTGGTTTTGCCAGGAATTGAGATCCTTGTGAACAGGTCATACCTGATACTCCATGCTCCAGGGTGCAGAGGACTGTGGTGGTGTTTACAGGCTGGACTGTCCCAAGAGCTGTGGCTACCATGCAGGGATGCTAATGTGTGATTCCTCCACTGAGATTTTGGATTCAGTCAACCAAACTAAGCAAGGTGCTGTCTGTTCAGCGCTGTGTTGCTCTTCAAGCAGAAGTCATTTTGGGCAGAGAATGTGGGTAGGGAGGTTGAAAATGCTTTCTCTTCTGTCTTCCTTACACATAGTGCGACATGGATCCCAGTGACCTCTACAGCCCACCTGTTCTGAACTTGTGCTGTGCCTCCACATAGCCCTGCCTTGGATTTTGCAGGATGGGGGACATGCAGCTCGAATCTACAGCAGGCTCCCAAAGGAAGTATGTCTGGGAACAGCAGTCCACTGCTGAAGAAGTACTGCATAATCATACACTTTTCACCTATGCAAAAGGAACAATGCTAACTAGTTACCTTCCTTGGTAAAATAAGCCCTACCTTAAAAAAAATCCCATTAAGGCTGCTTTTATTATACCTGAAAATTCTGAGAGCTCATCTAGGGAAAACACCAAAGGCCACCAACTCCAACACCTTGGACTCATAGATGCTGTAATAGTTGGAAAAATTCAATACTGTGTCTTGGTTCCAAGGTAGTCACTGCACTTTGAAGGAAGCAGGATAAACATTATGACGCAGAGTAATCCCAGATATGGTAGAGGAATATTAGCCAAAGTCTTGGCATCCCAGAGAAATGGCTGGGGTGGGAGGAACAAAGACTAGACAAAGAATCCCTAGCTGGTGCTTCATATATATTTTAACTTTTACCCTAAAACTAAATACTAGATCAAAGATAGCTTCAGCTTTTGACAAATTATAGCCAAGACTCGGGCTTTCAGGCAGGCTATAGGCTGAGATGGACGGTGGGCACTTTCGCTGAAGCACTGTAGTGCTTGTCTGCCAGGTGCTGCATGGGTACAGAACCACAGCGGTCCTGATCCCCGGTAGCTTGGCATCCAGCCCTCAGTTCATGACCGAGCAGCAACACAGAGTGCTGCAGAACGGCTGCCGAAAGCACTGGCTGTGGAGAGGGCATCCATGAATGTGAAACTCAAACAACCTCTTGACCCACAATCCACCTATAGTTCAATCCACTCCATTCAATCAGATAGAAGCCGCTTGCAGCTATGCAAATAGTCCATCCTGCCTGTCTTGTTGGCCTTCCCTCTGCCCGACCCAATTAATGTAGTGAGTAAACAGAACAATGAGGTCAAATACAGGGCTAGATTTTCCTTGAAATGGTTCCAGATATGGCCAGGACACCTGAAAATGTGGTATCCACACAGTCTCCTCTGAGAGCACTAGCTGCGACATCCGTCCATCCAGAGGCAAGATGAACCAGAGTGGGGTGGCAAAGTTATCAGCCCCTGAAACTTTGGGCCCATGGTTAAAATAAGTTAAATGCCATCTATATCCACTGTTTTATGTAACAACCAGTATTTTCCCTGTTTG
Organism: Dasyornis broadbenti; assembly: GCA_013397935.1. Classification (NCBI taxonomy): domain Eukaryota; kingdom Metazoa; phylum Chordata; class Aves; order Passeriformes; family Dasyornithidae; genus Dasyornis; species Dasyornis broadbenti. The sequence goes on along the minus strand of VZRN01004549.1, from coordinate 463,928 downwards.
AGCTCTGAAGTTGTGCTCACGCATTCCTTTGCTTCAGTTGCATTTCCAGGGCAAATTACAACAGTACCTGACATGGTAGGGGCTTTTTAACATGGCATCAGGCGCCAGGTGATATTTTTATAAGTATTAAATCAAGACAGTCTGCTAGGGAGGCAGACAAGCCCAGTCAAGTTCTCACATACTTGTTCTATGGTATGAAGCCAAACTGTGAAGTTTTTCAAGTATTTTAATGAACGTGTTTCAGACCTTTTTATTAACTTTTAATGCTTCTTTATTTTGGCAGTTCAGTGCTGTGCTACAGGAAAGGCCAAGCCACCCTTCAGTGCTGTTCCAGATAAATATGCCTTAACCACAAATTAACACTTATATCCTGTATTGCTTCTGAAGCTGAAGGCCCCATGATCTGTCTGAGAATTGCTGTTTGCAGTTCCAGGTTGAGATTTTGCTAAGTGAAGCCCCAGCCAGCTGAGAATGTAGCAGAAAGTGTTCCTTCCTTGATGCCTAGGCACCGTTGGCAACTTGAGAGAAATGCAGCCTTGTTTGTTGGGCTTTCTTGTAGGGATTTTGTTGGCAGACTCAACTTCTGGAGGATGGGAGCTGGGTGGCAGGATGGGGAGGGAAAGGGGTTCATCAGAGGAGCTCAGAGGATGTAAGAGAGACCCTGCAGGTCTGTCCTGCTCTGAGCCCTCTGCAGATGCCATTGTAGCCCCAGTGCAGAGTGATGCTGGAGGTGCTGCATCCCTGGCCTCTACTTGCTTGGCTGAGCAAATCTCCTTTCCTTACTCTCCCAGTTTACTTTTGATTAAAGATATGAGAAGTATTCAGCATTCTTGAAGGTGGAAGATGCCCATAAAACACTGCTTTGCTTCTTTCAGAAATTTGTTTCCAGATCCCCTTTGGGAGTGAACTTCAAAATTGAGATTGACATTTCTATTTCTCTGTAAAACAGCCTGTTCCAATCCAGGTCTTAAATCACTCCCTTTTTACCTAGAAAGCAGTAAGGATATAACCTCTACCTCCCCAGAATGTCCTCAAGTCAGACCTTGAGACATTATTTCAACAAGTTCTTCCAACAGAGACAGGCCAGGCTGGAACTACATGCATCCTGTTAAGTCTTCCATTACTTTGCCAAATTTAGGAGATTTCCAATTCTAAATAAAGTGGATACACTTGAATGGAGCCAGAGTACAAGGTAAGTGTTAATATTTTCTTTGCCCTTTTCATTACTCTTTAACAGCCTTATGAAAGAAAATGCCTTCTTTGTCCTCCTTCCTTTTTGCTGTTTTTGCTTTTCCAGAAGATGTAGACTGATCTAAATATAGTGAAATATATCAGTGTCTCCCCTGTCAAGTGTGTTCAGCTGTGAATTAAGTTTTGCACCACTGCCTTCTAAATGTGCAAGCACATTACCAAGCTTGCACAACTTCCCTGTGCACGTACCCATGAATGAAGACAGCAATAGCAAAACACCAGGCGCAGAGACCTGGCTCTGTAGGTCATCTTGGCTTAGACTAAAATTGAATCCTTTGCACCTTGCTACATTTGAGCAAAGCCCTCTGTGGAGTAGGACCACCTCCAACCCCACTACTGAAAATAACTTGTGCTGTTGCATGGTACTAGCAGAGTAAGAGCTTTGATTCATTCTTGTGGAAAATAATGTTCATGTGTGAATTCTCTATTTTTGTTGTTGCAATACTCACTTGCTTAAGCTGTTCCTTGATCCACATTTCAGATCTCATCAGCTGATGACTACTAGAGGCAGAAATTAGAGGTTGACAGAGAGCGATTCCTAAAGTGTTTGGACTTGTTTCTCAACAGACCTTGTTGAGATCAGCTCCTGGTTGAGCTCAATACGGACGCCAGTGGACACTTGTCATTGTTCTGGCAGATGGTACTGGAGCTGACCCCAACTGACCACAGGGATATCCTACACCATATGACATCATGCTCAGGATATAAAGCCGGGGGATGAAAGAAGGAAGAGGGTGACATATTCAGAGTGATGCCATTTGTCTTCCCAAGTCACCATTATACGTGATGGAGCCCTGTTTTCCTGGGGGAGGCTGAACTCCTGCCTGCCCCTGGGGGATGGTGAATGAGCGCCTTGTTTCGCTTTGCTTGCTCACGGGCTTTTGCTTTACATGTAGTTGTCTCAATCCATGAGTTTCCCCACTTTTACCCTTCCAAATCTCTCCCATATCCCACAGAGGGGGAGTAAGTGAGCGTGTGGGGCTTAGTTGCTAGCTGGATTTAAACCACAACATGTCTCCTGACAGTGCATGTGGAATTGGCTGAGGCTTTTCTGCATGGTGCTTGTGAGACCAAAGCAGTCAAAACCTCATTGAAAGTGCTTTCCATCCTTCACTTTTGTGCTTGCTCTTGTCAGCTATTTTGTTTCTCTGGTCTAAGAAACCTGGGAGTCTGCAGGGCTTTGTGCACAGCCACAAACCCAGAACAGGTAGGCAGACAAGCAGCTGCTGAGGACCAAGTCACCTCCTCTTGTACCTACAAACTGCAGGTTCTGTCTCTATCCATGCTCTCTCCTGAGTGCCAAACCCTGATTATTACCTGCAATCAGTCCTACAGGAGTGCAACAATCAGAATAAACCTGAATTCTGTAACTGTCACACTGTGCCTTGGATAACCTGTGGCTGTTAAATCTGTGGCTTTGCTTTTCTCAAATAGATTCAAGCTGTCTTTTGCACAAGGACTAAATGCCATAGCAGCATGCAGCCTGTTTGGCAACATAACCTCTGCAGGCAGCAGACCCTTTTCTACTATGCATGAGATGATCAGCATGGTAGGAAAATCTATTTTCCTTATTTTTGTGTCACCTCCCAAAATTTAGGTGGCTGTGAAGGTTGGATTCCCCTACTTCTCCACTTGCATGGATTAGAGGACCCTTTTCAATGACGCCTACATATCCAGTTTGCACAGCACCCCAGCTGAAGCCAGTCAAAATGTGGAGTATGTGCATATACTGCCATTGATAACCCCTCTATTCCCAGTGTGTAGCTATGTGCTTGATTTATAACTCCCTAAATTAAACCATGCTCTGAATTCCTCTGGGGTCACCAGTCGTGCTCCAGACCTGAGTACAGATGTGCCCCACAGAGAGCAGTGAAGTTATTCTCATAAGTGCTGGTGTCAAAACAAGGCAGTATTGCTACAGCTTTCAAAACAGGCACATGTCAGCCAGCCCCAGCACAGACATGCAATAAGAGTTCACACAATCTCAGGTCAAGCCGAAAGCACCCTTCCGGCTGGGGCCTGTGCAGGGCCTGGGGGTGGCCTGAGCAGAGGTCCAGTGGCATGGGTATGCCACCCAAATAGTCTTTGAAAAGCAGTTTTCAAGCTGTTGGGGTTTTTTAAGTGCGAAAGGAAAAGCCAGCCCCATTTCCCATGAGTGTCATCTCTCCATCCTGGCCAAGGGTCACTGCCTTGGACAAATGTCCACCATTGGCCGAAACCACTGTAGTTCCATCATTGTGTAGATCCAGGTTTCTAAGAGAAACGGCTTATGCAGTCATGTGTGAGTGTGCGTGTGTGTGCATACATGTGTGGGCATGTATGTCTGTATGTCTGGCTGTTATCTGCCTGTTCACCCCTGCTGAGCTGTGAAGCCACTGGCTGACTCAGTTGGGTCTCAGACATACAATTACCTACCTATTAGTTTCACAAAAATAAAGGAGTAGAGCGAGGAAAGAGATAAAAACCCCCTACCAAACTGTAAAAAAAGCAGCCAAAAGAGCTTGCAATTTATCACTCAGCAGAGGGTATGCATGGAATAGTGGTTTTCAACATGTTCTTGCTGCAAAAAAGGCTCCAGTTGGCAGTTACTAGTTCCTGGAAGCCAGATCAGCCATTAATAACAGAAAACTCCGCAGGTACTCAGGTCTGCTATGTACATATGGGGACGCTTTTAAACAGCTTGTAACCTGACTGGGATTTGGTCGATTTTCACAGGCACAGGAAGACCCATGTCCCATGCCAAGCTGCAGCAGCGATGTCAGGACATCTCAAGAGAAAGGTGATAAAACCATCTGCTCTTCCTAGGGTGAGCATCCCAGTGCCTGGCTCAATGCTCCTCCTGCAAATGGCCAGCCCATTCCACCAATCCTGGCTAAGTCTCAAATGCAGGCTAGAGGTAGATACCCCAAGGACAGTTTCGTCTTAAAATAGTTGAAGTTCGGCAATGGTTTTCAGGAGCAGAGTGGATGACACTGGGGAGGATCAGATGCCCTGAACGTTAGCAGTGCTGCAGCAGGCCCTGGGAGCAGGGGCTTGTGGGGAGCTTGGCACTGTGAAGGGGCAGACCTCACTGGATGCAGGGACAGGAATTGGATGGGAAGCTCTGGGGATGCCTCTTGTCACTACTTGTAAATAAAATAGGCCTGGGTCTGCTTTTTGGCTTGGGTATGGGCAGTGAAGCCCAGCTCTTGCCCATATGGTGAGGTTCTCTGCTGTCCCCTCAGGGTCAGCTGCTCCATCAGGGGCATGATGGCCCTAATGCCAGGGCCACTACTTACGGGGCGAGCTGAGAAAGGGGAGAGGTCTCCCTGGGAGTGGTGCCATGCTGCAGCACGCAACCTCCTGCTCTGCACAAGGAGCCTGAGGAAAATTGGCAAGTGGGATGTGGCAGGATTTGAAATGCATGTGAGCAGTGGAGGGAAGGGGGCTTAAGCAATTATTTGGAGTGTGAAGCAATGCAAAAATATTTCTCAATAAGTCCTAGCACACTTCATGCTGCTGAGGTATTTCCTAGGACAGCAGATGCTGTGGCTCTGAGCAAAGGCTGCCTGCTGTGCTGTGCAGGGCGAGGCGGCCCAGGACACAGGCAGGCAGCAGCTGGCAGCCTTCCCCCAGAGATCACTGTGATGTTACAGGAAGCTGTGGAGGTCTCGCACATTGCTACTAGAAGTGGTTTCAGTAGTGGTGTGAAAAATATGTCTGAAGAGTTAAAATCCTGGCAGGCTTTGTGCATGTCTATATGCAAATACTAGTGATTAATCTGACACAAAACATGCCATGGTCCGTGGCCTATCAGGCTGTGCTCACAGGAGAAGGGGTGGGGATGAACCCCACAGCTGTTGAGTGCCTGATGCTCATCCAATTTCTTGTAGTGTTCTGCACCCACAGCCATCCTCCTCAACTCCATCACAGTCCAGAGGTGAAAAAAGTAATATATTTTTATTGTTGGAAGGCCTGTGTTACTTGGCTACAGCTGCAAATGCCCTGTCCCCTTGCCAAGAGAAGCTTTACAAACACATACCAGCCCTTCCAGGATGCCACAATCAACTGATGCGTTATTTGAAAACCAGATGTGGAAGAGGCTGGTGCGTGCAGGAGCCTCCAGTGCCCTGGACGTGTGAATGAAGACCAAAGGCCAGAATTGTGTTAATGCTTTCCAAACTCAGTTAAACCTAGCAACTCAGCATGCTCCAGACCATGAAGACCAGGTAGGAGTGTATGAAAGCAAGGGAAAAAAAACATTTGAAATTCACACCAGAACTGAAGATTCTGTGATAAATGCCAGCAGCACTGGAGAAAGCAGTGACACTTAGAGCATATACCTAAAATACAGGCAAAACTAAGTGACAGCGAACACCGGGAGCAAGGGGAAAAGAGCTTTCTTGTCAAAGACAGAGGCAGATCTGGGTAAGCCAGCTGGAAAAACCTCTAGTTGTTTTAGATGATTATTCACATGAGCATCATTCATGAGTTCACACATTCAGCATGACTGAGGAATACTGTGTACACAGTCATTTTTAATCAGATGCAGCTACTTGATGTATCATGTCTGATAACTGGCCACAGACTTATAACTGCGAGTTCAGACATGTAAATTCCTGTCTCTCAACCTCTGGTAAAGAGTGATCTGAGATATAAAATCCCTTCCATGACGGAAGGTGCAGAGTTAAACTCTGATTTAAATTTATGACTAGATGGCATCAGCACTACAAGAGTTGTAACCTTTGACGCTGCTATTCAAGAGAAAAGTAAAAGCAAGTCTGATCAGCTTGCTGCAGGCTGAAGTTCCAGTCACTGGGATTTACAGATTTACAGAGGCAGACCCTCTGGGTCTTCTCTTTTGACTGCAAGAAGTGGCCTCCCCTTAATGTGCTGGGGGAATTCCACTTCCACAACAAACACTCCTTGTGGCATCTTTAGGAGAGCTCAGCTGGGCTGGGAGCTGCTGAGATGCAACTATGACACTGATGGGCACCATTTTCAAGGGTGAGGATGATATGGGCAGAGTTACCCATGAATAGAGAATAAAACCTTGGAAGCTGTGGGAAAGAGCTTAGAGATGCTTTTCGTATGTCTCGTGAGGTGGATTTCATGACTTGTATTGCTTCATGGGAGTCAAGAACCCTGCTGCAGACTGCATCCAGTTGCCTCTGGATAGAGCTCAGCTAGGGCAGAGGGTGGCTGAAGCATCATATCCTTGTCACTCCCATCTCTTGGAGTTTGAGAGCAGGACAGAGTGAGAGCTGTACTGGGTGCTGCTGGAAGCTTGGATACAGTCTCTTTCCATGACAGTGGGAGAAGTCTGTGATAAGTGCATTTTCACAGTTGACAGCAGCTCAAATCAAATTTCACCACCCTTTTACCTTGAGCAATTTAGTCATCCTAAAGTATTGTGCTAACGCAACCTGCTGCCAGCAGCCAGCTCCTCCTCCCTTTCCCAGTGCAGAGAAACACATTACAGCCATTGGCCTCTATCCTTATGTTCCCCTGAAATTGTTCATTTCTCCCCCATGGCTAGATCTATTCAAAGATGCCATTTTCATGAATGTAGCAGTACAGCAGCGAGGGGACAGGGACGGATAGGGTTGGACCAAAGGTCTCCAAAAGAGACTTCAGGAGAGCAAGATGGGGCTGGGGCCCAGGCTCAGGCAGAGCTGAAATGCCAGCATGGCTGGCCAACAGAGCTCACAGCAGCTTGGCCCCTTCTTCCAGAACCTCTGCCAGGGACACAGGGTGGGAAGCTGCAGTGTTGGAGGCAGGAGACTGGCTCTGCAGTTCATGGAGGTTGTGCCTGATGTAAGAGCTCCCTGGGGCAGCACCAGTTGAGCAATGACTGCAGAGAGCCCTCTATGACCACAGGTATGTTGGAGTAATGATGCTTTACATTGTCTGTCGGTCTGACCCAACTTATTTAACAGACTCTAAAATACTCAGTCTCTGCAGTGCAACTAATAAAAGTGACTAGTATCCATTTCTTTCACAGGGTGAGCATAAACGAGGCTGGCAAGGGATTTTACAGGTGTCAAATTGTTTTTGTGCACTCATACATAAGTGTCAGGTATAACAATAATTGTTTGAGTTGTTTTTTTATTTTTACACAGTCTTAAAATTGTAATTTACTGCACAGCAGTCCTTTCTTCCAGGGCATCTGACAGTGCTGGCTATGCTCCTGGGGAGAGAGAAGGGCTTTAAAAGATTTAGTTCCAAATTATTTACAAAACCTGTCTGAAAATATATGACATTTCACTAAGGATTTTTGGATCACTAGAATATGAAGTAAAATCTAATGGGATGTTTCTCACACTGAAATAAAAATATTCTTTCGAAAAACCCCATCCAGTCTGTGAATTTGTGGGGAAAAAAATCTGAAAGTGACCTTCTTAGCTTATTTCAGTTCTTAGCAGGAGCTTTTCAAGGGTAGAAAGGTGAGTTTCCTTTTGACTCCCTGCCTCATTCAACTTCTCACAGAGTGCATTTGTAAAGACCATAAGAGTTTTCACAAGACACAAGGATAAATGAAATTGAAATGTTCTCTAGTTCATAGGTCCTAAGGCTAAATTTACACATGAGCATCTGAGAAAGGGGAGGAGTGGACTATGGAGATGTTCATCAGCATGGCAGTACCATTGGCTTTGGCGTGGAGACTGAACCTGACAATCCTGTATTGCGTGTTTTGTGGGGTGCCTGGTGACTTCAGGTGCTCCCAGTTTATTTCCTAATAAAACTTGTCACATAACTGTTTTTTGCAACCCCTGCCTTGGCATAGCCATTGGGGATTCTTGGCTGACAGAAAAGGAGGCTTAAAAGGGCTTGGAGGACAAATCTCTGTGAAGAAACACACTCAGATTTTCCTCTCAAAGTGTCTGTCATCTACTGTATGGGCTAGCCTCTGCAAAAACCACCTGTCCTCCCTTAAATATTGGACATCCAAGGCGAGTGGTCTCCTTTAAGTGAGTGTGGTGAGATGTTCCGAGACCAGATTAAATTGCTTCCCAAGCCCCAGGTGCTGCATAGGATCTCAAATATATCTCCTGCCTGTGAAGGCTGCCTGTAACACTCTGTGCTGTTTTCAGAGATAATTGCACAGACAGAGGGAGATTTTATTCAAGTGGCTGCCATAACTTCTCTTAGCCATTGAAGGGAACAGGCTGGGACATGTCAGTTGTCTGCTCAGGCTTTGTAGGAGGCTTTCATCCTGAACTGCTCAAATAAGAAAAACTATGAGATCACCAGTTGCTAAACACTTGACGTGATTTCTCAAGGTTTGCCTCCATGGTAAGTGCTCTGGTAATTTGGGTGGTGTTGACAGAAGTCCTGAATATTACCCAAAGCGCTTGGTGATTATTTTTTCCTACTGCCTGCAACAGCAATCCCCCTTCCAGACAGAGACACTGTTCTGCTGCTAAGGGTGCACAAAAAAATCCCCCTTTGTGTTCCGAATGCCTTCCTGCAGACCAAGCTGCTCCATTGCTCATCTCCCAGGATTAAGGATGGAATGGGGTGGGACAGGATGGGACAGACAGATTTCTTAGGCCACCTCCAATATTACGTCTTTTTAGGTTAATATTTTTAGCTTGACATTTGAAACATAACTTCATGATGCATTTTAATTTTGTATTCCAAGTGTGGAGTGGTGAGATCTTTTAAAAATGTGTACATGATCTATTTTTCATTTGTGAAAGGACAAAAAGAGTCTTTTCATTAAAAAAATCTATATGGCTGAGGCTTTGCAGCATCTGGGATTTGCATTTAAAGACAGAACTGTATCAAATTTTCCTGCATGCGTTTTTATGAGGTGAATGATCATGTAAATCAGGAAATGTTCTCTATACAGTCAAAAGCTGAAGCATATGGAGGAAAATGATGCTACCTATTGTTTTATGAGAACCAAGTCTCCTAATGGGAAGAAGCATTTCTCCTATGGTATCCATTCAGCAGCATGGGCTTTAACCAAGAGCACTCTCTCCACCATTCTTAGAGGCAGGACTCCAAATCTTGCTGATAAATATTGAAAGACTCCCATGGACTTCTGCACTTGTTGATTAAGAAGCATCATGACAGCCACTAGAGAAGCCACAGCAAAGAAGGCTTGGAAGACCCTGGAGAGGAGATAGGAAGGAAAAGCAAAACATATGGTGGCAGTTCTTTGAACTAGAAATACTTCTGAGCTTGCCTTTCCGTTTGGATGATCTGGAAGGTACATGCATTAATCTGTGGTATTTGTTATCCAGGTTTAAACTCTTACACAGTGTCATGTACACTGCTTATAGAAGGAAAGTATTATTATTATGTTCAACAATGATATAATAAAAATTACCAGTTACCAATTACTTGTAAAATATTGGACTGAGTATTACTTTTGTGCAATGCACAGGTTGTGTTTGGCTGTGTTCTTTGTGTAAACCTTGCAGTGAGGAGAGCAGGGAAGAAGCAAGTGTGATGACATGCTAGTTCCAAATACTTTCCCTTTTTCCTTACAAAGAAAGGAACATCAACAGTGGCCCAAGCAGCACAGCTATTATCATAGCCTACACCAATCTGAAAATAAAATGGGTCTCATTACCTTCTCCTAGACAACACAGGATGCCAATAAGGACATATGCCTTTGCAGGAAAACCCTGGGACCTGCCACCTTAAAAGGAAGCTCAGGCTGAGGTTATGCTGAAGCATTCTGGAGTGCATGTGTCCTGGGATTTTGTTTAAATTAAGCCATGGAGGAAACTGGCAAAAAGCAGCCACAGGGGTGGAGTTGCGTAAGAACCTATTTTTATGTTTGCTTGGGTGTGAGGATTTGTGTTTGCTCTTTATTTCACAGGACTGAAAAGATTTAATAAATTATGTATCACTTAAGGAACAAATCCTTTACAATCTAAATTCTACCACTATAAAACATTCATTGGAAAGGCACTACGTCTTCATCTTGATCTCTCCCCAGTCTAAAGGAGAGACTATATACTACAGTGAACTGTCCAAGAGATGCTTCTTCTTATCCTTCATAACTTCTCTAATCTCTGGCAGAGAAAGAATCCCCTGAGCTGTGATGGCTGCCGTTTATTTTTCACAAAGGCTTGACATCACTAGCTGGGCTGCGGTCAAACAGCACACTGTTTGCTTTGTCCCAACCAGCCTTGAGTGAGACAAGTTCTTTCTGTCAGAACTCAGTTGTTAAATACAGATAGTTTGCTTTTCTGTTTCTTTTTTTCTTCTCTTACGTCTAGTATGTAATTAGGCCTATATGAGACCTTATTCACTGAAAGAAACTAGTTAAAGCTGCAGAAGAACAGAGTATGATGCTCCTCGAATGCCCTGGAAAATTAGAGATAACTCAAAAGTCAGGAAATGCCGAAATGGAAGTTGCTCAAGCGAGTGGTCTGGAAGGGCTCACGTTCCTAACTGAACCCTGGCTCTGGGTCGTCCTGGCAATGTTTCCCCTTTGGGCCCTTGTTCTCACTGTTCCTCCTGTGGGATCTCTTCTAGTAACTCACTTCTCACCTGGTTAGATGCCACCTTTTCTTTACTACCTGGAATATGTCAAAGTCCATTTGTACCCTATTGTCTTTGTGACAACATTGCCCTTTAATTTAAATTGTGTTTGTTTCCTGGTAGGTACTTCCTTGATGTACTAGTACCTCCTTGCAGTCTTTGTTCTCTGTGCTGAATGAGTCTGGGACACCATCCTAGGGCAGAATGAGGCAGGTCATGCCCTGTGGTCTCACCACTCCCTTCCACAGTAGCCTCAGCACTGCTGTCGCTGACTGGAGATGCTGTCCTGCGGTGGTACAACAGTGGTTTGCCCGTTGTGGTGCTGCTGTCAAGGAAAGCTTCCTGGCCTCTTGTTCTGACTGACAACCTCCTGTGTCTTGCAGCAATACAGCACTGAGACACCCACTTACTGTTAATCCGATTTTCCAGTTTCTGGTTGTCCTACCCACAGTGTCTAGTTCCACAGTCCCCCAGGAATATGGTAGAGATCCCATCACTACTGGTTTTCAATATATGACTGGATGGAGTGCTAGATAAGTTCATCTATGCTCCCTTCTGTGAGAAAGGTTTGACCAGATGATCTTTCAAGGTTCCTTCCAATCTGGGCTGTTCTAGAATTCTGTGATTCTACCATTAAAACCAGCATCCATCTGTGGTCCAGTTTGCATCTGAGAAGTGACTTTCCTGCAGTGATGAAGCTCCTGGTAGTGTAATTAGTGTCAGTAACGTTGAGATCTCTGGGCAATCCAGTACCAGGTGAAGGCAGAAAACATGGTGGCTGAAGGAGGAGGCCACTCACAGTCACTGGTCTTGTCCAGACCTGGTCCCCACCACAGAACTCAACCATCAGGAGCCATTTTTCCTCACAGACCAACCCCACCAATTTTCCCTCTACCTGTTAGTTCCTGGTTCCCTCCAGTTCAAACGGTCCTAGTCCTTCCCATGCCCACATGTCTGTCTTCAGTCAGTTCTGCTGTTACTGCTGTGCCCAGAGGCCCTCACCCCTTGCTCCAGCCTCATCCAATCAGTCCAGTGCTTCTCATGCTCTGGTTCCTGGTTGCAGCCTGTCTGCTCACATTCCCAGCTCTCAGCCCCCATCTTCACCCCTTGTGCTCCTTGTTGTGGTCCACTCCTCTGTCTCAACTCCAGAAAGCCTTGCTGGGCAGTTTGTCTTCACAGAGGACTTCCACCTCCAGAGCAGTCATCCCAGGACGAGAGCTCTGGAGAGGCAGAGGTGTCTTCTCTTAGGCCACACATAGCCTGGCATGTGCTCAGTGTGGATGGAAGCCCAGATGTATTCAGCTGCTGACATCAGCAACTACTGCTGAGCAAATGTGAATTTCAAAGGGATTTTCAAAAGCAGAATCCTGAAGCAGTATTTTTTTTTCTGTCAGCCTCTCCTGATGCCATGCTAACTTTCAGCATCTTTCTTTGAAGCATGGGAATGAAAGAACTGTTCATATGTATGAAAACAATAAAATCAGACAAAATAGCATATTTTTCTCTATCCTTACTGCCACTTGCAGAAGAACCATTTGGCTAAAAATTTCTTAATATTGTATTATAAGCCTCCAGCTGATAACTATTTTAGAAAACTTCCTTCTAAATAGATCAAGTCTGGAGATGGGGAGCTGAACCCAAGGTCTCATAATGCACTGTTTGTGAATCCTTACCCTGGTAATAGCAGGTGACACCTCTCACACCTATGGTTGTGTGAAATAATCCACAGAATTACCTGCTCTTTTCACCTGCCCAGAAAAAGCTCATAAAGAATTCCTGAGTGCAGTAATCTGTTTGCAGCATGCTGGGAGGATGGAGCAGCCTGTCGATGTCCAGCAAAGCTCCATTCAGCTATTACACACTGGGCAGAGACAGAAGGTTGGCTAGAAACAGCAATGGCTGCTGTGGGTTCAGTTATAAATCATGGGAGGGACCTTTCTGTATTTGGTGACTCGGTGCTATGGTGAAAAAACTCCACAAACACTTCACAGAGAAAAAAGGCCACGTGTTTTCCATTCCTCCTTAGGCAGTGTGATACTTCCTGGGAATAACCTGTGGTGGTGAATTCCTCTGAGTTGGTCCTTTTCCTACGTTGCTCTGCTGGAATATCCTTTGCTGGGGTGGAAAACTACTTCTGATGCCATTTATGACCCACTTCACCCAGTGGACTCTTTATTGGTAGTTAGCAGTGAACAACAGAGTCCTTGTTATACTCTTCAGAGTCCCCTTGTTCAGCCTGAAGTACTGCTAACCTTTTGTACAGAACCCGAATAGCAAGTGGAGTCATCCTGCCTCTTAACACACAACAAGTCACTCATTGTAAGCTTTACCTGGTGATAGTTGGAAGCCCCTTCAAAACAGTGTGTGCTTCCAAAAGGTGTTTTTAATCACCTTGGCTGCACCGCTGCAGTGGGAAGGCTGCCTCCCAAACCATGCTCTCCATAGCTTCATCCCTCCAGGTGTTCATTTAGAAAAGCATTTGGTACAATAGCTACTCTTCCATTCTTTCCAAGTTCTTAATATCCCATTTGTTTCTGAGTCACCTTTAATTAATACCACTCTTTAAATGCTTCCAAGTGTTCTGGCTAAAGTGCTGATATAGTGGAAAGCAGCACCAAACTGAAAAGCTGAATTCCTTGTGTTCACAGAAAGCATTTATGAAAGGTGAGGCAAAACATTTTCACCAGGCTGCCACTGGTACTGCACCTTATTTCTCTTCTACCTTAACAAGTCTGGTCTCCCTTTGAGCATGAAATTTCCCATTCCTAAGGAGCAGAAGAGCACATGACTCAGCACTAATCATGGCTCAGGTTCTCCATACAGCTCCTCTTTTTATTAATAAGAGATGCTACCAGGACTTCAATCTTGCTGAAATCAGGGGAACTCTTTCTACTCACTTCAAGTGATGGGTTGATTGAGCACACACAGGGACACAAAACCTAGATGTGGGCAGAAAGTTGCAGGAGGGAGGAGAGTTCTTTGCTTGACTCTGAGGCATTTGTGCTTATGCAGCACAACTGTACAGCACAATTGTGCAGCACAATCATGACCATGAAGCCTGATGGAAGCATTGCTCAGCACGCTCTGGTTTCTCCCATGCTCAGCAGGGCTGAAGCAACATCAGGAATGTAAGAAATCACTGTTACATCACCAGGCAATGTAGAGTGTCCCAGGTCTGGAACACTGCATGCAGCTCCCTCCCAAAGGGCAGCTGTCAGAAATGTTACAAGGTCAAAATGACCACAGTAGGAACACACACCAAAACATGCAGGACTCTGCAGGCTGCCTAGGCCAGCAATAAATGGGAGACAGAAAGAATATTTTACCTGTTGTTTCACACAGTACCATGGATGCCAAATGCCGCAGTCAAAAATGTGGCCTATAACAAACAAAATTATTATTTGAAATACCTCATAACTTGTGGGGCTCACAGTTGCATAACATTATAGAGCTAAAAAATACACAAGTGTTCAAACAGCAGTCAGCCCAATCCACGAATCAAAGTATTGACTTAGAAATGTGAAATACAGAGATGCAGATCCAAGCTCCAGCTGAGGAAGTCTGAGACTCTGAATGAAGGATGCTTGGAAGGGGTAGAATGCTGCTTGTATCTTCGCAAAGGGCAGGGGCTCTCAGAGGTATGCAGTGCAGTGTATGAGCCTCTGGTCCAGCCCAGGACAGATAATTGCAGCTTCTCATGCAGGAGTTGTGGACAGAGGGACAGGGTTTATCATATATTTATCAGCGCTTTTTGAGAAAGGGTTGTGTTTTGCTTTGGTTTGATCCACAGTGCAGAGATGTCTCTGTGCTTCTTTAGTGCTTTCTTGTGGCTTCTGTGGAGTTTTGAGAATAAATACTAACCTTGCGATTGTGTCAGCCAGTAGTCAGGCTTAATGACAATTTACTGGCCCATACACCGTTGAGCAAAGAGACTCCCTCTTAATGAAGGTCCTACTAAATAACAGTGTACAAATAATGCATAATTACTCAAAATTATGCTGGTTCTTTTAAGATCAAGGAAAATGGTCTCAAATTATACTTGAATTTCTTCTTCCTCAGATGACATCAACTGGTACCCCAAGGACGAAGTCCTTTCAGCCAGAGAAGCTGTTTATAAGTTAAAAAAGATATGTTTTTTATTAAAAATAGAATACTTTGAAATCATAGTAAAATAATATTCAAAGGAATTATTGTATGATATGCATCTGTAATAGCATACATGTTTATAACTAGCAGTACTTGTAATCTGCATTTCTCATGGTTAATAACATGGGACTCACTACTCCAACTCTGCAGTTGAAAATACAGAAACCAGGAAAGAGGATGTGGCTTCTCCGAAGTCACACAATAGCTCAATTGTCAAATATGAAACACCAAAGTGGAAATACACAAACAGAGAAGCCTATTCACAAATGGGAATAAAATATGAAAAGAATGAGCAAACCTTTCTGTTCCTAAAAGAGGAGGGTCACCTGCTGTGGTTAAAAAAAAATCAAACCTCTTAAAATCACCTGCAAAGTCCCTAACTGTCTACATAATTTATACCAGCTTCCCTCGAGGGAGGGTCTGATGCAGGAATCTTCCCTGACTGCTGCAGGAGATGAAAATGGGGCCATTTGCCACAGATAAAGTGGTTTTATTCAATAAACCAATGAGACTTGGATTCTCCCTAATGGCAGAGTTGCGGTAACTGCACATAAGCTGTTTAACTGTTTCTAAACCAGTTGAGACATGGTTTCCCTACTTCACATCTATCCTGTGCCAAGTGAACTTGGTTTTTCCCTGCTCTCTATTTCTATCTCCCATGACACTGTAATCACACTAAATTATCTGTTATCAAGATTATCAGGGAAGAATTAAAACTCTCCTCTCTCCAGGGAAGGAAGAAAAAAGGCAACTGCTTCTTGCAGCCCTTTCCTCAGCCCCTCTCCGTTTCCACTATTTACTTTATTTCTTTACCTTGCAAACAGCTCCAGTGTCTTGGAGCCTGGGCTAAGCCCAGCCCTTTTGTGCCCTGCAGTCATCACTGCATCTTTAAGGGAAAACTGATTCCCAGGAATGCTGTGCATGCACATACCTATCTGGGCGCTGCACCCACACCTGCCCACCAAGTAACCCAGCGCCTGCTGGCCCTCGCAGCCACATTCCAGCCAGGAGAGCTATTACTTGCTAATTGTTACCTGTCAAACAGGTAAACGAAGCTTTTGGGCCAAGTCCAAACAAGCGTATATTCCCACGAAATCCTAAACCAGCAAACCTTTGACCTTTCTGCAGCCCCACTGGTGATTTTCACTGGGACTGATTTAAAAGTATGATGGTATCTTCAAGGGACAGAAAAAAAGTGGCAAGTTGTGTTATTATTTATTGTGATGAAGCTTTCTTGTACATGTTAATACCTGCAGGAGAGCAGAGGATTACCAAAACAGGAGAGCAGAGAGGCAGCCCAGTAAACATGACAGAGCTCATGTCCCCCAAATCACCTGAGTGGGGTGGCTTTCCAATGCTGGCTGATCCAAAAGCAGTTTGTGGATAGTGAGGAACTAATATGCAAAGCCTCCTGAGAGTGAAAAAGTTAGTGTACAATGTAGCTCAGAGCCATCTGGGAGGTCTGGAACTGGCATTTCCTCTTCATTCCACCCTGTTCAGACTTGCTTCACAGAGCATAACAGGATCAGCTTGTGTGGAGCAGGAGGGTCTCTGCACACAGCCAGAGGCAACAGCCTGTTCCTGTCACCCAGTGAGGCTGTAAAGATGGCTGGCTTTGCCCCCCTCGAGCTTTCTGAACAGGCCAGAGAGGGAAAGCAGCTCAGACCAAACTGCTCCATCATAAAGTCTGATCCTCCTGCCTAATTGCACAGAAAAGCCATTCCCTCAGCATGAACAGAAAGGCAGCCTGTTTCCACTGAAATATCTGTAAGATTTCATATGCTTCAACATCAAAATGCAATGCAATAAAAAATGGGTTTTATTGCAAAACTACAGCTATAAATCACAACATTCAAAATCGCAGAGATGTCCCTACTCTTACCATGGCTCTCCTCCTTACAATCTCTCTGGCTTGGACCATGAGTGCCTTTGGGAGAGGACCTACACATTCTCACAGCGGGTGTTATGATCTGAGACACTTCTGAATCAGTAACATGACTCAGTCTCATCAGAGCTTCACCCCAGGTGTTGTGTGAGTCTTCCAACTGTCAGAGGCAATAGTTGAGGAATGAGGGGAGAGTAAATGATATAAACTAAATTGTTATTGGTAATAACAGAAACATGATCTGCCCAGTGAGATGGCAATCTTTCTCCACAAAGGTTGCAGATAGCCTCTATGGTAAGCTTGATTTTGACCTGTCTCTCACCTTAGCTTTGCCCCAGTTAAACCAGACTTATGTTGATCTCCCACATGTCATCTTAAACATTGAGTTTTATTTTGGAATAAATAATTTTTAACGTTTTGAATACATGAATTTATTATTTTTATTTTTGAAATAGCTGACTTTTATTTTGGAAGTTACCAGGAGAAAGCAGTTGTTAGAGAGAGCTTTAGCAAGACAAACTGGCTTCTATACCTTATTTGAAGAAGCATTTAAATTTTTTACATTATATAATCACAGAATGGCTTTGGCTGGGTGAAAGACTATATAGTTTGGGGCACTTTCCACTAAACCAGGTTGCTTACAGCCCCATACAGTCTAGCCTTGAACACTTCCAGAGATGTTGCAACCGCAGTTTCTCTGGGCAACCTGTGCCAGTGCCTCACCACCTCACAGTCAATAATTTCTTTCTAATATCTAATATAAATCAGTTTTCAGTTTAAAGCCATGCCTCCTTGTCCTAGCACTAAATGCCCTTGTCAAAAATCCCTCTCCAGTTCTCTTGTAGACTCATAGGTACCGGAAGGCCATGCTAAAATGTCTCCCCAGAGCCTGCTCCTCCCTGGGCTGAAAAACCCCAACTCTCTCAGCTTGTCTTCATAGAAGAGGTGCTCCAGCCCTCTGAACATCTTAATGACATTTCTGGTTTCAGCCCAACAAAAGCTCCAGAATGCAGTTTGGTGCTTTTCTTTAGAACAGGCTGGTGCTTTGTGCTTGTCTTTAGGAGTTTTTAGCTAACATGAGATCAGATATGCTTGCAGAACTTCAGCTCTGTCCAGTACCTTCTATAAATGATGAGGAACTGACTCAGAAACCAGAAGAAATCCTGGTATCTACATCTGAGCTGACAGGTTTCATGGAGCTGGGCACAGCTCTGGGCTTCTGCAGACCCATAGGGGCATGCACATTTCCTACAGGAACTGGAAACTCCTCTGCAGTTGATTCTCCTTAGCTCCTTCACAGTATTCTCCTGTCTTATCTTGCACATGTAGCCTGTCAGAACCCCACAGAACTTCTCAGCAATACAGGAGATCAAGACATGGATGAGTCCCTCTCCCAGAGCCTCCTCTGCACTCTGGGGACATGGCCAGATTGTTTGTGTTCCACTGACACTACCTCCATTATCTGAATGCCCTTGTGACAGGGCCGTTTCCCCAAGTGAAGAGGAATCCATGGACAAACAACCATTATCCAGCCTTGACTTTAAATGGATGCTGTGAAGAAGTAGCTTGTCTGGTCCCACTACTCCTCACCCAGTAGCAAGAGATACCCCAAGCCTGGCAGGGAGCAGGAGGGAAGGAGAAGGGGCTATTTCGATATGGCCGGAAGAAAAAGGGAAATGTTTTCTCCTGTGGTTCCCAAACGGAAACAGCATCTTGGCAGAGGCAACCTGTCTGCCAGACCAGTCTTTCCTCTTAAGATTCCTCTCAAAAGCTATTCAAGCAAACAGTGGTCCCTTCACAAGCTCTATTTAGCTGAATATATTTGATTTGTGATTCTTCTTCCTTTTTACCTTACAGTGAGGTTATACAGATGCCTTATCTGCTCCTAGCTCCTTGCCAGGCTGGAGCCTGGAGTATGGAGCGTCTTTCAGCTTGTAGCACTGTCACCAGATTCCCATGCTGCATCAGTCACTGCACTGACCAGCTTCCATGGGTATCATCTTAGTATTACTGTCTGGTAGTATCTGAAACCATCAGTAATGGTACCCATACGTATTTTGCTTAAGATAAAAAGGGAAGACATCTTAAAATATGACTAATAAAAGAGTGTCTTTAAAGCCATCATGTGAAAACTGACAGCTGCATTACTAATACCCACCTAGAACCAGTTGGAAATAATTTGGCCAGAAAATGCTGATTTTTCCTGTATCTCTCATTCCTGTTTTGGCAAACATTTACTGAACGAAGAGCAAGGTTTCAGGAATTTGTTGCTTCACACAGGCTATTAAGATTCCAGGAGCACCTGGGCTCTCCAGGCTGCCCTGCAAGCTGCCGTTATCTGTGACAGAGCTGACTGCCCACATCCAGGGCTGTCACATCTGTTCTCTCTATTGAATTTTTGAGAATGGCTCAGAATAACTGGATTTTCTCTTTCAGACCTGTAGAAGAACTTCTGTGTCTGAAAGCCTGTTAACTTTTCACAGCTATGTATTAGCTGTGCCAGCAAACCTTACCTCTCCCCCTAGCCTCACTTTTACAACGTAGCAACTCTATGGAAGATACCCTCTTTCTAGTTGGCTCTTACTGGTGATTCAGCTTTTCTTTGAACAGCTGTTGAAGAAGGGCTAAGGGAACTAGACTAGATGTTCTCATGCACTGATCACCAGAAAAGCTGACTACAACCAACAGCTCATATGGTCCCAGGCCACTGCTGGTGCCCACAGGCTTATTACATTATCCCATTTATGACTCCAGCTTGAACAAAACTGTTATTCACAGAGCTGGTGACACAGAAAGTTTTCCAGCTTCTGTGATGTTCAGAAGTGACCCATCCTGGTATTGGAACTTGATGTCTCTGTGACGTTTAGTACCAGTTAGGTCAATCAAGAGGTTGTGCAATAATTTAAAGATGTGTTTACGCATTTCAGATTTGGGCAATCAAATGTAACAGAAAGAAGAAAAAGTGTAACACTTTAGAGTTACAAAACAACCTTTCTTAATTTAAGAAATAATCAAGGGATTCTCACAAATGGATGCAAAACAATTTAGAAAAAAGAGATGCCTTCCTAATCAAAGCAAGCCCTGGTTAATTCCATGGTGTCAGTGATGCATCAGTGATACCCATTCCTACAATTTCCTAAAGGCCAACCTCATAGACTCATATGACAGAAGTGTATTCTTTAAATCTCTGATTCTCATACTTCATTTGTACTTCAGGGAAAAGCTTTAGAGGGAAATACTGGGACACTGACAGACAGATGAAACCTCTATTTTTAAAATGTCATTATTCTAAAGCATGATACAAGGAAGGGGGTGCCACCATCTGTACACAGTCACTTCAAACTCTAAAGCAAGGTTTGAAGCTCAGGGCCTCCAGAGTGTGTTCTGTCATCTGCTGCAAACAGCATGAAAGAAGCAGAAAGTAAGATAACAGAAGCTGTGAATTTGTTAAAAAGAAAAAGGTGCTCAGTTCTCAAATGCCTGTGTCTTTGCTGTGGCTCAGGATGCAGCAAGCCACCGAGACAGCAGTATCTCTGGCACTGCTTCTGTGCATGTACAGAGAATGGGCTATAGCTCTGACACTACTTGTATCTTCCCATCTCCACACTGTCTGCTGTCCACAATAGTTTCTTCACTGCCGTATCCGGCAAGAATTGCCTGCCAGGGCCAAGCTGCCTGTTCTCAGTGTGAGCTAGCTGGGAGGAGTGCCCTCCAGCTCCCAGCCACTAATTAGCCACTAATCTCATGCACTAGGATTCCCACACACCATGCAGGCTTCCTTTGGTGACTTTTCAATTAGCATCACAACACCCCCAAGCTTTGAAGGCTTTGTGTGTATTTATCCTTTCTTCCAATTGCCAGGGCCAGCAGACATAAATGAAACCAATTTAAGAGCATCTGTGTATCTATTATTTGGCAGCTATTAGCCTAAACTGACATAGTCCTCTACCAGCTGACATTTAGACACACTTACATTACCTGGGTGTGACTTGTATTCTTTCATAGAAAATGCAACACATCACATAGGTACTGCTTTAAAACTGGAATTCACTTCTGCATGTACAGGAGAAATGTCTGCCCTTATTGCACTGATGCGTCATGTCTAGATGTAGATGATGCAGCTCTGCTGAATGAAGGAGGACAAAACCAGCACATCAGTTCCAGACTGAACAGGGACTGTATGCAGTGAATGTTAGGGAAGTTTAGAAGAGGAGCAGCCATGTGGCATGGGAAGAATCCTCTTCTAAAACCACAGATCAGGGTGAGGAGACTTTCTTATGCAGGTAGCATCAATCACCTGCAAACAGACAATTCAACTATATAGGGCCTGATCAGCAGCTCACAAAATTAAAACGATTCTCAATGGATTCCATCAACTACAGGATCCACTTTCAGGCCTTCTTAAAACAGCAGTATAGTGCTCCAAAGGAGAAAATGATACTTCAGGATTAGAAAGACCTAAAGCTAGAAGAGGCTGCAGAATTCCTGGGAAAGTGACTGGTCAGTAAAGTGCAGGTAAAGCAATTCCTGGATACAAAGAAAATGGTTACACATACATATAACAAAAATTTCCAATTCCTTCATACTGCTGTCAAGGATTTGTGTTGGCTAATATAGCAAACCTGCAGCCAGGTTGCTACTGGCTACAGATTCATTGCTGTTGAAATTTCAACTCCTGTATTGTCATATCACTCCCATCCATCTCCCAATTTGCCCAGCTCCATTGTCATTGCTACCAAACTCCAGTCACTGGAGCCAAGAACTGCTGCTGGGGCAATTCTCTGCATTAATAGGGAATCTCTGAGCAGAGGCATTTCAAAGCACCTTCCTCAGGCTCAAAAGGTTCTCCCCATTACAATGTGATTGGTTGTTTAAACTGAAGTAATTGGCATGTGTATAATTGGCCTTGTTTACAATGAAGATTTCCAGTTATCTTTAGTCTCCCTTCCCCCTCCCTGCTCTGATGGAAACTCTGGAACCCAAAGGGACCAGCACAGATCAAGCGGAAAGCTCTGCTCCCCATCCCCCATGTTGCAAAGCTGTTTGGAGTGCCATAGCATCAAATTTAACTTCAGGCATCTACTGTCTAAACTTTACAGAATTGGAGCACTAGCCAGCTGTGGAGTCACTTCTAAAGCGACGAATGGTTATGTAGTGCAAAGGACAACTTAAATGAGTAACATTCTTCATAATACTGTCTATAAAAACACCTTCTATACATACATCCTTCAATGAAAAGATGGTCATTTCACCTATGACTTATAAAACACCTTATTGACCAGATAACTGCACTCATCCATACACTTCTATGATTTCAAAAGCTTTAGTGGTACTACATGATGATGATCCTGTCTTGCACTTTCAGAAATTCACCACCACTCCAGCCACTGGAGGAACTGAAATATCCAGGAAATGGGTGCTACCAGAGCTGCTGGTGATGCCACATTTGCTGGTAATGCCAAGAAACATCATGTGGTCCAGCCATGTGTGACTCTAGGAGAGAAGAGCTGTGCAAATGCTGTAATTAATTCCCTATGCTTTGAACTTGAAAGGCTTTAGTTCACCCTGAACAGAAGAGACTGCTTTGTATGCACTTTCACAATCACTCTAACTCAAAGCTAAAATCGGGCTCCTGCCAAAAGAGGTGGGCCTCTTTCCTTTTGTTGGGTCCAGCATCCCCAGAGTTTGGCAATGCAATCTTAAGGAGTCAAACCAACCTACATATCTGCCTGAAAACTAACCCTGTTAAAAAACCCAAACCAAATGAAAAGAGGCTTCAGGCAGATGAAAGAGCAAGGCTGCTGCTGGGACACCAGAGGGCAGAAATGCATGACTTGGGTAAGAGAGAGAAAAAGCCCCTTTGACAGCCACACTCACTTCTACCAGGCCCAGCCAACCAGTGATTCTAATGTATTGGTCTGTTGGGGATCCCTAACAGATATGCTTTTCTCAACTTCACTATGAGGAGGAGGGTTGAAGTATGCAGTTTCTCCCCTTTGCCTTACAAATAAGATCCTAGGATAACTAGGGTTACACGACTTTCTGACATATTTTTGTGACCTGCTTTTTACTCAAGTCGCTGCCTGCTCATCACTGTGACCTTGGGGATAGATATCACAGGAATCCCCACTATGAGATTATTTGCTCCACATTGTAGTACCAAGCTCAGTGTCCACCACCTGCACTTCATACATACACAACACTGAGAAAGATTTCATCAAGAATTACAAAATGCTGGTGAGAGAGGACTCCACTCTGCCCAAGGTAAGACATGTCCTTGAAGCCAGATATGATACTGCATCACCAGCTGTCCTGTGTACATACTGGTGTCAGAGTTATCAGTGCAACATTCAAAATTCAACCTATGCTGCACCAATAGGCTGAACCAAATTAGCTCTGATAAAATGAGATAAAGACATTTGGATTTAAAATATCACATTTCAAGTATGTTTGTCTGTTTTGTGAGTGGAACTCACCTGGAATTTTTCTCCCTCTGTAAGCTCTACCTTCAACTTTGTTAGTGATTTAAACAAAAAAAAGGGCAAGGCTAGACTGAGAAAGGCACCTCACACTCAGGCTCTGCCTGGGAGTTCAGAGAAAGACTGACAGATTCTGCTAGGCAGCACGTTTAATGAGCAGTTAGGCATGATGATGTTTCAAGGGCTAAGAATCCACAAAGCACTCAACACTCTGGCACATGTTTGTCAAAACATGTATTCCCTGTCTGTGCAGTTTAAAAATAAATGTATTCTAAACTGGAGAACTCACTGGTTTCACTGGGAATGCAAAAGTACTTTCCAGGAGTCAGGCTGAGGCATTCAGCAAACTACCCATCTTTATTTGGCATCTGCCTGAGATTTGGGCAAGGGGTAATAAATTCCTGGCTCTGCACATATTCCCCATATAACCTTTGGCAAGTCTGTTGCTCAAAAACCTCATATGTAAAATGGAAAGGTGCTGCTACTTCCCTGCATCTGCCTTTCACACCTTCCCTGAAAACTTCACAGGTCAAGAACTGTCTCTGGCAGATTTTGCCTGGGCTGTAAGAGTTTAAGCAACTTCTCCCTGGTACCAAATGTCTCTGTCTTGGGGCTAGGAGACTGTGAGGTGTCAGTTTGGGCACCCTCTCGCAAAGGTTTCCTGAACCTTTGAAAGTGTCCTCCTGCACCTAGTTCATTCTGGAACGGCACAGATTTTATTTACCTTTCTCCCCAGTCACATTAACCATGGTATTGATTATGCAGAGGGGTAACATGTACTTCCAATGGTGTTAAAACAGGGTCTGCCTTCCCCTTTGAAGTCCTACTACTCAGAGCAAAGTTTATGGTGAAATAAGGAGCAACATGCACGACTTGCCCCACCCTTCCCTGCAGGGCTATTGCTCATGTGTGGGAGCTAGAGAAAAAAGCAGTGAAGAAATGTAAATGTAAATCTGCCTGCTTTGCCCCTCACACCCAAACACTCCATATAAACAAACAGACATCTCCAGGTACTGTTTTCAAGTCAGATAGAGACAAGCAAATACTCAACATATCTGTCCTGAAGCACGTAAAACTTCTTTGCTGCCGAATGCTTTCACCTTGCTTTGTTCTGGAGCTAAAATTTCCACTTTCTTGAGAAAAAGGAAAAGAAATAAAAATATAAGGGAAAAGCATAGATATTGTAAATTTGTTTATTCTAAGAGATTTGGTTTCTCTACTGAAACAAAGGAGGGAAAATTTGCAGTGCAATTACTATTTACACACAGTGTCCAGGGCATGACACATTACAAAGTTTCTGCATCGTGAACCAGCTGAGAAAACACGGATGTTTTGTCTGATCCTTTCTTAAACTAGAAACTCAGAGAAACAAAGGTAGGGTAAAAGCAGCGTATGTCAAAGCCATGTAACATTCCAAGAAGTTGGAATTATAGTATCTTCAATCTGCATTAAAAGACAATGAAAAAATCAATAGTGAATTAGGTGGTATAATAGTGCACACAGGTAACAAAGATACTGCAAAGAAAAAATGAGGTGTAAAGCAACTTGGAACCAACCCATCAAAGTGATGCACTGAGAAATTGATTTCTGTTGTGGGGTCTGGCTACCCCACAACACATGGGCAGAACGAGATAGAATAGTTATCGCATCTCCCTGGGTGTCAGGGAAGACCTTCCAGCAGCAGAGGAATAGCAAAATCTACTTTTGCAGCACTCTGAGCAGAGATGAAGCAGGCTTGTAGGTGCATGCAGGGCATGTGCATTGTATAAACATGGTATCACTGAGATGGCAAACCTGATAGGACAGGCTGACGAAGCAGCTGCAAGGGATCTAAAACTGGGGTCTTCCCCAAGCCACAGACAAAATGATCTTGAAGCTCCTGAGCACTGAAGAACCAAACTTAGGCAGTAAGAATGGCCAAGGGTTATGGCAACAAGCTGTGATCCTGCATTGCCCAAAAATGCTTGATGGAGTAATATTATATACTGTCTTTATGTTTATGAATGAAACAAGTTGGAGGCTTTCTTCTGAAATACTCCTCTGGTTCAAAAGAGAATACCAAAAAGTGGTAGAAAATGCTACACCTGTCTGTAAAGATACTAAAGGTGGAGCTGACAAAGCTTAAACAGAAAGACAGAGACACAGGCTCTGGTGAGCTTAAACAGAAAGACAGAGACACAGGGTCTGGTGACCTTTCCACAGAACAAGGCACCCCAGAGATCTCCTGGCTCCAGCACTGGTTCCTTTTGTGCCACCAGACAATCCTCTTTATCCTCTGCCCTTCAAATAAAATAACATTTGCTTGCTTCTGAGGGCATCCACAAGGATAAATGAGCAATAGCCCAGTGGCTGTCAACCCCACCTCTTCAGAAAATTCTGAGAGCAGCTTTTTCCATTTGCTGTGGTTTTTTAAGTGCCTTTCTCTTTGATTATAGTATTGACCTATTTTAAGGGAAAACTACACTCATTTTAAACAAACAGGATGGTAAGTCTGTGGCTCTGTTTCCCAACTCCTACTGCTGAAGTATTTCTGTGGATTCTATGGGCTGCATTTACTCTAGTTCTTGAGTGTGGGAAAAGTAAACAAGCAATTGTTTATAGGCCATGCTTCACCTTCTGCATTCTGGAATACTTATGCTTATTTTAGGACAGACTGTTGGAGCAAAAAGACACATTTGTAATGGCTTTTAGAATGCTTATTGTTGCAGGGCAATATTTTAGATCTGTTTTTTTAAACGCTGAGCATACTTATAACCAACGCAAAGACCTTTGAAGCACTTGGTTTTGCCCCATGTTGATCACATCCCTATTTCAGGTTCCTTTAAAATGGCACTCTGTTGGTCATACTGGTTCAAGGACTGATTGATGTGAGCCTGGAGCAGCAGCCTTGGTGGCAAACACAGACTTGGCCATTCCTACCCTGCAGTGAGAGCCTTCAGTCTGGGCCTCTGTGGAACTTGAAGAACAGCAGCCCATTCCCCCCAGGCACCCACTGCAGTACCAAGAATAGCTGTGGGGGCATTTTGGACATCTGAGGGAATTCTGTGTTATCAAAAGGAAAAGAAGGGGAGACGTCAAGAAAAGGAGAAGGGGAGGAAAGAAGAGGGAAAAAAAAAAAAACAAAGACAAAGAAAAAAAGCTAAAAAAGAAAGAAAGAGAAAAATAAGAAAATAAAAAAGAAGAGAAAAAAGAAGAAAGAGAAAAAGGAAAAAAGAAAAAGAAGAAAGATGAAAAAGGAGAAAGAAGAAAGAGGGGAAAGAAAGGAAAAAAAAAAATTTTGATTAAAAGTTGGGTTGAAACTACCACTAGCAAATAAAAAATGTTCTAGTAATTAAAGGAAAAAAAAGATATACATATGTAGGTATTAGAACAATTTTCTTACATTCCCTGGGTGCTGTTCACAACCTAAATGAACCAGCAGCACTTTATCTTAATCTCAAAACACTTCAAATTAGGATTACTCAAAATGTGTCTATGAATTTGCAATTTTGTTTTATGATGATGCAAAGACCATGTCAATGAACACAAGAAGCTGGACAAAACTTTAGGAAGATGCACTCTTAACATTTTTCTCACTGGTCAGGTTATTTACATTCTCTAGCTCTACCCCATAAAGATAGGACATAATTTTAATGTCATCATAATTTATGTATTTTCAAAGTTTTGGATCCTATGTCACATGAAATTGTCTTTCAAAGATGTCTTCTTACTCTTCTTTCACACCACACTTTTACACTAACAACAAAATTACTGTCATTAGGTGACCTAACTGTATTTTCCCAGTGTTTAAAAATGATTGAATGAATCACTAAAAAACTCTACCAGGCAGATCAAAGCATCTGCAGAAAAGCCATCATTCTATATTAAATTCTACTGAATTGGTTCCAAAACTATGAGTAGTCTTTATGAAACAGATTGCTGCTTTAGTATCTGCTAATCAAGTATGAACCTAATATTCCAATCTGTTGTCAGACTTTGCCACCTCCTCACCTGTTTCAATGTCTCAATCCTGAAAGGACTGACATACTATGAAGTATTTTCATCACTAAAAATTACTTCTCTTTTAAGCTGAAACAACGTTGTGTGTGCCACACTGCCTCAGTGCAGTGCTGCAGATATACAGGATAGTCGTAACTTTGTCATGTTGCAGAACCATGAAGTCTACATTCATAAGGAGCAAAACAAGAAGAAATAAAGCTCTTCTTTTTTTCCCTTACATATTTCCATATTGCCTTGATGAATCTAAAAGAAATGCAAATCAGCATTTCATATAGAAAGTGCCACACTCAGCTCTGCACCTTACCCTGTGGCCAGGAAATGTTTGATATTCCGCGATTCTCCACATGGCTGAGCTGCTGCTGTCATACATGATGTGGAGGTACTTGAGAGCTTGTGGTTGTTAAAAGGCTCCCAGCAAGACCTGTTTGGGGAGCACAAATTGCAGTTTCCAGGCAGCATTACAGAAATCCACGAGTACTTGCCATTAATCACAAAATCTCCTATTCCAACATGAATTTTATAGTTCATTGCGAAGCATTAAAAGTCAACTATTACCAGGATCATGGTTACTTAGAATTACTTTCTTGAAGTTAACAGTACACAGCAATTCATTCTTAGAGCAGAAGAATGATCTATTTTGGTGTATAGGAAGGTTGCACTGCAATCTTTTAAACTTATTTTGATGTACACGGTGGCTTCATTGAAGTCAGTTGAGGATCAAGGTCTGCAAATTCCAGTATAGTTTCATACAGAGGACTACAAAGGAAGGGCTGTAGGGAAGATTGACAGTAAATGTTGCATATCACGAAACTAGTTAGTAGGTGGTTGTCTTTGAACTTACTGTGAGAGTATGCATTTTATATCAACAGCCATCAGACAGAAAGACACAAATATAAATATGTGGTAATCACTGTCTACTGAAAACAGTTGTTTTCAAACATCTGCTCCCTCACTGAACTTCTTTACAACACTGTTTTGACATGAATATCTCTCCAACATCTTTTATCTCATAGACTTCTTTTAGTAGTTTTCTGAAGCGTATTTTAAGTACTTAGTGCAATTAGTAAGCCTAGTTAAGTCTTATTTGTACACTTGATTTCCTTTACCCAATGCTGGCAACTCCAAACTATATTCACTGCTACGGAGTGAATAGCATAAACATGAGGTAAAGCTTTAGACAGCTGAATTCTACACAATTCAATTCACAGTTGAATCCTTACAATGCCACAAAAAACTATCAGCTACTGCACAAACGAAGAAGCAAGCACAGTATGAAAAAAAATAGTCTACTATTTTAAATATTTCCTGTATGGTCCAAAGACAAGTCCTAGATTTTCAATAATGTATGGCACGACTATTCCATTTTTGCTCTACACAGCTTTGATTCTACAGGAAGCGAGACTGGTCTGCCCAGAAATAACATTATCTGATGTTTCAGTGACTAACAGATTAGTTTATAATAATCTTGTAGATCATGAAGAATGAGCATCAGGCTGGATTAAGTAGGACTTGTTTGACCTGTTCAGCTAGAGGTGGACTCTGAAAATTTGATTCCAGCCTGAAGTGTGAAGCAAAAGGCTCATCCAGAAAACTATCAACCCTATGCCTACCTTCCTAGTTAAAATAATTTTCAGGGTGTATTTTTCTATATAAGCAACTTCTAACTAAATAATAGCTGTCATCTCCAACTACCTCAAATCAAGAGTTCATTACTGCATTTTCCACTTATATTCCTAACTTTGACCTTGGAACAACTCCTAAGATGGTGAGCAGTAATTCAGTCTCCTGACTACCTCATTCTAAGAGAATCTCTCCTGAGAGCAGGCTGCTAAAGGCAGTTTTGTATTTGACCCAGTACTAGAACAACAAACTCCATTTCAGTTTGAGTTACAGTTTGGGTTCGGTCCAGGACTACAGATGGCATCAAATGCAGTTTCCTTTCTTGTAAAATCACGTATCAGCAGCATTTCTACCTTGGGGAAGGTGGCATTTTCAAATGTGTTCATCACTGATCTTCCTCTCCTTCTTCCTATACATTTCATATGGGAAAAAATGGAGGGGAGGGGTGGTGGGGTGGGAAATGAACACACAACAACATCCAAATGTTTCTCATAATTGAAAAATTAAAAAACAGAAAGAGGATACCTGAACTGGCATTAATCCTATTGATGGTGCTCAAACAGGTAACCTTTTCAGGTCTCAAAGTTTCTTTCAGCATAATAACTATTTGGGAGAGAAACCTTATCATTTGGGAAAGAAATATTATCATTTCTGCAGTTAACAGGGAGAGGTTCAGTAACGTAAACTGTTATAGCATTCTACCACTATTACTTGAAAACAATATATAGTAATGTATTTGAGAGGTCCATCTCGTTTTAAGATTGTATAAAATTCTGTATTCAAAAATACTGCATCTTTTGCTATGAATAAATTACTCTATTTCTCTTGTGTTTTATGAAGTCTTACAGCTTCCTCAAAATGTACTATACAAAATAATTCATTCAAGCATCACCATGAATAATGGCCACATTGGCAACTTTTGACTGGATTCACAGATTGTATAATAATGTTTCTTTCCTGTGACTGGTGAATGGACAAGGAGAATGGCTAACTAATATCTTGTGTTCAATAAAAGGGTCATTGATCTAGGTAAAGTATTTCTCTAATTCTATTTAGTTAAAATTTTAATGGGACTATGTTTAAGCCGACTTAAAACTGATTTATACTGAATTTGCTTGATTTGATTAGTTACTATGAACACAGATAAGGCATGAGACCCAGTAATAGATATTTGTGCCTGATTGTGGACCCATAATATCACAGACTTAGCAGAGTCAAGCTTGATTTCAACTGTAGCAGTAGGTAAATGAAGATGAGGCCCCAGATCATAACATGTTTTATACATATATATGTATATATGCATGTGTCTGTGTGTATACACATATATTTGATTATACAAATATGTATTCCCATTAATATCCCTCCTACTCATTCCCTTATCAAGAGAAATTCCCCTGTTGAGGAGCTAGACTCAATAATCCTTGTGGATCCCTTCCAGCTCAGGGTATTCTATGTGTTTATGAAATCAAGGGTAGCAAATGGAAAATTCCCTTCACCTTAGACAGTATAAATTTCATGGGTTTGAAATAATTCAGGTAATTGTCTTGCAAAGATGACTAACATAATGGTGCATTCTTTACACATTCAGCACAATTTGTACAGCAGAGGTTGTCAGCAGTCAAGTTGGAAGCCTAGTATATAAAGACATCTCTAGGAGGGCAGGTGGTAGCAGAAGGATTAATGTGGCCCTGACCTCTTTGATGGAGGAATGGGGACTGAGAATGGGTGACAGCAGATGGGAGTCTCATTTCTACCCTTCCACTCCGTGTTCTCAAACTGACCCAATGAGGTCCTCTCCCCCACCTTCTCCGTCAGGGTCAAAGCTGCTGCCCCCACAGCCTGATCCTGTTGTCCTTTGTAAACCCATTTTGGTCCTCTGGCAAAGTACACAGTAGGTTGTACTGGGCTGAAGGGTGACTGATGGATCTGCGGTCGTCTCCATTCACTTCATCACCTGCATAACAAGGCCTCAATAAACACTCCATTCCAGCTTTACCATTTTCTTCCAGCTTTTCCCTGCTGACAAAACAGACCCCTCAACACCCATCCACCCATCACCCCCCAGCTCAGCTGTCAGCTCTCAGATCCACACACTGGGTGTCATCACCTGGCACCACCACATCCTGCTGCCGAGAGATGCTTTCTGCAGAGAGACATTCCCCAACGTCAAACTCGGCTGGTCCCAACCGGAGTAAGGTCAAAAGAA
>VZRN01004549.1:378705-427585 GCA_013397935.1 Dasyornis broadbenti | reverse complement strand
CCCCGCTGATTAGGGCATCCAATGATATTAATTTTGCAAAGTGTTACTCATCAGGGAATGAATGGCGAAACAGGAATTAGATGTGTTTAGTTCTTGCACTTTTCAAATGTCAGACATGCTGTCACAGATGTTCCCTAGAAAACCATTTCTGTGCAAGGAAGGTGGAAAATCAGTGTGCAGAACCTCACAGAACGTGCAGCCATAAGCTTAACTGAGAGGAGTAAGAGTATCAAATGGTTAGGTCTTGCTGTTTACACTGCTGTCTCTCTGGTGTTGGAGTCTGAGACCAGACTGAAGATCAAAGCAGAAGAGGAGGGAGGGGATTTTCCCAGGTCACTTTAACTTGGTTGTAATGATCACATAACCTCTTCCCTGTGGAAGGGTCAGCGGGGACATCATCATCCTTGTTCTGGCTGGGTCATCTGAAGGGGAAATGATATTATACCAGTTGACATTTGTTGTCAAATATTTTCACAAATATTAATCCAGTGCAATGGTTACCTTAATTTGGTTTTTTTGTTATTAGTAAGCATCCAATTAAGATGCCCTTTTTTTGTATGCACATGAAATAGCACTTTCAAATGCTGGTCTGGGAATTAATCCTGAGATGAAGCTTCATTAGGTTTTTAATCAATGATTGGGACAGCACTAGCTAGCTAAAAGAAGTAATTATTTCAGACATCTTAGTATACAGGGATACTGTTCTGTTCTTCTATAGTGCTAACATCATAGAAAAGACAATGGTTGCTTACAAAATATTTAAGGAAACCATATTAAGTACGTATGAACTGAGAAGTCAAATATTGCAACATACAGCATGAGAGTATGTCTCAAACATCAAAGAGTATATATAAAAGAAATCTGTATATATTTATCTATTTATAGCCATATATTTATATATATAGATTTGTTAATTTTCCTAATTTGTGGAGGCAATGGTATATTCCATAATAATGCATTTTAATAGTTCTGTAAAGTATATTTTTGGGTTTGTATTAGTTACAAAAATTATATTTTAAAAAATATTTGTGGGAAATCTTGACTCTCAGGTTTGCTTGTTGAATACATGTTTCCCTTCTGACTACATGGAAGATTTAATATCCTGAAAAAATGGCAAGCAGTGCTATCAGTGCAGTAACTATTCCATTTCCATTAACTCCGTGGATGCAGTGAATGAGCAAGGACCACAGGGCCAAGGGTCAGGTTAAATTGCAGGAGGTCTGGGCAGTTTTGTCATGTCCTGTTATTAGTTTTAAAGCCTGCTTTTAGCTGCTTCAAGTCAGCCAAAACAACCTTCGGTGCTGTGTATACTCAATGTATGCTTGTTAGGAAAACAGCATGGCCTGCTACAAAGCTGCTAAGTAATTGCTAATTCTGATCAGCTCTGTCAGCTCCTGCAGAAAGGCTGTGAGCTTGAGGTTTTTTCTCATTTTTTGATGTATCAGTGTTTTTTTTTTATGAATGTGCTGAAACCTGCCCTCTTTTTGAGACTCTTTTCTTCTTGGTTAAAAAAAAAGGCAACAGGCTTAGTACATGAGTAACACAAGATTGTCTGGTACAAATAATATTTAATTATCAGTGAAATAAATAAAAGAAAGACTGTCTCAGGGTAAGTAATTGCCTACTTGAACTAGTCCTCAGTAGGTATTTACTGTATGTATTTAATTGTTGTGTCAGATTTCTTTTTCATACTTCCACTTCGACACAGTAATAATTTTCTGTCAATGTTAATGAATCACCTATTACTTTTAATCTCTTTAATCACTATTGCATGCTCAAGTTATTTTGGTTCAGAGCAAAAACAAATAAAACTTCAGTAGGCATCTAGCTGTTAAACTGGTCTGTTTTGCCATTCACAGTTGCTATTCTTAATACATTATTTTACTTCCTCTCAGACCGTTTAGTAACGGTAAAATAATTTCTTTTAATCATTTTACATGTGTAATCTTGTTCAGATTTGTCTTGTGCTCAAAAAGTATAATTGTCCCAAAATTGCAAGGGTCCCAAACTTGCATTCATTAGAAGGCAAAATGACTCAGCCTCTTTAATGGGAGCCTTTTCCTTGGTATGGACTTCTGGCTGGGCCAGAGGGCATCTTACCTTTTCATTTCCTGGTGGTCTAAATGCTTTGATTTTTTTTTTTTTTTTTCTTTCACTCTCGATTCATTTGTATATTTACATAGTCACTGGATTGGACATTTTGGAGACTTCTTGTGCTTCTGGGAATGGTGCGATTGTCAGCTTTGAAAAACAAAATGCTGAGACATAATGCTGGGCCATAATTTTCCTCTTCGTTAAACATTTATGCTTCTTTGTAGTTTTAACGGAACCCTATTATCTAATTGAAACAACGATGTTGCAGAGTATTTAATTATACCTTTGGCAATAAATCCTGACGAGTCTCAAGTTGTTTTTTTTTTTTAACTAAATAAATCAAAACTTGTGATGAGCTGCACAAGTTGTTGGGGGTTTTTAGTGGTATTTTGTTTGTTTGTTTTTTTGTTTTGTTTTTAACTTGATGTCTAGGTAAACTAGTGTTCTGAATGTAGTAAACTTGGGCCAAAACTAACATTAGAATCTTTGAAACAAATGGTTTCAAGCACTAAGACTAGCTTTGGTTTATACTTCTCTGTGTAATGAGCATAGGCAAAAATTTATGATCTGGAATCTCAAGTTTAACTTATGCAGCTTCTGTGGGATCTGTCCTGCATTTTAAATGGTCATAGTACTTCATTTTGTGCCAGTGAATTCATATGTATGTGCATTAGTTTTAAGACAAATTGCATGAACATCTGTTCTAGGTCTGTCTTATAGCTGAACTGAGATTTGTGTAAAATAAACTTGCGGAGGGTTTTAGAGCTACTGAAACATTTGTAAATGATCCCACTCTGCCCTTCTTAGCTATGTTAAAACTGAAGTGGGTACTTCTGCTCCCTTTTCTGGTTCTTGGATGTATCTGGAGCATGCTTTTGTACCTTTCGTCACACCAAATGGAACATGGGTGTTCTACAAGTTCACCATTTCTTTGACTTTGCACTGGAGGAAAGACCAGGATGCAACATGATGTGTGATACCTGTCTGTGTGCAACAGAAGTGCTCCCTTTGGCTAGCATCTTGTTTTAGAATTTGTGTTTCTCCCAGCATTTCCAGATTGGAGACAGTTGCCTTGTTCACCTTGTTATCGTGCAGCTAACAAGGAGCTAAGAAGGCCAAGGAAATGTCCTATGGCCTTGATGTGCTTGGCTGGGAATGAGGGTGACATGAATCTGTCTTGCTTTTTCCGGTGATTTCACTAGCGCTAGAGTTTCTGGATGCTTTATAACAGCTGTATGGACCAAAGCCTTCTATCCCTTCTCTTGAAGGAACAGTTTGCAGAGGATGTGTGCAGAAATGCTTGGTGCTCTTATCTCACCTATGTAAGTACAGGCAGGCTCAGGCCCGGGCTGAAACCTGGGAATTGGAACTCCTCCTGTTCTCCTGCCCCACACACATCACTTGTGTGTTCCCATTTGGCACCTAGCCTTTGCAGGGAGAGGAAAGTCCTCATGCATTGTCAGGGCATGAAGTCTGCAGATATATTCATGGAGCATCTTGATTGTAACTTTTTTTTTAACTTGCCGTAAGAACAAATGCACTGTCAAAAAAAACCAACAAAAAAACAAACAAAAAAACCCCCCAAACCCCTCCCCCCCCAAAAAAACCCCAAAACCAAAAAAATCCCCTGCAATTAAAAAATGGAAATGTCTGGGCTGGATGCCCACCTTGGCAGTTTAAACAAGCTGCTTTGGATTTCAGGGTTGAATTTCCTGGGCAAGGCAAAAGATGTGGGCCAGGCAGGACGAGGCTTTCTTTCCCACTAGCACCAGCTGGAGCAGGATGTAGTGCTGAGCATATGATGGAGCAGGATGCAGCTGTACTTGATGTAGCATGGCTGCATCACTCTGCTCTATGTTCAGTGGCATATATAGCTGAGAAACTGAGGGCTGCTTGAACTTCACATATTCAAGAGAAAGCTGTTGAGCATCAAAACTGGCTTTGAGAGACTGGCAGGCAGGACACCTTGTTTCTGAATAAAAAGGAAGCTCTGATCACCAAGCCTTTTTACCACTGTTTGTGAGTGTGTTAATGGGCAATTCTGATTCGTTGTAAGCTAATTCGCAACTTGCATCAAGTTGGGTGAGAATTTGCCTGTAGTAGGATTATGTAGCCCCAAGGGATGGCTATTGTGTGTTCATTATCTTTAATCCAAGGAAGAGTTTGAAAGGCTGGCCTTTTCCATTTAGCTGATTTATTGATGTTAAGTACAATGTAACTCTCCAATTTACATTGTTGTACTGAAGTAACTGAAAGGAAACAAAGTTTTGGACCTCTTTATACACTACGCTTGCATAGGTTTTATACAGTTCTATAATCTTAATTTTAAATAAATTCCAAAAAATCTCTAACTGCTATTAATCTGGAAAATTTATATATGTCTTACGAAAACACACAAATCACATTGGATGATATAAACTGGAAAATCTCTACTAAACGGTTGGGAGGGAAAAAAGATTTTGCAAAACAAGGGCGATCTGAAGTTTGGTCTTGATGTAAGTGTTCCAGTGCCAGAGCAATCTAGCTCCAAGCTCGACCATTCCCCAGAAAATACCTTTCATTCTCACACTTATTACTGTTTGACACAAATGAATGGAAACCTTTTGCGTTCATGAGGAGCTCAAATTCTACCTTGAATGGAAACATTTACTTTTTAGACATGCAGTATCCTGAATTCTTCAGCTTTTTCTCCATGATAAAATGGTGTGCTTTCAGCCTGTAGAAGTGCATCCCTCACAGCTGTGTTCTGGTTAGCACATATCCTGACTCCCAGATGGAGGAGTGGTGGACTAGCCCAGGTGAGGAATGGGCACAGCAGGGCTTTCTCTTTTTCTCTGCTCTTAAGCAGGTTCTTTTAGATGTGACTGGGGGCTACAGCGGGTATTTGCTGGTGTTGCTGGTCAGGTTGAGTGGGAGTCTTCCAACCTTGGCCTTTCTTCCTTAAGTGTGTGGTTCTTGGTGGATGTGGTCACTGATGGGTTTGCAGCTTTTGATAAGATCCATAGATCTATAGATCTGATAATTGCAGGTTCCAAATTAGGCGTTTCTTTCAGCTGGGATGGTCAGAGCAGCTCTACAGTGGGATTGCTGTTACTTGTAGGTGTAACCCTTTGTCTTCCACATGGTCCAGATGCCACCAGAGTCTCTGCCCTCCTAAGCAGCTGCCAGCTGTCATCAGTTGCACAGCTGGAACATCTGGGGATGCCCTGACATGAAAGGATGACTGACAAGACCGGGGAGCTTATCTGTGTAGAGCCCCACTTACGATTTTGAGTTTTCTTGGCATGTATTAAAGTACAATGTATTTATCTCCTCTGGTTATGAAGGACTTTGCAACTCCTCTGTCACATTTAGCTGAAATCCAGGAGGTTCAGCAGTTGTGCAAAAAGGAAAGTGAAATATATGTGCATACATAAGTCTCATTTCTCCAGAGAAACTCTCCCTCTCATCCAAACGACCTTATTTAACAGTGAAGTTTTCTTAAAGTGAGCCCAATTGTTTTGGCTGACTGCTTTGACTATAATCTTTGAAATGATTGACTATGTTAAATCATGATAATTAGCTCTGACCATTAACCTCCCACAGAGCTGATTACAGGGATAGGGGTGATGAGGAAGTTTTTTATTTTTCTTAGTGCTATTGTTTCAGTATGTTTGCAGAGTAAACACAATGAGTGTGTCAGTTGATTATGCTGCAGACCATCTTCCAAGGCAGAGGAGACAGACACTTAGTTTTCAAATGTGAAAACCTGTGTTTTAGAGAAAACGTGTTCTGGAGAGATGTTGGATAGGCTCTAGGTCTAAGTACCTGACCTTTCCAACCATCCCAGCTGTTTACTTACTGTTGCTGTTTCTAGAGCATTTATCCCTTTTACTTTGGCTTCCCCTCCAATACAATCATATATACACCTCTGACAGAGTACACTCTGGTCACTGCTTTAAGATCATCTTGACTAAGAGCAGCAGAGATTGACTCCAGCATTTTTAGAGACAAGCACAGCCCAAGTCTTGGAAGGTGTATTGTGAAAGGGATCTTGCTGATTGTAGTGCTCATAAATCAGTTATGACTGTCACACGGCTATGAGTGTTCTGAGTAACAAAAGACAGTTATTGATTGTAAGGGAAGATTGCTACAGGAAGGGGGTGAGCAGGGTTTTGTGCATCGCAATGGGCAGCTGCCCATGCGGTGAAACAGCCTGGTTTTAGCTGAAGGGGAGCTTTGTTGAGGAAAGGAGAATCCTTGCTTGGAATAATTGCCTCTGAGCCAGGGAGAATTGACTACTCCAGAGTGGAAACAGGCCCTCAGCTACCTCTGGCACAAACAGCAGGGCTGTTGCAAATCTGATTTGAGTTGCTGACAATAAGGTATTGAAAAGGCAAGCAGACCTAGCAGTTCTCTCTGTATTTCCTTAGGCTCCTAATTTATGCTCAGCTTCACTTGCTGAAGCAAACCTGTAACAACACAGATGTATATGTGGAAACAAGAGGGACAAAAATCTTCAGCAAAAAGCCAGCCAGAAAGTTCCTCAAAAAAGAAAAAGGAAGTTTCAGAAAATCCAGTTATTTTATATGAAAGGAAAATAGAACTAGTACTGTAGTTGTCGGCTGTATTTTTTGATATGAAGCTATGAAATGCTCTCTTCCCCCACAGAGCTCATAAAATTGTGCGCTGTACCAGGTGGATTATTTTGTTTTTCATTAAATAAAGAAACTTGTAAACAGTGTTCTGTACCATAGAGATTATAATCTCCACCAACCCCCTTCCTTAAACACTGGAGCACGCACTTTGCAGGTTGGACTTGCACCACTGTGGAGTTCTGGCACAGCCCCAGCCTTCTGCTGGTCACTGCAGCTTGGGGGCCAAGCAAGGCATGCTCCCAGCATCTGAGAGCATTTATTGCGTGGGTTCACTTGTGCTTTTATCAAATCCTATTTCTGAAAACAAAAGTCTTGTTTGCACAGTTTAAATGCCACTCTCTGTGCAACAGCAGCAGTTGGTTGGGTTACATCTGTGGCATTGGCACTGCTGCAGGTAGGGCAGAGCAGAAAGAAGAGACTGACTACTGAACTGGCTTTCATGTAAAAGATAGCAAAAAGTATTTTATGAAGGTCACCAGGAATAACTACTAGTTTCACCAGTTAAGTCAGTATATTTAGTTATTCTGCCATCTCTGCAGCTTTCAAATTTGTAAGGTGTAATGTATTAAAAGTTTCATTGTGATCCTTTTAACTTGAGCCACAATTATTGACAGTACTCATGTAACACCCATAAAGCAGCACACCCCTCACTCCACTATTTCCCTCGCCTAATCTGTTTGCCTACTATCTTATGTAATAGGTCTGTAACTTTTTTTATGTGGTTGTTTTATCAATAAGTTTATTGAACAGTTTGCAAAAGCAGGTGCTATTATCTTCATTTATGTTTCCATTATACTGGAAATTTCAGCCACAGCTGTGGTGCAGCAGCTTCTCATGCAATATGCACAGGCTGTGGTCAGTTTGTACCACTTTCAGGCTGGAGGAAACTACTTTGCTGCAAATCGCACTCACTAATGGTCTTGTGTGTGTTACCATGGGTATATAACTAGATGCAGAGAGTGACAAAGTATGAATTGGGATCAAATATGTTGACTTCTGTTCCACCCACTGGACCTATTGCTCAGTTCCTTTTACAGAAGACTTCTCTGAAATTACTGGCATATTGCATTCTAAAAGCAGAGAATAACTCAATTTTAAGGTGTACCCAGTTAATAAATACTGAACTAACTCTGTTTTAGGTGAACCCTAGATTAGTATTAGATGCTTTTTCTTGTTTTTCATTCATGTCTTATGTCAGTCAAATGTTGGATTTTTATTTTCCCTAATCAAGTGTACATCTAGCAAAAATATTGGGGCAAAATGTTCTTATATTGTTGCTTCATTTTTTTTCCAAATAGTTTTGAAATAATTTGGTAGCTCTATCTGCATATTAGCAAAAATACATTTGAATTATTATCACAAGATCTGCACACATTTAAATTTTAAGTGCTGAAAATACCTAATACTGATAAATATTTATGTCACCAAGTGTAATGCAGAGATGCTTGCTTGATGTAATCATATAACTTTAATTGAGCTATTTGATGTTCTTTACCATGCCTTGTGAATAAAGTAATCCCTTCTGGATCACAATTTTATTCTTCCTGTCTATGCAGTAACAAGCGACTTGTGGCCTTAGTGCCAAATGACACTTCATTCAACACCAGACGAGCCTACACCAGTGAAGATGAAGCCTGGAAGTCGTATTTGGAGAATCCCCTAACAGCAGCTACCAAGGCTATGATGAGCATAAATGGTGATGAGGACAGTGCTGCTGCTCTTGGCCTATTGTATGACTATTATAAAGTAGGTAACTCTGTCATTATCCCTCCCTGCTGCACTAGCAGAGACCGCTGTAAGAGGCGTCAAAAGAACCAGTTTTCAAAGACAGAAGTCACTACATCTTGTTTTCTCTCTAATATTTGCATCAAGCACCCATTCCGTTATAGGAAGCCTGTCTGAAACAGCTTTGATGTATTTAGCTATGGAGAGAAAAAAACAAAATCAGAATTCCCATATTACATTTTCTACCATGTTCTCTTTTTGAGCATAGTATTCTTCCTCTTCATTTGCAAGAGCATTGGATGATACTTGAAATATTTTTTTAAAAAGTGTAAAAGGGGAGCCCTTGTCTATCAGTAGGTTTGTCTCCTTTTCTGGTTCATTCCACACATGTTTTAGTTTGCTCTTTAACTGGAGTATCTCTCATCTGACAGTTTCCCATGTTATTTTTTGTTTGCATAATGATTGCAGTAGGCTGTATAAAAACATACAGTGAGGTTTAGCCCTTGCACTGGAAGTTTGCAGGACAGAAATGGAGCTGGACACAGAACTAAAGATCTAAGTCAATTTACAGGAAAAGCACTGACATGGTTTAAGTTTGTCATGTTCTGAACCCAGGGCTTTACATAGCATTTTGATAACATCTTTATTTTATATATATATATATGTATTTTATAGTGTTTAAGTAAAGCTATGTTTATGATTTCTGCTGAAATCAGGGGAGAGTCCTACAGGGTGCATGTCTGTGTCGTGCAAAAATGTCACTCTGAAACCCATGCTGACTCCTTGGTGCTCTGCAAATGGAATCAGTGTTGCCTCCCAAGCACTAGAGTATGAAATTTTTCATTTTAATTGTTCACTTTAACTATCTCCATACTCCTGAAGCCAGCTATGGCTGCCTTGGACAGATGATCTTCTGTGAAAGCCAGCACAGCAATGCCAGCTCCCCTTCCATGAAGAAGTAACGGGAATGGAAATTAAAAACCTTTGCTTCTAGTATTATTAGTATGAATGCTTTTAAAGAATGGACTCCTCTTTTAATCTCTGCTACATTAATGGAGTGTTCAGATGAAGGGGTTGTAGGCAAGATACCACATACCAATGTTATGGTTGAATATTGTTTTAATTTCTTTGCTGATTATATTTCAAGAGATGTTCCTTGCTTTTGTGTGTTGTTGTCAGTAGAGAAAACTTTTCCCAGTGACAAAAAAGGTCTTTTTGTCTGCTTGGCATAGTAACCACAGGGCCAGAGTCTGTGAAATAAATATGGATTCATAAAATTCAGGATGTATCTGAGCATCTGGAGTATTGGCTTCTGTCTTAGTAATACCTTTGTATGTAGCAATTCATTAATCTGATGGATTTTTATAATAAAACCAGAAAACAGCACTTTTCCTTCTCAAAACCATGTTCTAAAACACATATTGGTTCCTTGTTCCAGGCAGTTGCAAAAGACTTGGGGTTCAGATGGAATAAGGTGGGATTAACATCTCAAAGCCATTTCCAACATTCAATCATAACGATTTTTGTCTTAAATTCAGAAGAAATGATAAGTCTTATTGATACTCCCAAAGAGGAACTTAAAACTTAACCTCTGTTCTGTAATGTGGGAGTGTAAAGGACTTCTAGTGCACCAGACTCTTGAATTGCCCTTATTTATTATCTGGCTCATTTGTTCTGACATGCTGGATAATACTTTTGAAGGACTTTTTCCAGTCAATAGGAATTATTTGAATTTAACTGTTTGGCTTTTTTTTTTAGCTTTTCCTTTTTCTTGTAGTGACATTTACCTAAACATAGATCCTTATTCAGAGATAAATATTTAATCTTAAAAGGGGAATCGAAATATGTAAACTATGGCTTTTATCTCAGTTCAGAAATATACGAAAGAGGTTTTTTAAACAAGCAGGATGCTTAATAGTGAAAGGGGATGTCCCTAAAAGAAAGGAAGACTCTGGCTAGAACTCTGTGACTCTGCTGCTATCTTGCAGATATAGTTGATATTATGATTGGCTACTCTAATGCATGTACTACTGTTTTTCCTCTAAAGTCAGATATTTTTCTGCTATTTGTTTAATATATTCAAAGGTAAAAAGCATGGCTTTAGCCCATTCTTAGGTCTATTCTTGCTCTTCAGTCCTGAGTTAATTTCTCTTATGGAGTGGATATGTCTTCTTGTGCAAAAGGTAGATTAGGAGTTTTAGTTCTCAAAATTGGTGGTTCAAAAAGAAAAGAAAAAATGGTCTTGGCAGCAACTTTGTCCTTGGTGGTTTCATATCTGTGCTGGTGTCAGGAAACTGGTATGTGCGAATACAAATCTTTTAAGTCACTTGGTGTCAATTCTGAGTCTGTCAAGAGGCCAGATTTTGACTGGGTTTTTACTTCTCATAGCTGTTGGTGCAATCAGCAAAGCAGAAGTCAGTGTTTTTGATGACATACCAGCATGCCCTGACCTGTCCCCATATCAGGAAAGGGAAAGATCCAAAAACTTTCCCTAGATATGAGTCCTGCATTCTCCAGGCTGTTCTCTAACATGAAGACTTATCTGGTGCTTATGGTTTAATTGAAAAGCCTTTTTTTGTCTGACCTAAAATACTCTCACTGTAGAGCTTATCAAAACATCGTATCTTCCTTCTCATCTTGTTTTATTCAGTGAAACGTGTGTGTGTGTGTGTTTTTGGAATAATATGAGCTTTGACTTTGAGATAGCTTGATATTCAAAAGATAGGACATAAAGAAGAATGCATTGCTCCTGACTGGTGTGTTCAAGAACTAGAAAAGAAAACAATTCCTATGTTTTTTCCCTTTGGAAATTTTCCTTCTGTTCAAAATCAGTCTCCCAAAGAAAAACAGCTCCTGGCATCTGTGAACTAGACAACACTGATAGAGTTACATTTTTCTAGTTGTTGCAGTAGAGCAGTCTGAAGCTGCAAATGCCTGACAGTTGCATTTACCTGACCCCATGCCTGGTGTTGTTCTCAGGTTCCCAGAGATAAAAGGCTGTTGTCTGTTAACAAAGTGAGTGATAATCAAGAAGACCAAGATAAAAGGTACAGTATTATTCAAAATCATACACCCAGCTACTAAAAGTGTTGATCAGTTGTGAACTGGAGGGACTGTGATAGCCTGAGGGGTTTATGGTTTTCTTTCAAAAGTTTAAAGAATGAAGGCTGTTTTGGGAAACACATTTTACTCCTATTTACTTTTAATTTATTAGAAGAAATGGATAGTATTCTCAAACATACAGTTTGCAAAGTAGCAAAGAGTTTCACTATTTGTTTGTGTTTGGTGGTGTTGTTTTGCTGCTGCTGCTGAGATTAGTAAAATCAGATTATATTGACAGTTGGTTATTAGCTGTTTTTCTTTTTCTTGTAGTAGGACAAAAAGTGGGTCATTTGGCATCAATAACCTCATTTATAAAGTCTTATTTAACGTAACTTAGGGTCTACCCAACAAATAAAGGAACTCTCTTAAAATCATTTGCTTAGAATGTTTTTAACTCCTCTGAGATTTCAGCTTTTCTCTGTAGGCTAGAAGTGACTTGAGTCAAAGGAAGCTGCCTTCTACTATTAAGACTTGCAGAAAAGAAAGAGGGTGTATTTTTGTAGAGAGAGTGACATTTTTACATAGTGGAAGGTATCTCTATATAAAATTTTGATGGAGATGAGTGACACAAGGTTTTTTTTCAACATAGCTAATTTGTGACAGCCTTAGATGATCTCCACTAACTGTTCATAAGGTGAATGTTTTAATAGGTAGTAGTATACATTTACTGTTTCAAAATAGGCTATGAAATGTTTTTTGAGGGACTGTTTTTCTTTTATGAAGATCAGAGAAATGCCTAAATTGAGTGTGATTGACAAATCTGGCCTTCAGTGAAAAGCCAAGCGAGAGGAACAGTAGTGTCAAAGCATTTCTCCTGGGTTGAAAACAAAGTAGTGTTATACCTACTAAAAGTTTTATGAGTTAACAGTTTTATGTCAGTCTAACTACTATCAGCAATCAGATTGCTTTCAACAGCAACTCTGGGTAGGTGTGGGAATGCTGCCGAGGTTACCTTGCAGCCACTATAGTTACTGATCTACTTTGCTACGATGGGATTCCTGGGTTTGCTCTTTTAGAAGAGCATTTGGTACCAGAGTTAAGCAAACAGTAGTGGCCTGTCAACAGCCTGAATGAACATGCCATCAGTGTATGAATTTTGCTGTTGATATTCTGCCTATTTCATGTGCAAATTATCCACTGTGAGTAATCCGTACC
Organism: Dasyornis broadbenti; assembly: GCA_013397935.1. NCBI lineage: Eukaryota > Metazoa > Chordata > Aves > Passeriformes > Dasyornithidae > Dasyornis > Dasyornis broadbenti. Next base: position 414,872 of record VZRN01004549.1, on the reverse strand, counting down.
TTACCTTACTCTTTATTCTTATTTTGTATCTAAAGGCTGTTGCACTGCTGAATTGATTTTGCATCCAAATTGTAAGCCAAGGCAAGAGCAACCCTGGATACCTAGAATTTACTGTAACAAGTCTTACTGATTGTGGGTCAAATCAAATGTATTATCTTTCCCTATTTGTTAAAGAGCTCTGGACCTCTCTGCTTGATGCACAACTTCTTTTGCCTAGTATTTGTTAATGCATTACTTCTTATGGCAGATCTTATGCCTTATCAGAGTTGAAAAATCCCCTTCCCTGACATGTAAGTCCATTCAGTTGCTTAAGGAGATTTCCTCTATCAGGACAGTTCATAACATTTTTTGGTTTTGTCTCACAGAAATTGTCTTAATACAACGGAAGCTCAGAGTAACTTAAGTGGGGGAGAGAACCGTGTGCAAGTCTTGAAGACAGTGCCAGTTAACCTCTCCTTGAACCAAGATCCTTTGGAATCGTCCAAAAGGGAATACAACACAAATGTGTCTGGGAGCTCAACACCCATCACGGGGACTGCAGTGACTGTGGTTAAAGCAGAGGAATTCACCCCTGTTTTTATAACCCCACAAACACATTATGCAAGAGGAGAAAACGAGGAGCACCGAGGGGTTATCTTTGAACCATACGAAGTGTCCAACATTGCTCCCCACACAAATTATCTCAAAGATGATCAGCGCAGTACTCCTGACAGTACCTACAGTGACACCTTCAAAGATGGAGGAACAGAAGTAAGTTTTTCACCTCAAATTAGCATCTAATAACTCAGTAAAAAGCTGTAAACAAGATAAGGATATTTGAGCTTGCAAACAAGATAAGGAGATTTGAACTGTCCACAAGGGCCATTAGAGGAATAGTGATGCTTGTTTCAACAAATTAATTTCTACTTCTTGCTGTGTTCCTGTCAGTCTGTGCTCTGATTATAGGCGAGTATCATGAGGAATTTCAGAAGACAATTTTAAAGATGTTTGTTGAAAATTCTGAGAATAATAAATATTGATTTTTTTTTTGTCTTTGGGGATATTGTGTTAAGTAGAGCATAGTTGACATTCTGAAAGAAGATTTATTTGCCATTAACAAGATCTGTCTTCAGACCTATTCATAACAGTAAGAAATAGCAGCCACTTTGTAACAGGGAAATTCTAGGTATTCTTTTGAAAGTGCAAATGAGTAGCAACAGCCTCTGCTTCTGATTAAACCCAAGTAATTTATTCAGAAGCTGTCTGTTGCATTAAGCTCTATTCTGCAACACAAACAAGTAAGAAAAAGTAGAGGAATTAGACTAATAGAGGGGAACAGAGAATTAAACAGTCAAGGAACAACTGCATGTATATGTACAGGAACGAGGAGAAAAGAGGCAAGGAGAGCTTTCTGTAACTATTTTACACTTAGGCCAAATCAAAGTAATTTTACAGTCAGCTTTCATATGGTGAGTACCCTCTGGCTGCTTTTGCCCGCTGCAGAATAATGCAAACAAGCTGGAAATGTAGAAAGGTAAAGACTATTTAAAGCTGACAGTACCTCTGTAAATTAATTAGAGATATTAGACGGTAAAACTCCCCTACGGTTTTTCTCCTCCCAACTCTACAAAATTGTAAATGTAACAAAAGTACAAGGCAAGCTGCGTTAAGGCTGAGCTGCCGTCATTGAGTATGTGAGAAATTTATGTGTGTTTGTGTACATGTATTATACATTGTCTGCATGAGCAACATAGATCAGGATGTCTGGAGGTGAAATCTATGTTCAGATATTGAACACATGTATGTCAACTAAATGAATAAATAGTGAAGAAATCTAGCTTCCTGTTATAAAATCAGTAGGATCAAACCTTGGGTTAGAGACACTGCTCTGCATTATCAAATCACATTATTTCAGCTGTTTTTAATTGTTATTGGTAAATGGCTCATCTGGTACCATACTCATGGCTTTCCCAGGGGTGCTATAGCAGAGTGATTCCATTACATTGATTTGTTCTGGGACATGCTGCTGAGAGGTTCCCAAATAGCCCATCTGCTCTGTGCAGAGAGCTGTCAAACATGCTAACTTGTTAAATTTAGACGTGAAAAGGAACTTTATATGTATTTGTTGGCTTTGCATCTCAAACTCTGTGTTATAGTAATTTTGTTACAATGGTAACACATTGTTACATGTTTTTAAAATTATTGGTTAATAACAGGGTGCAGTACTTGTCATCTAGGCTTTCTGTGCAGTCTGTGGAGAAAGAATCAGTTCAAATCCTCTTGCCAAAAGTGGGTGGAGTGGTTTTCTAGGTGCACTTGCTCCTCTCCATCTTCACTTCCCATATTAACTCTACAAGGGACACTGAACAATTAACTTTAGGTCCCCGGCCGTAGTTGTTAGGTGAGGTGTGTAGCACTGTTGGTGGCCTTCTCGCCCCAAGTGTTCACATGCATGTGGCATGGGAGTAGGAAGAGCTTTGCCACCCTGCTGCAGCCTCACTCAACACTGAGCCTGTCCCTTTGTTTTTGCTCAACTACCCAAATCCCAGGATGTGCTTCGCCCCGCCGTGCTCTGACTGCTTCTCCAGTCACATGCTGCTGTGTAGGCACAGCTGGATGAAGCAGGTGAGGGAGACCATAAGGTATAATGTCAAAATGTAACAAAAGACGCTTAGTCTAAATTAGTGTTTAGAAGTAGGAATGCAGTTGTTCGTACTAGTTTTCCTAAGTGCTTGCAAAGTATTTCCTAAGTACTGGTGAGAATGACTGGGTTTGGATTTGCTGTAATACTTACTCAATTTTTAAACACATTATAACCATTTAGAAATGGTTTCAAAACATTTCTGGAGTGACTTAGTTGTGTTACACTGATGGAGTGCTGAGTTTTTATAAATCCCTGTGGAAGTAGACACTTTGATCAATCACTTGCTGTGTTCTACAAACACAATTTTAACAATAATATAAATATACTCTTCTCATTTCTTTCATTTTCTTGTATAGCTGTGCTTGGTTTGTTAGTTCTTTATAGTATAGACAAATTCTTATAGGTTAAGTAAGTAAATAGTGTGTTTTTTACGATGTTAACCTCTAAGCTTCATGTAAAATGTGACTAGATTAATATTCACTCCAGTTTTTAGGTATTTTGAGTTTTAAATGGTTGATGATTTCTTCTGAGTTGTCTTTAAATAAACATAGTTATACTTCTGTTGGTATTTGCATTTCGATTTTATCCAACAGTATTTAATTGGTCTTATTTTTCAGAAGTACCGGAGTGTGACGGTGGGGGCTGAAGAATATATTTATGAACAAACAAGGTATGGCATAAGATTTGCGATGTATTGACTGGCATCAGGCAGCAATGTATTGAGAAGTAGCTGGCTCTGTCCACTTCCCACCCTTCCTTTCTTCGCCCTGGGGTACCTGCAGGGCTCCCTTGATGTTGCCAATCATCAGTCTCCCGTTATTCTCTTGCTCATGTTAGCTCTCAGATCTGGCCAGTTTATATCTTCATCTATTGCCTTCCCTCAGCATTGTTTTAAATTAGTAACTTCTCTTAAGCCCTCCCCCCCAAGATATGCAAGATGAAAACTGTTAAGAGAGGTTCCCCAGGTAAAAGAGCATAGCTTTGACAGGAGGTCATGAAAAAATCTTTTCAGGATGGCAGAATGCACAAGTCAGATGTCCAGGATAGTTGAAAAGCTTCAAAAAAAGCTTCAAAAATTGATGTTTGGAAAGAATAGTGTTCTCCCTAAGCACAGAAAAATGTATGTATAGCATGGGCAAACACTGCAGAGTCCTTTTCGCTAGTAAAGATTGTAATCACTAAAGTTTTTAAGCTGATGCTTCATTTCATGCTTATGAATAGTTCTGCTTATGAATAGTTCTGCTTATATCTGAGAGATTACTTGCACTTTAGAAAAAGGAACATGCCAACGTAGTTTTCCTGGATTAGTCATATGACTGCGACTGTGGTGAAGGTTTCTTATAGCTTGATATTTTTTCTGAAGAATGTTAAAACAATCATTAACTGCAGTGAGCGCCGAACTGAGTCATTATATAGGCAGAAGATATGAAACAGATATTTAGCAAAGGCTGCTCACTTACTACAATGAACATTTGTAAAATTGAATCCTGAAGCATTGATTTTGTTAACAATTCTCACACATTTAACTCTTTCGTTCTATGGCCCAGGTCACATTAGAATGAGACCTCTGAATGCACATTAAGAAAAACTAAATACGTCTTTCCTGGGAGTTACCTGGAAGTGGAAGGTGCTCAGAAATGAGAATTTCAGAGTGAAAAAAGAAGTGGTGGATATGAAAGTAATTGGAAGCCTGATAGAAGATCCCTTAGTGACTACACAGTGGTTTATCTGGGACTCATGATGAGGTTCAGAATAGTATTATAATAATTCGAGTAACTGCAGTAAATTTTAAGAGTGAGAGTAATCCTCCTGCTATAGGGCATGCTTTGATTGCCAAATGGAAACAAGAAGAAAACTCTCAAGTGGTACTACACAGAGACTCCAAAATTGGCCAAATGCAATGTGTCTGAGATTTACATTTTTTGACTGAAACATACAGAATGCCGGGAAACAGAAGACCAGCCTGTGGCAGACTGTAGACAATTCTGTTAAGACATTGTGTGTGTCTGACTTTGATTATTCTAAGCCCTTCTCAGCACATATCCTCATTACTTCTTCTGTCTGGTGTGAGGTTTCGAGTCACATCTCCCAGGGCAGTCAGAGTGATCTGATGTGTGTCATGAAATGGTCTTGAGCATACAACCTGCAGTCTCTTCGTGTGACACTAAATCAAGGCTGTGCCTCCACCTCTAATGGGTGGCCCATCCGTAAGACAAGTGGTGCAGCAGGATGGATCCTGGGTCTGCAGCACTGGTGGTGTAGCTCTTCCAGTCCACTCAGATTGGTCCACACTTGTCATTGTGAGCAGTGTCTCTGTCCCCTTGCATAAAGGACAGGGGGGCTGTGCCAGCACATGCCACAGCAGAAGGGACGGCAGTGCCTTTGTGCTGCCTTCCCACTGCGTGTGAGAGCCTTTGTGGTGGCAGCAGCTGCACTGTATGGGGGTGCCCCTGCTGCCATCGGTGGGTTGGATAGGTACAGATGAGTGTTTGCTTTTTACCTTAGTTTTGCTTCGATTTGTAACTTTTAAGAAACGACAAAAATGACTGGATTTCAATTTATATGCTAAGAAACACTCAGAAGTTATCTTCATTTGGTTGAATGATTGCTACTAAACTAAATAATTGATACTAAACTGTCCTAAACCTCTTCTTTTGGATGGAAAGATGGTGGATCTGTTGGGTTTTTTCTACCTTCTCTTTGAGTAGGGATTTAAATGTAAGCATTATTCATATACTTTAGTGTGGGTTTTTTTCCATTGGATAGTTAAAAATATTCTTTTTTTTTCCTCTTTACTTCTGTATTGCTATGATGGTACTATGATGATCCAGAGTGTTTGCTTCAATTAGAAAGTTAAGGATACACTGTTGTTTTGGACCAACATATTCTTCCTTTTGGTTCTGCTCTGGCACTGCTTAAATACTTTGCTGAATTAGGACCTTTGTGAAAATGCTTCCACTCTAATTCCAGTTCATGAGGACTCCTAGCATTAAGGTTCCTGTGCAGTTTGAAAAAAGATTTTTGGTTTTTTCCTCAAGATCAAGAATATTTTCATTTAAGAGAATGTGAGGAGCTGTAGGCATCATTTTTATTGGATCACTGTTCAAGCCTGTTATTGGAAGAGGTGGCTGAAGAGGCTTAGTGAGAATTGTTTCCAACTAACAGTTCACTAGTTAGTGGTGCCTTAACTTTTCATGGTTTGAGAACTGCCTTGAAGTTGGAAAGTTCTTTTGTGAAGGAGGGTCTTTTCTAAGATCTAAAATATCAGCTCAGGAACAAGCTGTTTTTCCCAGATATTTTTCTAAAGGGATGTTACTTGATTGCAGATACAACTAAATGGAGGCACTTCAGTCTGACTAATTTTGAAAAGAAAGTTTATAAAAACCTTGATTTCCATGTTGTCTTTAAACAAATGAACTTACTATCCCTTCTCTTTGTATTCTTTCTTTGAACTGTGCTGAAAGTACCAGTTGGGCTTTCTGTTCTCTGTGTCCATCTTTTGCAGCAAGTTTTATTCTGGTAGGGTTTTTCAAAAATTATTTATTTATTTATTTATTTCCTCTTTCTGCAACACTTCTAAGTTTAAATGTCTGTGGAGTTGATGATTTCCAGCAAATCATACTGAATTCCTTCCTGGTAATTGACACTCTCATTGCGGGGTACACAATCTTTCACTTCATAATGGTTCCTTTCATAGAAAGTACAGATCTAGCCTTTGATCCAAGAGACAGTCCAGATAGTATTACGCTTGATTGTGAGATCTGATTAAGCTGAAAAAAGAAAATTGCAATTTTAAATTGCCATGTGACATTTTCCTGGAATTTTATTATTAACTTCTTATGCTTTATATGATGCAATAATTATATAATTAAAGAGAAAAGGAGAAAGTGATATGGATTTTGTGGGTGTTTCTCTCCTTGTCTTTTCAGCAGCACTTTTCAGTATACGCTAGAAGCTACCAAGTCTCTGCGTCAAAAGCAAGGGGAAGGACCCATGACCTACTTGAACAAAGGCCAGTTCTACGCCATCACCCTGAGTGAGACGGGTGACAACAAATGTTTCCGGCATCCCATCAGCAAAGTCAGGGTATAGTCCCATTTCTTTCCTAGGTGGAAATGGAGCTCCACAGATAGATGTGGCTGTGGTTGATTGGCTTTTAGTTTTCTGGTTTTTTTTTTTTTTCTTTTCTTGGGGGAAGGAGAGAACAAGCTTATTCTCATACTCAGTGTAAAGGTGAGAGAGCACCATATTGATGGTAGCAAATGTTTTGCTGTCCAGTTTTTCAGAGTGTGATCTTATGAGTTAATGATACACATATCTGTCTCAGTTTATAGTTTGGCAGAGTGATGATTACAGAGATACTACACTTGACACTGGTGAGTTTACTGCTGTGACTAAAGTAAAGAAATCCAAGATCTACTGTGTAGTGCATCTTCACTCACTGATGCACTTCATCAGCTGCTTTCCTGTGCATTTTAGATAAAACAGGAAGAGTTTAATCCATCCTTTTGTGCCATAAATTTTAAATAATTTTCATTGTATAACTGTGAACTTTCACTTGATATTTACCCAAAAGTATAACAAAATAAATGATTGGCATCTTAGATTCTGTGGGTAGAACTGTAGTTTGTATATTCAGCAACATCTGCTTGGTGAATGGGCCTCCTGATTTCCTTGGTAATGTTTTTGAGTTAACAAATCCTAACCCAGTAACCTTGGAATGAACAATGAGCCCTGTAAATTTTACCCTGAAGCTGGCAGAGCTGCATATGTATGAGGCTGCAAAAGTGTTTCCATCCAAATAAATAAAGTACTCTGAAAATGTTGTGACGTTAGTCGAAAGAACCAATGGAAGTCAGTGTGAGCAGTGAAACAGACAAGAGCCTGTGTGTTTCTATCATATATGAAATTTAGAGAGACTCTTCCTAAACAGAGGTGATGATTTGGAAACCTGAACTAGCAGTTAATTTTTAGCCTGGTTTCCTGAGGACATGAGGCTGTTAGCTGAATCTGATGTAAGACTTCTCTGTTGCTGCACAGTTTCTTTCCCTGCTACCTGTTCCTTCCCATTTTGTGGTTTCAGCTCTAGCATTTGTAGAGCTGAAACAAGAGTCAGGAGCTCACTGGTCTCATTGAAAACCAGTCCTCATATGCCTGGTTCAGTGCACTGCCTCATGAGTTTTGAAGCTGTGGCAGCAGAAGGGTAGAACTTGTAAAGGAGAGGAGAGACCACATCCTTCTGGAGGTTGTAGTTGACAGAAGATTGTGAAACCATGTGCAACTTTCACAATTGTATTCTGTTTGCCAGGGCCCTACTCAGGTGACTATTGAATTTATTGCCAATTCCATCCAAAGCTGACAGAGGGGAAAGAGGTTTTGAAGGTATTAAACCTCTACAAGTTTCCTGTAAGTGATTCATAGAGGAAAAAGATTAGTGCAGTCCTTGGTGGAAAAGCTAGTGTGCATGGCCAGTTCTGGTTAGTGCAGCAGCTGGCCAGCCACACATGCCTCATGTCCACCCACTACGTACAGGCATAACTCAGGACTCCTCCATGGTGTGTACTGCCTCATGCCCATGGACAGGTGAGATAGACATGGAAGATGTGGTGATGATGTTCAACTTTTATAGTTGGAATACAGAAGGTCACAGAGAACATGAAGGGTTATGGTGGTGACTCTGTGGAGGGACACAGATCATGAATCAGTTGTGATCCAGCTCCTCAGCTTATAAAACATCTTGATGGTGGGTTTTTTGTGCTTAGTGTCTTGGGGTTAAAGGAAGAACAGAGTATTTAAAAGTGATGTTTTTGTTCTCTGTAATTTATTTTCACTGAATTTTAACTGGTATGATCATTTTTTCACTGTTTTGTGTTATTTTGCTTGCCTACAGCAGGGCTTTTAAAAAAAGCCTATATTGCTTGTGTAAAATTTTGCATAAAAATTTAATCTGTTTCCTTTGAATCACAGTTTAACAAAGGGAAATCAGAACATGAATTGAAAACCTCAGCAAAACTCAGTAAATAGTTACACTGAGTTTGTCAGTAAATACATATGTGCAAGAGTCCTGCTCCCAAGAAGGGTATTTGGACTGTGTATGCTGAAACTGGAAATGTCCTGCCTTTACCAAGTGAAGAGGACTTTTTAAAACTAAGACTATGATTAAATTTTATTTGAACTATCAAGAACATAATCCTGGGCTTTGCATTATTTTACAAGTACATTTCTTCTGCCTTGAGTCTTTAAGTACATTGTAATATTGGACTAATTAAAACCAACAATCTTCTACAACCAACGTACTGGGAGAGGGTGGTGACTAGATCGGAATTAGAGGCATATGGGAGATTTTAATTTTTGTGTTCATGACTATTAATTATTTTAACTAATGTGACTTTTGATGTTGTTTTTCGTAGAGTGTGGTCATGGTTGTTTTCAGTGAGGATAAAAACAGAGATGAACAGCTGAAATATTGGAAATACTGGCATTCCCGGCAGCACACTGCTAAACAGAGAGTCCTCGACATTGGTGAGTGTAAGAGGGTCTCCAGATGTTTCAGGGAAGATTTCAGATATGGAAAGCTTTGATGCCTTGCACAGGAATGTGGTAGAATATATTGGCAATGGTTGCAAGGCTTGTACCAGAGCTTTTAGCAATGGCTCATTCCTGCTAGGACTATGGGGTCTATGGAGCAGGATAGGGACCACGCAGAGGGAATGGTTCTCAGCAGTTACACAGAAGAGCTGCCCCTTGCATGTGTGTTTAGTGATGTGCCACCTTCCGGAGCTGGGAAGTCAAGGTCTGCACCTCAGGCATAGCAGAGTGTTTATTCCCATTATTTTCTCAAAGGCTGATCCAGTCTTTGATCCAGTAACAGTTATGTTAGCTAATTGATGTGGAATTGCAGCCCAAGAGTGACGATGTCATCATTGTGGTGACTGCAAAGGAATGTGCAGGACTCCTACACCCCTGGAGTTTGAGTCTTGTCAGTGTCAGCAGCGAGGGTGAAAGCAAGCTCTGGTGTGCTGTCGTGAGAGACCTCATAACCATTCATCCCATCTAAAGCATTTACAAGCCCCTTTCAGCCCCAACTACCCTATCCGTATGCTTGGGAGATTTTAGGAGAGGAAGGACATGTACTTGCTGCCAAGGAGCCTGAAGTTGAAATCAGTGGCAGTGTCTAGACATCAAGCGCTTCTCCCCTCCCACGTGCAGTTTACACATGCAGCCATCTGCACAGATTCCAGTCAAAGGAGTCGGCAAGACCAAAGCAGACAAAAGTCTATCTTGTTTTGACCGCCTGAGGGAACCAAATCATTGAATGGCAGGAATGAGAGGGGGCAGAGAAGGGAGCGAAACCAAAGCAGAGTTACTTGTAGAGCACATTTGGAGACTTCAGGGGGGATTGAACTGGGTGATCAGGGAATCAGTCCCCAAAGGGTCCTAATCGCTGCAGTGCCTGTAGATTTTCAAATGCTGCAGTCTCCACTGAGGCCTGGTGTTATTTGAGGTCAAGTGTATTTTGTCCAAGCAGCTCTTCCAGAATCTCCTCTCTGCCTCTTGTCTTATCATTATTCTGGCTGAACTCTTTCATTAACTTCTTTCTTCCCCCTGCCCCCCCATTTTGTCTTCTTGCCCTTTGAGGTAGCTAAGGCAGTAAAACCACCACCCCAGACCAAATGACTTTTATCATGAAAAGAACAAGTAGGCCACGTCACAACTCTTTCTGAAGGTTGCCTGTTTTTTTCTGCTAGTCCCTACAAGCTTACAGTGGTAACGTTCATACCTTTGAAAAGTATGTACTGAGGAGCTCGCTCCACTGCAGTGCCAACACCCTCCGACTCCTCTGCGCTTGTGGTGTCCTGGCCCATTTCGGTTGCCTTACCCCAACAAGTTAACTTATGATACCTATTCTGTAAAATAGTACTCTGCAAAATAAGTGCTGTGCATGAGCTGTGTATTTACTTGTATTAAAGTGAATGCCTTTTAATTTTCCATTAGTTTGAGGTGAAATAGGTCTGTACTGACTTTTGAGGCACTCTGGTGCATATTCTTTATTTGGACTGCAAACATGAGCAAAGCACAGTGTGGTAAGACTTACTGATAGAGCACTTGTCAGATATAAGAGCTGTAGGAGAATGGTTCACCTCAGAGTTTTCAGAAGAAAAGACCTAGATATTGCTCAGTAGTGTTTTCTTGAGAACAGCTGAAATATAGCCTTAGCTCTTACCAAGTATGGCATTTCTGAAGTTCATGTCATTTTCTTTGGCACTGGCATTATGGCTAATTGGCTTATTAGGCCAGAATGCCTCCCACCTATATTTCCCACACAGGTATCAAGCTGCATTTAGCAAAATCTTCTAGTTTTATCATCAAATGATCATCAACTTAATCCAAATTTGAAGTTGGCTCTGCTTGCACCAGATAACCTCCAGGGGTCCTTTCAGTGCAAAATTATATTGAATGGCTCTATGAAGATTTCCCTTTATGTTAAAAATTCCGATCCCTGAAGGGGTCTGTTAAAGGCATATTGAGTTAATGTCCAGGCCCTGTGTACTTAACAAAGAAAATTAAGTATCTGTAACTCTGCATCACCTGTTCCATAGATGTTACTATTATTTTAACTTGATGTTTGTAGCATGTTTAACATCAGTGAATCCTTTTTAAATTGTCTATGAATGCACTTTTAATCTAGAGCATGATGTGGTCGTTAGCAGGCAGAGGATCAAATTAATTTGAGATGCTCTAGTTCTGACCTTCAGCTGTTAAGCTCTGAGATAGGCAGGGGGACTATGCTTGTGCTGCTTTCCATAGTGGCAGGGATATTCTGTCTGCCTTCCAGCCTGCAGTTATATTCTGGAAATCAGCGGAAATAGTGACTTGCTCCTTCACTTCAGACACGCAGGGGTCACTGTTTTAATTTGTTTTGTGTATAGTCTGGTGCACGTCCTGGGAGGAAGGATGGTTGAATGGATTAGGTGCAGTGTCAGGTCTGAAGATGCGTTATATTAAGATAAGCATGTACTTACATGTAAGCAAGTCCTTAGTGCTTGAGGAATAAACCTGAGGGCTTGACACTTATTAAGCAAGAAAGTAAGGTATTTTACAAAATTTAGGCTATGTGGTATAATGGATTTTTCTGAAGAAGGAGGAAGATGCATATTTACTTTTTTTAGCAGGAATAAGGGGGACAGGGAGAAATAGCTTGTCTTTCACAGTGCTGTTACATTGGATCACTAGCTTTTTCTTTTAAACTAATGTCAAATAAAGAAGACAATACTTAATTTCAGCAGATATTGATTATTAAGAATAAATACAGTAATTTGACATACTGGGACAGGTTCAATACGAAGGGTAGGTGTGGAAGCTTTGTGCTCCAGAAACTTACCCGTGGTTTTTTTTCAGGATAGTTTGTATTATTTCTGTGCACAATACGAAAGTATACAATGGCATATAATGCATGATTAGTGTTTAACATTAAAAATTTGCCATTGTGTAATATCCAATTTATGTAACAAAAGAGGAAATAATTCCTGTGCAGCCATTTTTTAACATATTGAACGACTCTGGTTTTCTCTTTCTGGTAACTCACAGCAGGAGAAGAGGCAAAATTGTAGTCACTAACAAACAGCTTTCAAATATTCGTAGATGTAAATGCTTGCTTAATCAACAGAGGATCCTTCTTTAATTGTCTATGAATTGAGGGGAATAGGATGCAATTCTGCTTTTTGCAGTGTGTCACATAGATACTTCATGAGATTTGTGTATGGCAGTTAAAGGAGAGGCATGTGTTGAGAGAAGGGAAGGGTTGGTGGAATGTGGGATTCTGACAGCCTTTTAGGAGAAGAAAACGTGTCTTTACGAGACATCTTGTTCATGTCTTTCCAAAGAGCACCTACTCAGCACACCCATATGCAGCAGTCAGTTGCACGAGTACTTTCTGGTGAATCATAAATTTAAGAGGTGGGTAGATGTGTGCACATGCATTTTAAACTACTTATGTGTCTGCTAATTCCTCTCATTTGCATCCCCACACTGAATTTAGATAGTGAAGCCAATTACTTCAGTGAGAAAGGAGATCTGACTTCAAGGGGGGAATAAAAAGCCTGCCTGCCCTCTGAAATACTTCGTTCATTTGCTACATCACCAAATATCTTGTGCTGTTCTGTGGTCTGAACAGTGATTTTTTTACTGTATCCAAAATCATTCATATGTCCCAGGGACACAATTTTACTTGCCCAGTGAGATGCCAGTGTTCTTGTGTTTCAAATGAGAGAAAAGTATACTGATTGCATGTCTCTAATGTGAAAGAATTCTTGCAGCAATGGTTTATGTTTTAAATTATTTTAAAGCAGTTATTATCTAGAAATTATTTTTTAGAGACCAACAGTTTAGGGAAAGGAAATGAATATTGAAACAATTTGTGTATCTCACAGAACACAAAAACATCTTCTTTCTATAACTGATTACAAAGCTAAGAATCAGGATGCTTCTGAAGCACAGATTTGGGCAAACTTTAGATCAAGGGTGTAATCTCAGCCCTCTGGCACTGACTCCAGTTACAACCCTCAAGGGATTCTTAGGAAATGTTTGTCCCAGAGAGAGTTGTTCCATTTGCATGAACAATCTGGAAGTTCCTTTAATCAAGTGGGTAGAACCTGGTATCTCTCTTAATCTGTCATCAAAAAGAAGAAAATGTGTTAAACTGTCCAGCAAAGGGAGAGAAATGCAGTGCTTGTTCCTCTTTTCAATTATAAAGAAGACTTGAGAGTTGTCTGTTTTACATAGTTTTCCACCCTTACTGTTTTTGGGGAGGGTTGGTCAACTTTAAAAGCTTCCTTCCTTCTGCTTTATGGTCCTTCCAAAATGCTAGTTGTATTCATGATAATAATAACCGCTCTTGGGGAGAAGTGAGAGGAAGGTGCAGATTTTGTAGTCAGACAAATTAAAATTTTTTTGTTTGTTTGTTGTTTTAATAGTGTACATACTTTGGTAAAAGAATATTTGTGGTTTTGGTTCTTTGTGGGAGATTTTTTGTTGGTTTGGAGTATTGTGGGGTTTTTGGTTTTGTTTTCAATAACATATAAACATTAATCCAGCATCCAGTACAATAATTCCTGGGAAAGTTGAAATGCATACTGATGATTTCCTCCAATGATAGCTCTCAGACTTTTAGAAAGCTTCTTTAGGATTTACCATAATGTTTTTTTTTTTTTTTATGTCAAAGTTTGAACAGTCCCTTTAAATGCTTCAGAAGTTTTCAGTTAGTTTTCCAGTTTTGGCCATTCTTTGGCCAAGCTAATGAATACACTGACTCATTGCCAGTAGAGTCACACTTACTTCTTTTTGAGAGCCAACAATATTTTGCAAGAATGTTAGCTAGTGTTATACCATGCATAAGACTCAGGTTGCATTATATTACCTCTTTGCAATTAAGATTATTTATAAATAATCATAAACAATACAAGAGGTAGTTTAGACACACTAGACAACCCAGCTGAAGAAGCAAAGATGTACTATGAGTTGTAAAGCAGAAATTTCAATTTTTTTCATGAGTATTTTGTTTGTTTTTTCTTACAGCTGATTACAAGGAGAGTTTTAATACCATTGGGAATATTGAAGAAATTGCATTCAATGCTGTGTCCTTTACTTGGGATGTCAACGAGGAGGCAAAGGTGAGGAAATGCCATGCATATGGTATTCCTTTATAAGTACCATCCATCTTTAGGCACTGTTCCACTTCTCTCCTTTCTGACAAATAAGAAGACTTGTTGGTAGGTGCCCAGGCTGAGAAACAGTGAAAGGTTTTTTCCTATTTGCAAAGTCAGGTGTAAGGCATAAGCTGAATGTTTTCTTTCTCTGAATTATCAGCTTCCTTTCTACACTATAAACATCTCCAATAATCAATATTTTGTAAGTTAGACTATGACTTCCCTTGTGTTGGTGCCATTATTTTAATATTGTTATACAGACTGTCTTTGCAATTGGGAACGAATGTATTTTTGAGGACTGAGGCTTTGTTTTACCTTTTTTTTTTTTTTTTTTAATGGTCAAGTACCCTCAGGCATGGAGTTTTTCATTCAGGAATGTGACTGTTAAGTGGACCTATAAACTAGGACATCAGAACACCTTAACTAGTTTCTTACAGATAAGGTTCTACAAAGGCTGCCAGAGTGCTTCAGCTGCATGGACTAGTGTGGGAGAAATGAAAAACTGCCGGTAATTATAAGAAGAAGTTGGCCCCCGGAAAGCAAACAAGGGAAGTAGGCTGTGTAAAATGAGTGGGGGTAATGCAGTACTCTTGGGGATGTAGAGTTAATAAACAGCAAACACTGAGCTCGACAAACTCCTGATACTGTTTTCATGTTGAATACAAAATGCTCAATATTCAAGTAATGCTATAAATCTTTCAAATACAGAGACATCTTCATGCACAATTGCCCTCTGCATTTCTAACAGCATTAGAGAGATTGCATGGTGTGAGTAAATCCTCTCAGAAATTGTATCCAACACAGAGTGGTAGCATTAAAATTCACTGACCTGACTCACTGACTGAAGGTGCTGGCACCGGGATTTTCATCTCTGATGTGCATCTTAAAAGAAAAGACAATAGTTCTGAAAATCACCCAACTCTTTCAAAAGCAGGCCTTGGTAAACAGAGTTGTACTTGGCCCAGTTGCTAATGGTGCTGTATTTACTCATGTAATGATTACATTGTCACCGCCCCAGGTATTTCCCTATTATGTGTTTCCATTTCAAAATACAGCTGTATGTTGTCCTCTGCAGTCACAAGAGGTGACGGATGCGTGTGGTCATTGTACAAGCAAATACACATTTGGGATCTCGTACACAACAGTCTTTCTCAAGGATCTTTAGAGAAGCACTACCAGGGCTAGAGCATGACAGTCTTGTCCCAGGGCTGGCAGTTCTCTAACACATTTGCATTTGCAGCTCCAAGCCAGACTTAGCAAGACACCATGTGGATCTAGGAACAAGAAAGTCACATCCACTAATGTCAGGTGGTAACCTCAGATATTTTGTTCTAATCTCACACCATTCACTTCGCTCTTTCCTTGGGTGCCAGAACATTAAGAACAAAACTCTTGCAATGATAACTGAAAATAAAACAAGCTAAGATTTTAAAATAAAGACTCTTACTGTTGCTGGATTAAAAAGCATCAGAAGTGAAATTTAAGCTGCTTGTATTTCTGCAGGAAATAGTTATTAAAATGGAAATTGGCTTATGCATATTTATTTTGGGGGATAGTTGTCAAATATCTGGTCTTTTAGGAGCTTGAACTGCAAATATATTGATAAAAGAGGATTCGTAACATGCCTTAGTGTTGGGCTATCAAGCATAAATCAGGTTGTATGTGAAAGCTTATCACCTTGTCTGCACTAAAGTGTTTCCTTCCCCACACACATGTATGTGTACACACTTGCTCCTGTTGCAGAGTCTAATACAGTAACTATTTGCACTGGGGCTGGGGATTCCCATAGGATGCCTCTGTGGTGTTGGAAAGCTGTGGGTTCTGAGGCATGTCACTGAAGGCTGTTTTTTCTCCAGCAATTACTTCATCCAAGGGAGATGAAGAATTTCAAGGCATAATTACAGACTCTCTTTTCCTAAGCTTTTTGAATGATGATCTTTCAACTGGCTCCATTGTTTCTGTTCAGTGTTGTTTTCCATTTTCACCACGATTTCAAGATTAAAACTTGACCCCCTCAGAGGCACGAAGGCCTTTCTTTTCCAAGTCAGACAAAAGTGGCACACAACAGTTCATTTCAGGGCTTCTGAGATGGGATGTGATGAAGTGATTACTGGCCCTGGAAGCAACAAAGAAAACAAACTTCCTGTTGGAAGTGCACAGGGGAATGATGAGGAAACTCAAACAGAAGCAACAGAAATCACCTAACCAAATATCCTTCTCTCTCCTGGGAGGCTAAATCCCTCATCCAGGAAGCCCTATCTTGAGCATCAGATTTCTCACTTTCCTGCTCCACCCTGATGGCAGCTGATTGAAAGCCATATTTCTCCTCATTTGAAGTCAGATTTTTCCTCTCACACACAAGCAGAGCAGGCCCTCCTCTTGAAGCCCTTCAGTAGGAGTGTATAAGAGAATGAGTGTGGCAGCCAGAATCTGCCTGCTCAGGGCTGGTGAGGCGGCATCTCATGTGGGTTTTAGTGGAAGAAAGAGGAATTCAGAGGGTACAGGCAGAGGCCTCTCTCTGTTGTCCCAGTAATGTCAATGGAAGTAGGCTATTGGCTCCAGTTTACCATGTTTGGTGTGTTATCTTCCACCTGCTGCTTGGCAGAGCAAGTCAGTGGAAAGGGAATCTTGTACAGTATTTTCTCTGCTGTGTCTGGTTGACAGCAGCAGTCCCCTTGCCTTCTGGCAGAGCAGAGTTAGTCCTGGCACATCCTTATCCTTTTCTAGAACAACATCCTTTTCTGCTAGGGCTGTTTTCTAGACGTCACTCTGGGGCTTGTGGTTCAGAGCAGGATACAGGGAAAGGAGGGGAAGTCTCTATAGCCATGTGAAACTCAGTGCTTTCTTAAGACAAAAATATTGCTGTAAGGGAGCAGAGGTAGGAAGAGAAGAACAGTTTTGTACAATCTATCTTTGTTTCTCTCTCATATTTAATTCTGTTATAAGTATGCAACATTTATGGGTAAGGTGATTTGTTGTCTCCCTTAGGTTGAACTCAAATGCTGTGTTTGGTATTTTTAAAGGAGTTATTTAAACAGGATGAGGAAACAAACAACAATTGACAAGAACTGGCTGACTTTTTAACTATATTTTAAAGATGTCTTTATAATTTGCTAGAAGCTTGGGCGTTACCTTGCCACTGCCCTATAGAAGATTTTGCTGCAGCATCTGGTCAGTTGACAAAGTTCTAGTGGAGGCTCTTGAACAGAGTTCAGCTTCATTTTTGATAGACATTCCTCTGTCTACTTGCAGTGTTATTGCTGACAGAAATTAGTTTGCAAGAAACATCATTAAAGAGCCAGAATTCGCTTGGTCAAAGGATAATATATTTGTCATAAATCTTACCAGCTCCTTGAGATAAGCCTTTTCTCTGATAGGTGTTTAGCTCATTTAAATTGGCTATGATAGTGTTACTTCTGAAACAATTAATTGTATATTTTTATGGAAAGTGCTTTTTAGCCTTAAAATCGAAGATGTGGCTTCAATGAGCAATTGCTAACACGAAATGTCACCTTAGAGACAAACATTTTTCAGTGATACCAAGACATTGCAGATTTCTGCTAAGCACTGCAGCTTGGATGTGCATAAACAGATATGTTGGTGGCTGTGTTATTCAGGCAGGTGCTGGCAGATGTTTTTCAGTGAATACAGGAGTTGTGTGCTGAGCAGTTGTTGTGTATACTTGCGTGCAATCATTGTCCTGCTATATTTAACTGAAATGTAGATCTTTAATCCAAAGTATGCTGAAGCCTCTGGGAACTCTTCCAGTTATTTAATGAGTTTTGGCATAGCCCATACAGTAATAAGCTGTTTTCAAAGAGGGAGTGATTTGCAGGATTAGGTTCTTGGATATTGTGGGCCAAAGTGAGCTCCAATTCCAGTGGCTACAATGCTAAAATCAAGTTTATAGAGCAGCACCATGTCTAGCAGTGATTTATATTGTGACAATCCATATTTCTTAAACATTGTTAAGTGATACTTAGGACTGTATAAGAATATTTTTTTTCTTAATCATGAATTTCCTTTTCAAGTTACATCAAATTTAATTTAATTAGGAAGGAAATTAACATCTTTACTCTCAAAATGTAAGGTGAAGAAAAAGATGCTTCATTTTGGGGAGCTAATAGCAGAAATTATGTAGGATTAGACTTGGCAGCCACTTTAATAAACCATGTCTGTGTGTGCAAGTGTGCATATATATATATGAGTGTATATATATATGTGAGACATGCACACACAAGTGTATATATTAAAGAAGAGCTAACCTGTGGTAGCACATAATGTTGAAATTCAGTGTATACAAATGGCTTGGTAAGTATGCATCTGGGATTCAAAGCAAATGGCATTTTTATGTAGTTGCCGGGGTGTGGTGTGGGTTGAGGAAGCTTCAAAAGAGTAGTGTAAACATTTGCTGGAGACATTTGTATTGAAATAAAACAAAGGTCTTACCTTTGTGTGGGATTTATAAGGTAACGGCTGGTAGGAGAAACTATAAACCCCCACTTTTTGTGTATACGAGGAATGATGGGATTGATGTTAGCCATTTGAGAGACGAGTCATTTAACTCTTTGTTGTTATGTTCTGCAGGGAGGAACCTTTTTAAAACAGGTGTTTAAAAGACCTGTCACCCAGGTTCTATGTATTGCTAGTATTCAGTAGAGAAATTGTTTTAAGTTTCTTATTTTGTGCCGTAACACACTCTTCCCTCCCTTCTGCCCTTGGCAATTTCTGAGACAATGGGAGCCAGAAATGTAAATGGTAATAAAAGGCTTATATTAGAAGTTTTGTAACTGTAGACCTTTAAAGTGTATAAGCTGAGAGACCGCAGCAGGAGTCATGTTGACTGAATTAAATGATAAAATGGGAAATGCACTTCTGAGCCTTGTTTTGTCTTAAGGCAGCTTACTGTGTTTTTGTCTTGTACATCCCTAATTATACTGCAGTATTTAACAAACAGTAATTCACATAATAGCAGCTACACCGTGGAGAAGTGCCGTCCCCAAAAGAGAGAGTGCTTTTTCTAGACACGCTCTATAACAAACAGAAGAGTTGTCGTTATATTAGGCCGCTTGTGAAACTTTCTCAGCACCAAATGTTTCTCTAAATTAGTATTTAATTGCAATGGCATGCCTGAGCTGGAGACTAGATGGGTGGAACTCTGCCATTAATTGCTCTAATCTAAGATATGCTTACATTAAAAAAAAAAGATATCAATATAACTACAACCCAAACGTGTTCCTGATAGCAAAACATTACTAAAATCCAGTCAGCACAGAAAAAAAAAAAATATAGTATCCGAATTCAGGTACAATCATAGTCACTTTTATTAATATAGTTCTAAGACAAGTGTAGACAGGGTTTGGGAGGGAAACAGTGGTTTCTATTCCTGCTACTGTTGTTTCTACTTAACTCTACGTTTTCTAACCATGTTAATTGTTCTATGCAAGAGACCATAGCAAGGGAGATCTTAAATCTGGGTATCTTCTGAGAAAAGTGGAGCAGCTCTCCTTCTTTTCATGGCTGCCCCTTGAATTGTTTTGCCCCTTGTCTCATTAAGAGTGGGAGTACATGCATTATGGACAAGAGCTGAGAAATGGGGGAAGGTGAGAGTTGCAAAGGGCAAAGCAGGCTGTGTTTGGACAAATGGCTAAAAACATTGCTCTTCAGAGCAGGTCACTGCTTCAGGGAGGTGGTTTCTGGTCAGACCAGGGGAGAAAAGGGACTGTCCAGATATTTCCGCAGGTCATCTTCACCATAGCAGCCTGCTGCACTGGTACAAATCTTTAGTCATGCTAAGGAAAAAAAAGACCCTGGAATAAACTCAAATAACAGAACCTGTGTCCTCTTCCCTTTCTTTCTATATACCCCCCTGTGTTTTCCAAATCCAAAGTCAGTTTTGTGCTTTACAGGAAAGCTAATAGAACACTGCATGGAGACAGACAATTTCCCCCGTATGAATGATCTGTGTTAATTCGAATCCATCTGTCTATCTGTGAGGTGCAAATGATATGACAGAAAGTACGGTACACTTCATGTGCATGAATGTAGAGTCATTGCTCCTCAGAGAGATCCTGATGTATTACAGTGTCAGGACAAGATATTGAGTCTTACAGCATCTATCTATTATTCATGCTGAATAATCTGTTATTGCTGTATTGGGACTCTTGAAACGATAAAGTCTGTCTTCCCCAAGCGCTCTGTCATTGTGGAGGCAGTGACAGAGATGACACAGTGTATGTAGTTGATTAAGATGGGACAAGATCATTTTTTGCTTCTCAGCTGAGTGTGCAGCAAAGATGGGAGATGTACAAACTGCAAGGTAGCTGCAAAGCCTGCATGTCTTCTCATGTTTGAATGTACGTTTTGAAAAATCCCTGTGCAGAAGTATGGGCTGAAATATAGGGAGGCCAGATTCTGTTTTATACTAGACCTCATTCCGTTATTGTGTGTTCACACACACTTTAAACCATTGCCGTGACACTGTAAAGGATTCTGAAGGCAAATGAAAATTCAGGCTGTGATATTTCAAAGGTGTATTCTCCCCTATCTGCACTTACCTTTGGAGCTGGAGGAGATCAGCTTGTAATTTGAAACAGAAATAACACTATCAGCTTCAAAATCAGAGTTTCACCTAGGGCCTTTCCCTGCCTCCCTCTTTTCCCCACAGTTAAAGTTCAACTATTTCATTTGTAAATGCAGCTCTGTGATACAATCAGAAGCAGAAAGGAGGGGCCATTAGCTCAGTCAGGCAAACAAGCTGCTCTGGCTCCATCATAAAGACCCTGACTGTAATGTTAACTTCTGCCAGGAGAGTAAAGTATCTCCCACCAGCCCTGCTGGAGCCCTTCTTTATTCTCAGCTGCCTTTCTTAGGGGTGTTACATTCTCGTCACTCACACTGTTGGTTTATTTTCCCTATTTGTGGAGAGGAGGGAGGATGTCCATCACAATCTTCCTTCACAAGTCCTCCCAGACCAGAGGGGCCTGCTGCCTTCTCCTCTGCCCAGTGAGATGTGCATCAGGTCTGTTTTGAGAGACCTGTTTGAGGTCTCTTCTTTCCTGAGTGTCCTTATTCTTCTGGAGCAGGTTTCACATCCTCCTGGTTCAGGAGATATGTGCTGCCAGTTTTCTCTGTCCTTTTCCTTGGTTCAAAGTGTTGGGGGTTTGTTTTCTTTGGTGTTTTGTTGTTGCTTTCTAAACTAAGAGAAAGTGAAAAGTAGAATCAGGTTAATACACAATTGCCCTAAATTATTATGTAATGCACATGTTCCTCACTGGGTTAAAAGTTAGGTTTTTAATCTAGTTTCACCTGTTGAGTTTCATGCATGCCATCCTGACTGAAAGTTATCAGTGGTATTTCAGTTTATCTTGCTTGCTTTACATCAGAATAGTCCTTGGGAGACTTTAGTGGTGGGAGATGCTTCTCCCAAGTCCTGAACAGATGAGACACACCTTGTCCCATGGTGCCAATTGAGTTAAAGTACAGGAGATGATTAGGGCCTATCAAAACAAGTTTTTGTTGTAGAAGGAGAGCAAGAGATGGATTTCTGAAGCACAGGAAAGTGAGGGGCTTGCTAGCTCAGTTGCTTAAATCATGATGCTAATAATGCTAAGGTTGTGGGTTCCATCCCTGGATGGACCCTTAAGAGCTGGACTTGGTGATCCTTCTGGGTCCCTTCCAGCTCAGACGATTCTATCATTGTCTGAATACATGTGGAATGGCCCTTGAAGTGAAACACAGGAGTATCTGTTGATGGAGAAAGCAGAAGTGTTGATGAGAGTGTGAAGAAAACTTTTAAAATAAAAAGAGTATAGTTTATCTTCATGCCACTGAATTTGAATTGTGAGCTGTCAGAAGAACAAGCCATACCTAAAGCAGCTGGAAAGGATGAAGCAAGATGATCTGTATTAACAAATAGTACAAACATACAGAGCAGGTTTGTAGAGTGGAATAAGTAAGGGTTAAAGACTTGACAACCATGTGAGGCACATTTTAGGAGATTTTATATCAGATTTTCTTTAGTCAGTTCCTATGGACTAAGCAATTATTAGCAGCTGGAGGATCTGAGGAGTATTCCTAGAACACATCTTCTGGTTTAGCTCTTCCAAAAAGAATCCAGTGCATGTATTCTGAGTTCTCTGGTGTGAACCAAAGCATGGTAAGTTGGGACAACCAAATGATTCACCTCAAATGTGAGCTTCTGATCCAAGTGAAGCACCAATACATGCCTTTCAAGTTTGTCCTTCTTCCTAGCATGGGAGTGTCTTTGCTGGACAGAAGTGGAGGATAAATGTATGAGTTGCCAGAGAGTGCATCTTAGCTGAATTAAAACCCTTTTATTTCATTTTCCCATTTCTTGCCATGTATTTCCGGAAAGTTTAATTGTTGTTTGCACCACGTTTTAAAAGTAATCTCTCTGGCACACAGATTTTCATCACTGTGAATTGCTTGAGCACAGACTTCTCCTCACAAAAAGGAGTAAAAGGGCTTCCTTTGATGATTCAGATCGATACTTACAGCTACAACAACCGCAGCAATAAACCTATCCACCGAGCCTACTGCCAGATCAAGGTTTTTTGTGACAAGGTAAGTGAAAAGCACAAGTTACAGTGGGTGGAGGAGGAACCTTGTTAGGCAGTTTATTGTTGCTGTATTTTAGACCTAATGAAATGTTTTTTCTTTTCTTAATGATTTGTGTTTCATCATAGCATTTGGACCAGCTGTTTCACAAATAAAGAGATTATAATGTAATTATTTTACTGCTTTACAGCCTTTTTGGCCCTGATTCTTCAGCTTATGAGCAATAGTTGGACTGTTTAAGGACAGCATGTTATAGGTCATGATTCTGGAATAGCAGAAAAGTAATACAAAATGCAAACGTAAAGATCCCTACTTGGAAGGTCAGTGCTGATCACAGGTTCACGTAAATGTCAGTCTGTTGATGTCATCCCTTCTAACTCTTACAGGATAGGTAACAGGTAAACTTCATATCAGTTTCTCTGACAGAAAAATGCACTTTTCAGTAAAGGTCTGCTAAGCTCTTTTATGATGCAGTGGAAAACTGCAAAGTCCAGTGACACAGCTGATGGGTTTTCCCCCTCCCTTGCTTATGAGCAGTTATTTTAGAAGCTTCAATGAGACTTTGATATTGCTAGGATTTTCTTACCAAAAGTAAAATACAAAAATATATTAGCCATTCCCATTTTGTTATTCAGTAACTATTTTTTTGTGCGTGTTCATGCTCTCTTTAGTAAAATTTTGTTCTTTTACACTATGTATGACTGCTCCTTTGTGGGAACTAGTGAGATTTTTCAGCACCCAAACATAGATCATGCCCCAATGAATTAGACAGTGTCATGGTCAGCTGTGTATATCACCAGGTAGAAACAGTTGCTCAGAAATATTATGTCGGTGATGATTCGTAGAAGAGAGTGCGACCACTTTTCAGTTTTGTTTAGCATCTGCCAGCTGATGACTTTATCCATGCTGACAAAGATCTTACATGGGGTAGCTGATGCCTGGATTCTAGTCAAGGTTCAGGGATTCAGGAGCCTACATCTATTTAAGTGACTTGGAAATTTATCCAAATTAGTCTTGCCATCCTACAGGTGGGAATAGAAAGACAAAAGGCCATGCCCCAGGCAAAATGTAACATTAACTTTTTAATGGAAAGGGTAAGAGTTCAACTATTTCAGGTCTCTGTGTTACTGCTCCTTCCCCCTTTTCAGTTCATTCCCTTGTGGCTGTCTTGACAACGAGATCTTGAGGGTTAATCAGTCAGTTGTGTTAGTGGAAGAAAATCTTTAGAAGTAATGAATGTAAATGTATGCGCTAGGTCTTCTTGCAGCCAGAACGCTATGCTTTTAATTGTAACTTTGAATGTCAAATATTGAGAGATTTGAAGCTACAGCTGGATGTTAAAAGCTCAGTAAATATCAAAGTAACAAGTCATTTTCATCTGCCTGTTTCTGAAGAGCAATTAGAAAAATTTGAATTATTTAAAAAAAGGAAGGAAATTCAGAGCACAAACGCATCAAGAGTGACCTCTAGATACAACTGGTGGAGATTTTAAATAATACATGTTCATTGCATCTATTGGCCTAATTGGTGCTTCAAATATCCAGAGTAGAAAGCAGGAAATGAATGTTGAGTCTATTAATCAAACTGTCTCAAAGTAGAAGGAAAGATCACAGGAATAGTTAAAGCATTATACACATCAAAAATGTATTGGTAGTGGGAACTGAAGGGCTCAAGGGTATTGATAATAGGCTATATATATGTTTAATATAAATGTATACACACATGTAGAACTTTTAAACTTAATACAGATGTGAAAATGAGTTGAGTGAAATTAAGAGTTGAATGAAAATTATCGAGATCTAGTCACATGACAGGTTGTGCTAACTGGCACTTGGTAAGAGCCGAATTCTTGCTTTTCCCCAAACTTATGCTGCCAGATCTTTTCCAACATCCCTTTGTCACAGGAGTTTTTAAAGTAAATAAATGATTGGAGAATTTCCACTTGCTGGTAGCGCTGGGAGAATTCATCATGCTCAGAGGAAGGTAGCTGGTGTGGCTGGGTATCTTCATCTTTCTAAGATGTCAAAATAAACCCCTGGCTCTGGTTAAGGTGGTGCTAAATGGTTGTGTTTCTCTTGCTAGTATGTGACTCGCCTTCCATTGACAGGGACATGGCTTGGTTTGCCGCCTCTTTGAGAAGGGCCATGAAGCTGAGACAGTTATTTAATGCCCACCTCCTCATCATGATCAATTAAAGAGGTGCTATAGGACCATTAAAAAAAACCCAGCAAGCATATAATGATCTTTATAAATTTTGGAAGTGTGAACTGCACTGTTATGCCCCAATATGACAACCTTAAAGAGAAACTGAGAGAGAAAAGTATCTGATTTATTACAATCACCTGGACTAGTGGAACTGCACAGTAAATTCTTCCTGCCTGAGTACGAAATGTATTTCATTTTAGAACATGGAAGAAAAATTGTTTCTGTGCGTGAGGTGTTTTTACAAATATTTTTTTCTGCAATGGTGGTGCCTCTTTAGGACCAGTAAGCGTATTTATATATTCAGTTAGATAAATCACAGGTGGAGGTGTCCAGTTTTTAAGAACATTTGCTGACAAATTAATGTCTTGTAGCTGCAACACAGCATAGCTGTTGTGGAAAGAGTTATTCTTGAAGAAATAAAACTGCATTTAGCTAAGTGATGCATATTATATATATTTTAGTATTTATTCTGGCAATTGCTTAATTTTAATATTAATTTACATATAAGCTAGAGAGCAATGCCAACTCAGATCCAGTATGTACTTTGTGACATAAATGTATGGAGAGAAGTGCTGCAAAGGTTGTGAATGTGTCTTTACTCCCTATTCATTCTCCAGTTTTTTGGCCATGTTTGTTTTCCAGTAGGCAATCTTCAAAGCATTTGTTACAGTCCACATCTTGTTTTCTCAGTGCTAATTCTCTGCCCTTACAGTCTTTTTATCATGTGCAGGTCACTGATGCTGCATTTTAAGAATATGTAATTTTTATTCCTTAAGTAGGTTGTCAGGGAAACTTGGTACCAGCCTATTTATATTTATATATTGCATCATGCTTTAGCCACTGTGTATGAAGGAACTGGGAATTCAGAGATATTTGATTTTCTATACGTGATTATCTTTGCTGAAAAGAAGCAGAAGCCTTTGACTTGGCAAATAACATAACATTGTTCCAAAATAAAATATATTAATCCACTTTTCTTTAATCTGAAAAAAAAAATATTATTTGGAATAAATGAAGTTTTTGCACCCTTGTTTTTGGTACAGAACATCATAGAGAAAATGGACTATCATAGAGTATTGAGCAACTCTAATTGCCTATTAATCTTCAGCTTTGGAGAGAGGAAAGATGAAGTCTGTGTATGTGCCCAACGAGATGTGGAATGCTTTAGCCTGGAACCAGAAGCAAGTGCACACATGAGCTTCGTAGTGGTGATGGGAGTGGTCTTTATGATGGCAAGGGCTTTGCCAGGCTGGAGCTAGAATGCAAGACTTAAGCTTAAATGAGTTGAAGAATTAAGAAGAAAATACTTTGAATCAGCTGAAATTCATAGGCTGCATTTTGCTGATGATTAGTAGCAGAAGTCCTCCTTGTATTTATACAAAGTCCAGATATCAATGAAAAAATTTAGAACACATTTCATTATTTCACTGGTTAGAGCATAGTTTATAGTCCCCTATAAGAGGGTTATTTCTTTTTCTGTCCTGAAGAGATGTGCAAACTGTGATTTATCAGATATGTGTCAGATGGCTCAGCTGTCAAAACTATGCAGCAGAAATGGCTCTAGTATGCAAAAATAATTTTGTGGTTCATTGTCTCACTCCTGTGACAGTGACGTTCATCATGTAGGCTTGGCTGATCTGTGCCATGTGGGTTGCTCCAAGCTCAAAAGGTCTGGTAGGTAATTCTGTGGGTATTGCAGTTGCCACATTTGTGAAGTGACTGTGGCACAAATAAACACTGGTGGATGGGAATGGCTGCCCAGCTCAGGGATTGCCTGCACCCCAGAGAATTTGGGGTGTGTTGTTTCAAATGAACAAAGGAAGTGAAAGCCATAAAGCTCTACCAAGTTCATGGTTACAAAGAATATTACAGAAAATCAGTAAAACATATATTGTGTATAAAAGGTTGAGTACTCCTCAATTTTTACTTTCCTGAGAGGAAACTTGAGCTTACTGCTGTGTATGTAATACTTTGGTGGTTCATCCTGGTCCCTGTAATCAGCAGAGTGGCAGCACTGAGTGGCAGGCAGGGCCGTGGATGTGCTCTCTGCCGCACAGTGGCTGTGACACATATTTTTGCTCCTTTCTTAGAAAGAACAGGTGGCCTTTAAGGTTACAAATGTATCCCTAGAAACAATTTTGATAAGAGCACAACTCTGAGTCCCTTGGCTTCTGTGGTTGAGGTCAGTGAGTAACAAGTGGCCTAGGATCTGGTCTGGAGGCGGTGTTTCTGTTTGACATTTTCATGTTTTTCTAAAGAGCTATTTCTTCCCCCAGATCTTTCAGCCTCTGGAAATCTACTGATAGATCACAGCCAGGAGTTCATTTTTCCTTACATTCTTTTAAAGCTTGGTTCATTGACTCATGTGTGAATTTTGCCATCTTGAGCGGGTATTTTTTGCTTCTCTTATCTCCCTCCCCCCCCTGCCCCCCTTTCTATTCAAGAAACTGCTAATTTTAATTTGGAAAAAAAATCTGTAATCTTGCATGCCAGCTGTCTGGGAGCATATGGATCTTTATTACCCTTCACAATGTGATGGGTATTATTTATCAAATAAATTAGGAGAACTTCAAAGGAGGTGTTGCTGCTTTTTATGTCAATAACAAGTTATATTTTTTAAACTTGTTGAGCTTGTATTTACATAACAGAAGCCTGCAACTTCCCAGGAGTTCCTGGTGCCTAACAGGGCAGTGCTACATTACTTTCCTATTTCTGGAGAGCTTCTCCTGGTTTAAAATGCCTGTTTTTTTCTGTAAGAACCCTTGCAATGTTGGCAAGCTGTCAGCACAGCCTTCTTGGACTGTCAGTTCTCAAAGGCTCTTGACAGCTGGCTACAGTGGAGCAATGCCACCCCCAGACAAAGTGCGTGGAGAAGAGTTTAGGGAAGACCTCAGCACAGACATGATGTAAGATGATAGCAATCCTGCAGGTGTTTTATGCTGTTATATATACAAAGTATTTGGCCTGAGCTTTCTGTCCATTGCAGAGACACTGGGCTTGGGATGCCCTTTGCACAAGATGTGCTGGCATCAGTCCTGCTACAGACTGCACACTGCCTGTCCTGGCTTCTCCAAAACAGCATGTGGATGTGTTCCCCTTGCTGTCTGCAGCCCTGGGAGCTGCTGGATGTGCCAGCTTGAGTCTCAGGCACAGTGATCGATGCAAAGCTGCTACCTTCCCAACAGGCTGGACAGATACATCTTCAATGGAATAACCAGTTTCTCTTTTAGCACTTCTGATGTGTCTGTTGCTGTAGTTCCAGGCCTTGCAGAGTACAATGCTCACAGTGGTTCCTCTTTGGGTAATATCTATGGGTTGTCTTTTTTTGTATCAGGGAGCAGAAAGGAAAATCCGAGATGAAGAGAGAAAGCAGAACAGGAAGAAAGGCAAAGGCCAGGCATCGCAAGCCTCATGTAATAATGGTGAGTAAAGCGGGCCTTTCTAGTCTGGGGCTAAGTCATGCTTAACATGCCTCCTTTCACAACCGTCTGCTTTGTGATCCACCTAGCAGCTGAAGGGAAGTTGAGCGCACTCCCTCTGCAGAAAAAGAGTGATATCACCTTCTTCAAAACAATGGCTGACCTGGATTCCCAGCCAG
This sequence comes from Dasyornis broadbenti, assembly GCA_013397935.1. Lineage (NCBI taxonomy): Eukaryota > Metazoa > Chordata > Aves > Passeriformes > Dasyornithidae > Dasyornis > Dasyornis broadbenti. The sequence continues at coordinate 386,161 of VZRN01004549.1, read as the reverse complement.
TTCTCTTCATACCGGATGTTCACTTTGGAAACCTACAAAGAACTGGACAGGTAGGAAATAATGAGATGAGCTGGTACCCACTTGCCATCTGGCTGCCTCTGCTCTGGGGCAGGTTTTAGGGAAATAAATCACTGTTCCTGGGGGTCTTTTGTTTCAGCTCTCATTTTGGTAAATGCAGCTTTGGCATGTCAGCTATAAAAGACCTGACAAGAGACAAGTACCTTTCCGAGTTCTGGTTGCGAAAAGGTTTATAATTCTTTGACAACTGACTAGTTTGTTTATGTTACAGTTTTGTCATTCTTTTGTTAGGAAGAAAGAATGAAACAAATAATCAAGGATTTTTAAATAGAAGGTTGATTTGTGACTGAAACAAAATCTGGTTTTGAATGTGCTCTTTGGCTTGGTGAAATGAAGTGCCACCTTGTGGCAGCAGAGATCCCCCTCTCTGTCACAGCTGAAAACAAAGACCAAGCTCTTATATGAGTAGGAAGGTCTGGCAGGAGATCTGGAAATCTCTTGAAAAAAAGTTTTCCCTCTTCCAAGTAAAACCGCATCCTAAAAATGTTAATACTCAATATTGGCAGTTATTATCACCAGTAAACATAAGGAAGTCTTTGCAGACTTGACTCTTTTCTACTTTATCTCCTGCTGGGAAGTTGAAAACCTGAATTGAAGGGTCAGCTCTGACAACTTTGTTAGTATAAATCTGTTATTTATTAACATCTCAGGGAGTAGAATGAGACCTTTATGCATGTGTTTATAAAGACAAATAGTTGATGAGGAAATTTAATATGCATCTTGCTGCAAAATAGTAAAAGGAGGAAGATTAAACGAAACTGAGTGTTGGAATTGTCAATTATTTTGAAGCAATGAAAACTGTGGTAGAGCAAAGCAAAAAGAGTGCAGACATTGCAATCACAGCTGTCACTGGCTTACTCTCCCAAACTGGAAAGATGCCCACTCACATATCAGTGCCAGGTACCTTCTATCCTCATGGCTTTCAAACCAGAGTGTGGATTTGTCTCAAAACAGGAGGAGGTGGAAGCATTCCTTAGTATATGTAATCCTATCAATAATTTTCTAAACTAACTGGAAGATACCCCCATTTCCCAGCTCTTAGGCAATGTTCAGCCATATCTTTTATCATTGTAGCTCATAGTTACAGACCTCAGCTTTGCACACACACACACCTCTGAGCTATTTTCATTGCACAGGTTCAGAAGTGAAGGCTCCCAGTGAGAGCTGAGTGTGCTCTGAGTCTTGCCAACACAAGTGCTGGAGACCCGCCCATGGGGGCTTTCGCCCAGCAGGACAGGCTACACGCCCTGTGCTGCTGCCCCACGCTTGCACTGCAGCTCAGCTGCTGGAGGCTGCTGCACTTGGTGCAGACCTGCAGTGCAGGCACGTTGTGAGGAATTTGGCTGACTGTTCTATAAAGACTTGGACAACAGATTGTGATTTTATACCTCCCCTGCTACTGTCAGCCACACTTGCTGCTGTTGTAAATTTGGTCCCAGTGACTCTGAGCTATATGGATTTACACAAAACTGGATTTGGGCTTCTGCCCATAGCCTGTGCAAAAAATGTTCAGCTCTGCCATTAGTAATTGGATTTCCATTAGGCTTGTAGTTTAATCTTGTTCTTTATAGTTTAATTAGATTTTCAGACAGTATTAAATACATACAGAAGCTTGTGAGTGTTGTGGTTTAAACTGTATTAGGGGTAATTTAGGTGAGTAGTGATCTGATTTAGAGGATTGTAAAATAATTGGGAAAATGATATAAACCAGGGAAGAGGGTAATGTCTCTCAAATATACTTTGATGTATTTCCACTAGATGATGTTCAACAGCAGTTTCTCTAAGCCACACTTCTTCCAGATGACAGTTAGAACTAGAAGTGTTTGTGTTTTATAGAAGGAAAAAAAAAAATTGACATACTACAAACTGCAAAACACTTTGTCTTTTCTCCCTTTTGAAGTTATTCTGTTAAGCAATAACCGAGTTTTGGGAATAATTGATTTTTATTTCCGTCCTTCTAGGTTTACTATAATACAGATGACGAGAGAGAAGGGTAAGACATTTATTGTTTCACAAGCTTTGCAGTTAACAGTTCGAACTCATTGAAAGTCAATACAAAATATGAAATCAGATAAAACTGATCCCCTGTATTGCCCTTCCCTTATGTTCTCCCATGTAAATTGTCAGCTTTTTATGTCTGTATTTTAATACATTTCCAAGTAAAAGAGCCGTAAGGTTCAATACAGGGGCAGGACAATGTATTTGATAATGAAGTGCCTTCTATGTAAGCCTAAGGGTTCTCAAATAATTTAAAAACCAGGAATTTTTTATTGAAGCATGGAACTTCACTGCGTTCCTGAAAGCTATTTAGCAGCGCACACACGTGTATGCAAGAAATACAGGAACTGCAGAGAGAATGGCCAAGTGCCAGAAGAGAAAGGCAGAAAGATAACAGAGAACCTGCGGAAGAGGAAGGTTGGAAACAGGAGTAGCCCTGTATCTGGCTTTGGAGGCACTGGAAGAATTGATGAAGGTCCCTCTAAAAGTTAGAGATGCCATGAAATAAGGGTTTTAGTATGTTAGTATGGATGGCTGAAGTTCAGACTGCAATGTGTGCCAGCCCCATACATCTGTAAGTTGCTTGAATCCCAAGTGAACACTCTCAAGTCTGAGATTCTGGAGTAACATAACTACAGTCCCATAAACCTTCAAAAAGTGACCTCTGATAGGGAGTGGCCGAGCAACTGCAGTTGACATTGACTTGAAAACATGAAGCCCTTTTAATTCCTTTTTGAAACTAGTATTTCTCATAAGGATCACAGTGGAATTTGAGAAACAAAGGGGTTTATTACACCAAGCAATAACCACCCTTCTTCCCTCAATATTTAAACAGTTAAGGGCCTTTGGGGTTTTCAAATTAGTGTGTAACATAGGAACATATTTTCCTGTTATCTGTCCCAGCCAGTCAGTCTTGGCAATTTAAGAGTTCTGGATAGTTCAGATAAGCATCAAAAGCTAAGTCCTTGTAGTTTCTGCTTTTGGTGCTACTTGAGCAGCTAGTGGGTATTTTTGCCAGAGTACAAACTGAGTTATGACATTGCTGTTGTCTCCTCTTCTGCTGTGAGCACAGTTTTACTGTGACATGGTCCCTGTTTTGTGTGTTCTAGTAGCAGTGTCCTGGTCAAAAGGATGTTCCGGCCTGTGGAGGAAGAGTTTGGTCCCTCCCCTTTGAAACAAATCAAAGAAGAAGGTCTGAAAAGAGGTAACAGTTAATTCTTAGCTGTTAAAAATAATTCTATGGGACTCAAACCCTCAAGCCGGGAAGGGCAGGTGTGGCTTGGACAGAGTCAGTTGTTGGATGCTAGTACAAATATGGATAGATGGGAGAAGAGATCTTTGCATCTGCCAGTCTACAAGGAGGCATTTTAACAAATGCTAGAAACTATTTAAAAGCAGAAAAAAGGAAAAAAAGGGCTATGCTCTCTCAAGAACGGATCAGGACACAAGTGTATATAAAAAAAGCTAGAAAGTTTCTTGGCCCTTGGCCAAGCTACGTAGTTTGTAAAAGTTCCAGCAGCAAATCTGTGATGGTCTATTTTTAACTTTTGCTCATCTTTTCTGTTCTGTCTGGGATCACGAGCAAATACACAAAATGCACTGGGTCAAATACAGAGACCTTACCAGGCAAGCTCCTGCTGACTGCAGACTTAGATTGGCTGGAATAAAATCTCTGAAATTTCCTACCCTATTAGAAATACAAGACATGGAGAGACATCTTCCAGCAGATCTAACTGAATTGTTTAAGAGTTTGTTTCCCTTAACTATTTTTACTGCCCAAGTGAGTATTATTACAGTTGCATTTCATACGTTCTACCAACTCCTGTTTTCCAATCTGCTACAAATGAAGCTTAAGTTGAATAGCACTGAAGCAACTATTTAGGTCGAGCTGTTAAACTTTGCACTGAAGGTGGTTTTGTCCACAAATCTGTTTTGTGTACAGTCACTTCCAGTGCAGTGCTATCGGTGATAACTTCCTACACTGTCACAGTTAAACACCCTGGAGAATATTTGAAATTCCTTCAGCCTCATGAGTTCTGTCACGTACATTTATTGAAGGCTCCAGGGCTTTGACAAACTTATGTAACTTAAACTTGCAAGTATTTCAAGGTTCACCCATCAGGTTGTGAGATGATAAAGCAACAAGGTACAAAAGTGAACTGGGTTTTTCTGAGTTGCACCATTTGTAAGACTCCTTTGAGCTTTATAGAAATGGCTTGCCACAAGCCTGCATTTGCAAAGTTTCTATGTTGTTTAGGATAGTGTGCTTGAACCAGGGGAAGCATAGACGATTATAGGATGGAGACTCTTATCTTCTTGAAATAAATGTGAACATATGATTCTTTTAATTAAATTTGAAATTAATGGTGTGAGGTCAGCACTGACCACAGACTTGCATTTGGTTGACTCAAGACCTTGGCCAAATTCACATTATTAGGGCTCTGTCAAGCAGAAGAGGACAGCCATGAGGACTACATAAAGAACTGTCGTTTCCTATTTCACCTGGGTTTCCCAGCTGGGAGCCTGGGAAGTTGCCTGTAAGGAGGTATTTGTTTGCTTTGATTATTCCTGTCCCTTGCTGTGGTTAATTGTTTTAATATCATCCAGGACTTGCAAGCATTTTAAGGGTAAGATTAGAAAGAAAAAAAAATTAAACTTTCAGCTGGTGGCAAAACTATGTAAACTGGTTAAATCCAGGAGAGGCACAGAACCAGAGGAGCTGGAGGATGCTCTCTTCACATCCCCTTCCTGTTCAGTGTTTCTCTCAACTTGAACTATGCTGGCTGGAGGCCAAGCCTCTTCCAGTGTGGCCTTTGCTCTGGTGAACTTCCTGCCATCCGGAACCCTGCATATGGGGTTGTGCTGATGGAGTGCAGCTCAGCTGAATCTACCCATTTGATAACACTGTCTTTGCCAGAGAATTCATGGGGTATTAAAATGTTTTGGGTTATTTTTCCCCAGTTTTGCCATATTAGAAGCTTTTTTTCTCCATATTTATTTGGTACAACAGAATCAATAACTCCTAGAGAGCAGATACAGATGGGGCACCGGTGTAATATTTGAGAGGGAGCAGGTCTGATATGTGAAAATATACATTGAAAGCAATGTAGTCCCAAGGTGTCTCATTAGCAGAGCAGTGCAGGTAAGTAGCAGCCAGTGAGGTGTCCAAGCCCTGCTGAAGAACTGAAGTGAAAGTGTGTGGCTTCACCTCTGCCTGCTAGACCTACTTGTAAGACTGTCTGGCGGAAGTAAAAATATTAAGAGGCAGTCTTCAAGAGAATAGGTTAAAATTTGTTTTAAAACAAGGTTCATATTCTCACTCAGGTGGCTGCATCTTTTTGAATTATTGTTTCATCTCCTCGACCTCTAAGGGAGGTACAAGTACCTAACAAAGAAATGTGGAGTATGTTAATCTGTACCAAATGTGCAGCTTTTGGTCAGCTAGTTACTGGGGCGAGACTTGGCCTTTTCCTGTTTTGAGTTCTCAGTAAGAGTTTTCAAATAACTTTCCCTTTCAGATTTCATAGGGAGTTTCCCATTAATTCTAAATCCAGCAGCTGAGTTATAGATCAGGTGGATTTCCAGTCTTGTAGTTCTCAGCTTCAAGACAGTAGTTTTTTGTCTAGCTTTTGTCTCTTAGGAAAGTCATGTTAAACTACTCTGAAACATTTTGGATTCATAACAATCATGGGGTTTGTGAACCACCCCTGTGAAGGGCAGCATTCACACTGTCACCAAGGGAATTTGTACCTGGGCAATAATGAAAACACCAAGAAAGGAAAAGAAAGGAAAGCCAGGTCACAGATACTAGCTCTTCTTTCCTTGAGTAAGATGTACTATATCTCTGCCCAGAGACCACTTAACAGAGACTGTAGTCATTGTTCATAGGGCGTCAGTCACAGCAGTGGTAGTGCCCAGGCTCAGACCTTCCTAATGTCCCAAGTCTTACTGTCTTATTGTGTCCTTTGTTTCATTTTTCCACGTGCATGTTGTTGTTAACAATTTTAAAAGAGGTGTCTAACATTGTTCTTCTGCATTCACACATAAATCCTCAATTTGGTTGTCTGGCTTCTGAAAGTCTCACTGGTGTAACAACATCCCTTGCCTTGAGCAGAGGCTGTTTTCCCCTCTGCAATGTGGTGTATTGGGGCTATTTCTTAAGTAACTAAAGATAAATTTTTCTCCCCCCATCTTTTGCCATTCTTTTTAACATCTAAAACATATTAAGTTCTGCAGTTGATTTCAGTGCTGGAAAGAAGTTTAAGAACTAAGACCAGGTAGTAGATCAGACAAATCTGAATTAATCTTTTAACTTTCAGTCAAAAATAGCTCATTACCTAGTGCAAAATTTCCCCCCTGTTCCCCTCCAAATCTTGTAATCTGAACTATTAGAGTGAGCCCATCTAGATGCCATGAATGTGGTGACAGTAGGAATAGAGGACATAAGTATGAGTTGTGTTACATGGTCACAGTCATTCAGACACCTGTCGGGGGAAAGTAAAACCCAACAACCCCTCAGTGTTTACTAATCCTGGCTCTCTCTGTATAACAGTGATTCAAGTTCGCTGTTACCGTTGTAATAGATGCTTCATTCAGCATGATGTTGTACACCAAGCAAAACAGAGAGATTTAAAACTCAGCACTGTGATTGTGTAATGTCCCCAACTTTAACCTTGGACCAAGTGATTTTTTTTCTCCTTTCAGATATGTTTGTAATTGTTAAGGCTGGCAGAGCTCCAGATGTTTGTAAAGCCAGGAGTTACAGGACAACCCTCTAGTCACAAGGAAAAGAATTACTAAATTAATATAAGGGTAAAATTACCCCTTTGAGTGAGTGCTTCCTCATGCAAGACATCAGGCATGGTAAAATTTAACTCCTGGTGTGGAATTTTTGTTTCTTTTACATTTTGACAGTGTAAGTTGTGACCCAGAGTTGTCTCAGAGTCTAAGTTCATTAAAAGGACGTTCTCAGGCAGGCCCCAAAGAGTTGCTAAAATATTGGTGAAAAGAATGTGGCTCTGTGTGCTGTGGTAGCAGTTTTGTGGCTCGTACTTCTGAACTGAAGATGCAAAAAACCCAACATTGTCCTGCATGTTTGGTTTGTAGGCCAAGTCAGGAGACTGAACTACTCATGGCTTTTTTCCAGTCATTTCAAAACCTGGGCAAAGAAGCTACAATTCTCTGCAAATGGGCCCAAGTCCACCCGCTACAGTCTTGGCCTGAGAATTAACTTCTAAAAAATTGCTTCTGTATGAAAAATACCATAATATTTTTTGGTTCATCTGCACATCATCTATTGAGTTACCTGAAGATACCTTTTGGACCTTGAGAATTTGCATTTTCAAAAGATGCCCTTTTCTATCTACCAAAAAGAAAGGGG